>CM071609.1:587500-685000 GCA_036365135.1 Miichthys miiuy
ACACTAACAGTCAAACAGCAGCTCTGTCGGGCCCGGCGGACACAGAAATGATGTTTATCACATCAGCATCACAACACCGACAACGAGCCTCGTGGGTAACGGAGCGGAAAGCCACTAAACCAACAACACGTCCCCGAAGTGTGCCGACGGACACGAGACAAGCGAGGAGGCGATGAGGGAGCCGGTACCGGCAGCGGAGCACAGAGGACATCTGCTACATGATGCCATATGGTCCGAATCCACCAGCAGGGCGTCTGAAGCACACAAAGGAGCCGCCTGTAGGGGGCGTAACGCTCAATGGATGCTCATCAGAGCACAGCGAGGTCAGGTGGCTGCAGGGGGCGCTCTATTCTCTGTATGTCCAGCTGGTTAACACCACATGGCCAAATGTATGTGGACAACTGAACCTGAGTTGTGCCACACGTCCATCCACCATCTTTACCTCCACCTCGACTGTCGCCTTTGATACATAAAGCCCGTGGAAAAGTACTCGTGGTAGTACTAGTTCACCAAAACACCAATCATCCATTAACAAAGCATCAGTTAAATCAGCTGTCGATGTTTTTGCAGAAGTGTTTCCGTCTGCAATGAGAAATGAATATTAACATTAATATCCATGCTCCAGTCGTTCATAAAGCAGTCTGACTCATGAGACACAGATCAGAGACACCCTGACTTCAATCCAAACACAGGATCCTACATTTCCCATAATCCCACTGGAGAGTGTTCCTGTGTAAAATCAATCAGAGCTAAGTGTCTCTGTAATCGAACTAAGCTGCACTGAAGTGAATTAAACAGCTGTAAAATGAACAAATCCACATCTGTCCTCCAAACCTGTCCTCTGCCTGTCCTGGGACCTCCTCCCCTCCTCCTCCTCTCCTCCTCCCCTCCTCCTCCTCCTCCATCCTCCATCACCACATTCCATCTGTGCCCAGGTACTGACCCGTTCCCAGTTACTGTTAATGTGTCCTTGGTGAAGGTGAGGCAGACAGGAAACAGGATTTATGGGTCAGTCAGTTACTTCCTGCTTCAGTCATGCAGGACTGTCAGTGACAGCTCCTCACACACCTGAGCAGGTGAGTCAGGAGACCATTGACGTCCTGAGGATTCATCTGTTCTCAGGTCGGAGGTCAACTCACTTTAACTGCGTTAAATGCGACAGCCACCTCATGTCTGAAATTAAAGCAGCGCGTCCACGTGATGCAACACGCTCATGAGCGGTAGATTATCCAGATAGATTATCGTCCACCGTGATCCATCGTGATCCACCGCGATCCACCATGATCCATCGTGATCCACGCGATCCATCGCGATCCATTGGGATCCACCACGATCCATCGTGATCCACCATGATCCATCATGATCCATCGTAATCCATCGTAATCCACCACGATCCATCACGATCCACCACAATCCATTGTGATCCATCGTGATCCACCACGATCCACCACAATCCACCGCGATCCATCGTGATCCACCACGATCCACCACAATCCATTGTGATCCACCACGATCCATCACAATCCACCACGATCCACAGTGATCCACTATGATTCACCACAATCCATCGTGATCCACCACAATCTACCGTGATCCACCACGATCCACCGCGATCCATTATGAACCATCGTGATCCACCACGATCCACAGCGATCCATCGTGATCCACCATAATCCATTGTGATCCACCACAATCCACCGTGATCCACCATGATCCACCACGATCCATGTGATCCACCACAATCCATCGTGATCCACCATGATCCACCACGATCCACCACAATCCATCGTGATCCACCATGATCCACCACGATCGATCACAATCGATGGTGATCCACCATGATCCACCATGATCCATCGTGATCCGTGATGTCCTGACGGCGTGACAGAATGACAGAATGAGCTGAGCTGGGAACGTTTGATGAATGTTTTATGAACGTTTGATGAACGTTTCTGTATGATTATCTGAGCTAAACTTCATCAGTATCATTCCACAGCACAAGATGACATCACATGGTCCAACCAGGCCTGTTTCCATGGCGATGCACTCGAAGGCTCCGGCCTCGTTGACATCCCATTGCTCATTGCCGTGGCGACCTTTATCCAGAGATAAATCATTCAGCGATGGCCCGTTGACACAACTTTAACGAGATTTTGTCACCTGGCTGAACACAGCGGCGTGCGCTGTTCTCCGCTCCGACACAACCCGATTCAATCAGAACTGCCGGGAAAAAAACGTGGTTGTAACGGGAGAAACACCGACTGAACACCAGCACAGACACAGAGGATCATGGGAAAAATCAGACCTAATCAGACCACCACTGGAACACATGACGAGCGACAGGAAGAACCCTCCAGATCAGATCAGATCAGTCTGGACCTGAAGGTCACATGAAGGTCGCCTGGATATCAGCTGGTTCTGGTGACAGCATCGTTTCATGTTTTAAGCTTCTGTTTAGAGTAAAAACAGTAAAAAGTACTGAAGTTCAGTACATCTGTGAGGTATTTGTACTTTCTATTTATACTGACAAGGGTCCAGCGATCTGCATGCTGGTCCGTCTGATCCGGTTCAGGACTCGAGCTCCTCGACACGCGTGCGCGTGATGTTAACCATCGCTGTCAGCAGCAGCTGTCAGGTCGCTCATGAAACACGGCGTGATGCTGACATCACATGACTAACAAGACACTGAACATCTACTGCATGTCGACTAACTGATCAGCTGATCAGCAAACAGGAAGTTGTGTCTGTCAGGTGATGATGAGCAGGATGTTGACAGCAGTGAGGCGGCTCTGTCACAGATGAAGTGTCACGGTGGTGATTTATGTCCAGTGTTGATGCGTGGGCGTCTCGTGAGGCCTGAACACAGGAAACAGCCATCAGTCAGAGTGACGGAGGTCTTTAGCAGAGGCTGACAGCGCCATCCGTCTCCACCTGTCAGGCTGATGGTTAAATATTCAGCTCACTTCATTACGGACACGATAACTTCCTGATGATGGATCTGTTTGTAAAGTCTCAACAGAACTGCAGCTAACAACGTCAGAGTCTGAGGGTTCATCCTCTGGAGAGCAGTCCACAGAGACCTCTCTGTGATGTCATCAGCATCTCCCCTACACACAGACGATGAGGATCACTGCTGTCTGTCTCTCTCCAACTACAGACTACAGACTACAAACTGCAGACTGCAGACTACAAACTACAGACTACAGACTACAGACTGCAGACTGCAGACTGCAGACTACAGACTACAGACTACAAACTGCAGACTGCAGACTACAGACTACAAACTACAGACTACAAACTACAGACTGCAGACTGCAGACTTCAGACTTCAGACTGCAGACTACAAACTACAGACTGCAGACTACAGACTACAGACTGCAGACTGCAGACTACAGACTACAAACTACAGACTGCAGATTACAGACTACAGACTACAAACTACAGACTACAAACTGCAGACTGCAGACTACAGACTACAGACTACAAACTACAGACTGCAGATTACAGACTACAGACTACAAACTACAGACTACAAACTGCAGACTGCAGACTACAAACTACAGACTACAGACTACAAACTGCAGACTGCAGACTACAAACTACAGACTGCAGATTACAGACTACAGACTACAAACTACAGACTGCAGATTACAGACTACAGACTGCAAACTACAGACTACAAACTGCAGACTACAGACTGCAGACTACAGACTGCAGACTACAAACTGCAGACTACAAACTACAGACTACAAACTACAGACTGCAGACTACAGACTACAAACTACAGACTGCAGACTACAAACTACAGACTACAGACTGCAGACTACAAACTACAGACTGCAGACTTCAGACTGCAGACTACAAACTACAGACTACAGACTGCAAACTACAGACTGCAGACTACAAACTACAGACTACAAACTACAGACTGCAGACTACAGACTACAGACTGCAGACTACAGACTGCAGACTACAAACTACAGACTACAGACTGCAGACTACAGACTGCAGACTACAGGATCTGTGACAGACTACAGACTACAGACAGCTACAGGTGACTGCATGCTGTATCTTTACTTGTTTGTCTGACTGTTTTCATCCCTCCCTCTTTTTATTGAGACTATCAGGTAAAACCAGTAGAATAAAAACATGAAGACAAAAAAGTGTGATCATCCTCTTAGACACCGGCTGGTCCTGCAGAGTCCTGCAGATGAAATCTGGTCTGACAGAAAGACTAAACCTGCCTGACGTCCAAGGCTTTGGTCTTAATGAGAGCACGGTGAAATACACCACACCTGCTGCAAATCAGTCCCTGAAGCTGAGAGCTCATTTCTGCAGCTCAGGAGGAGCAGGGGGAGAAGGAGAGTTTAATCTCCAGTTGCAGAGACTCCCTGTCCTCGGCTCCGCATTGGTCTCGGAGGACTCGTCTTCAGACTGAAGGCAAGCTCTGAGTTTCAGCTGTTCTCAGATCAGACAGCAGCTTTTAATGTGAACTTTGTAGTTCCACTTTTCAGCCCCTGCTCTGGTTTCTGAGTCGGACCGAGTCAAGCTCAACGGTCTCTGGGTGGAGAGCGGATCACATCATGTTGTACAGAAACTCAGTGAGGTGTTCCAGCCGCACAGAGAATCTGACTCCAGCTGGTGTGGCAGATTTTAAATCGCCATCTTGGGACCGCCAACAGTTAATCAAGTTTTTCTCTTCTTCTATCGACTGCAGTGAACGGAGAGTCATTTACATTTACGCTTTGAGCTGTTAGTTTCCTTCTGGAAGCTTCCAGCTGCAGCAGCACCTGGTTTTCTTTGTGGAAGGTGTGATCCCACCTGCTTCATTGGTTCTCTTCAGTCCCTGAACACATCGCTCTCGAGGTCCCTGAACACATCGCTCTCCAGGTCCCTGAACACATCACTCTCCAGGTCCCTGAACACATCACTCCCTGCATACCTGCCTCTACCTTAGAAAAACACTCCTGTCCTTGAACAGCAGCATGACTGATCCACCGTTTAAATCAACGTATCAGCTGTGACTCTTTGATCTTCACCTCCTCTTCACCTCCTCTTCAGCTCTTCTTCACCTCCTCTTCACCTCCTCTTCAGCTCTTCTTCAGCTCCTCTTCACCTCCTCTTCAGCTCTTCTTCACCTCTTCTTCACCTCCTCTTCAGCTCTTCTTCAGCTCTTCTTCAGCTCCTTTTCAGCTCCTCTTCACCTCCTCTTCAGCTCCTCTTCAGCTCTTCTTCACCTCCTCTTCAGCTCTTCTTCACCTCCTCTTCAGCTCTTCTTCAGCTCTTCTTCACCTCTTCTTCACCTCCTCTTCAGCTCTTCTTCACCTCTTCTTCAGCTCCTCTTCAGCTCTTCTTCAGCTCTTCTTCAGCTCCTTTTCAGCTCCTCTTCACCTCTTCTTCAGCTCTTCTTCACCTCCTCTTCACCTCCTCTTCAGCTCTTCTTCAGCTCTTCTTCAGCTCTTCTTCAGCTCCTTTTCAGCTCCTCTTCACCTCTTCTTCACCTCCTCTTCACCTCTTCTTCACCTCCTCTTCACCTCTTCTTCACCTCCTCTTCACCTCTTCTTCAGCTCCTCTTCACCTCTTCTTCACCTCTTCTTCAGCTCTTCTTCAGCTCCTTTTCATCCCTCTTCACCTCTTCTTCAGCTCTTCTTCACCTCCTCTTCACCTCCTCTTCAGCTCTTCTTCAGCTCTTCTTCAGCTCCTTTTCAGCTCCTCTTCACCTCTTCTTCAGCTCTTCTTCGCCTCCTCTTCAGCTCTTCTTCACCTCCTCTTCACCTCCTCTTCAGCTCTTCTTCAGCTCTTCTTCAGCTCCTCTTCACCTCTTCTTCACCTCCTCTTCAGCTCTTCTTCACCTCCTCTTCAGCTCTTCTTCACCTCTACTTCACCTCTTCTTCAGCTCCTCTTCAGCTCCTCTTCACCTTCATAAGATCTGCAGGAACTCCTTGACTTCATCAAGAAACATTTCTACAGGAATCATTCAATCATCTCAATCAAGTTTCAGACAGGCAGACAGACAGACAGACAGGTCTACGTCAACCTGACTGTCACCTTCTCAGTTTCCCAGCATGCCTTGTGGTCCTACCTGAGCAGGATGAGTTTCACCTTGGAGGCGGCACTCTTAATGATGGCTGAAGCATTCTGGTGACTCCGCCCATAAAGGATCTGGTTGTTAATCTGAGAGACAGACAGGCAGACAGACAGGAGGACAGACAGACAGGCAGACAGACAGGCAGACAGACAGGCAGACAGACAGGAGGACAGACAGATAGGCAGACAGGCAGGAGGACAGACAGACAGACAGACAGACAGACAGACAGACAGACAGACAGACAGACAGACAGACAGACAGACAGACAGACAGACAGACAGACAGACAGACAGACAGACAGACAGACAGACAGACAGACAGACAGGCAGGCAGGCAGGAGGACAGACAAAAGGACAGACAGATAGACAGCTGCTGTTAGCTCAGACCATTTTCAACATGTAATTGATGTGTGATCAGAGAAAAAACCTGTGTGTGTGTGTGTGTGTGTGTCCATAGATGACACAACATTTAACATTTGGAGATTCTTGCAGCTTCTTACTTGATTTTACGACCTCACTGACCTTTAAATGAATGTCTGTCTCATTACGTGTGTGTGTTTGTGTGTGTATCTCTTTTTTATTAC
Source organism: Miichthys miiuy (assembly GCA_036365135.1). Classification (NCBI taxonomy): domain Eukaryota; kingdom Metazoa; phylum Chordata; class Actinopteri; family Sciaenidae; genus Miichthys; species Miichthys miiuy. The sequence goes on from CM071609.1 coordinate 594,172, forward strand.
ATGGATTTTTGCACTAATGTGTCTGAACACATCTTTCATCTATGCATATGACTGTGTGTGTGTTTCAATGTGTGTTTCAGTGTGTGTGTTTTCATCCCCGCCTTAACATCAGTGTCTGTAATGCGCAGTAGATCTGTGTGTGTTTCTCTTTAATATTTATATGAACACATTAAACACACACTCATTTAAAACATGTTCATCTCCTTCAGGACCAGTGAGGCGGCGTGAGGCGGTCTCACCTCAAGCAGCTCGTCTCCGACCTGGATGCGTCCATCCCGAGCGGCTGGCCCGCCGGATGGAGTCCCACCACGAAGATGCTGAGGCGGGAGCGATCTCTGTTTCCCGCCAGGCTGAGACCCAAACTCTGCCGGTCCTTCTCCAGCTCCACGCACAGCAGCTCCCCCCGAAGGTCTCCATAACGCTCACACCAACGCTCTGCAGGAGGAGGAAGAGGAGGAGGAAGAGGAGGAGGAGAGTCAGTCACTAACAGAGCCAAAATAATTAAACCCACATTTCATTGATTCAACTATCCTGAGTTGTCTGATGATGAAACATCAGTGGGTCATTAACTTTGGACAGACGAGACACAAACAAAGTTTGACTTCATGGAGACTTTAAAGAGGAGCAGAAACAAAGGAGGAGTATTAAAGGAGGAAATGATGATGTAACAGAGGAGGACAAACAGGAAATGAAGGATGAGATGAGCAGATCAAATCTGCAGCTAACAGTCCGTGAAATAAACAAACGTGAGCGGGCATCTGAGGTCAGCTGACAGGTCACATGACTCGTGACCTTTTCCTGAAAAAGAGCCGCAGACGAGGCGCCTGCTTCTGCAGATACGAGCTTTGTGTTCTGCCAACGCTCCATGAGCAGCACTGAGCACGCTCAGAGACTTAAAGGTCAGAAACCGGATCAGAACCTCTGAGTCCTGATCCAGATGAAGACTCACCGTCAGCTGCGTGTCATGCATCACATTACCAGATTACATCATCACAAACCTTTACACTGACGCAGCAAACAAAACAGCACTTTCAAGGACTTTCAAGCACTTTCAAGCACTTTCAATGACATGTGTATTTTAATGGAGGATCTCAAGGACCCTTGAAAAACACATTCCAGGCTCATTTATCAGTTTCATCTTTTCAATTAGCACCACAGGTCAGAGGAGGAGGAGGAGGAGGAGGAGGAGGAGGAGGAGGAGGAGGAGGAAGAGGAATTAGAAGGAGGAGGAGGAGGAGGAGGAGGAGATACACACACACACACACACACACACACACACACACACACACACACACACACACACAGGTGTCATTAAATCACCAGAGAAGAAGAAGAGGACGGAGCGCTGCTAAACCACGCCCACTTAAACCACACAGGAAGTGCAGACCACACCTCCTCATTAGCATGTTCATGTGTGTGTGTGTGTGTGTGTGTGTGTGTGTGTGTGTGTGTGTGTGTGTGTGTTTAATGGGTTATTAATTGTTTCACTGAGATGGATCGGTGGGTGTTGGTTTGTTTCCTGCAGGTGTGCAGGAGGAGGAGCTGAGAGAAGGTGGATGAAGGACAGACGGAGGAGACATCCTGATGATGGAGGAGACAGTCTGATGATGGAGGAGACAGTCTGATGAAGGAGGAGACAGTCTGATGAAGGAGGAGACAGTCTGATGAAGGAGGAGACATCCTGATGATGGAGGAGACAGTCTGATGATGGAGGAGACAGTCTGATGAAGGAGGAGACAGTCTGATGAAGGAGGAGACAGTCTGATGATGGAGAGACAGTCTGATGATGGAGGAGACAGTCTGATGATGGAGGAGACAGTCTGATGAAGGAGACAGTCTGATGATGGAGGAGACATCCTGATGATGGAGAGACAGTCTGATGATGGAGAGACAGTCTGATGATGGAGAGACAGTCTGATGAAGGAGGAGACAGTCTGATGATGGAGAGACAGTCTGATGATGGAGAGACAGTCTGATGATGGAGAGACAGTCTGATGAAGGAGAGACAGTCTGATGATGGAGAGACAGTCTGATGATGGAGAGACAGTCTGATGAAGGAGGAGACAGTCTGATGATGGAGGAGACATCCTGATGATGGAGGAGACAGTCTGATGATGGAGGAGACAGTCTGATGAAGGAGGAGACAGTCTGATGAAGGAGGAGACAGTCTGATGATGGAGGAGACAGTCTGATGATGGGAGACAGTCTGATGATGGAGAGACAGTCTGATGAAGGAGGAGACAGTCTGATGATGGAGGAGACATCCTGATGATGGAGAGACAGTCTGATGATGGAGGAGACAGTCTGATGATGGAGGAGACAGTCTGATGATGGAGGAGACAGTCTGATGAAGGAGGAGACAGTCTGATGATGGAGAGACAGTCTGATGATGGAGAGACAGTCTGATGATGGAGGAGACAGTCTGATGAAGGAGGAGACAGTCTGATGAAGGAGGAGACAGTCTGATGAAGTCATGTGACTGACGACTTTATCCAAAGACATGTTAGAGCAGCAGTAAGTTCTACTGGCACAGAACCGAGGTCCAGCTGCAGAGGGACAGGTGTGTCATGTCCAGCTGTAGAGGGACAGGTGTGTCATGTCCAGGTGTAGAGGACAGGTGTATCATGTCCAGCTGTAGAGGACAGGTGTGTCATGTCCAGGTGTAGAGGACAGGTGTGTCATGTCCAGGTGTAGAGGACAGGTGTATCATGTCCAGGTGTAGAGGACAGGTGTATCATGTCCAGGTGTAGAGGGACAGGTGTGTCATGTCCAGGTGTAGAGGGACAGGTGTGTCATGTCCAGCTGTAGAGGACAGGTGTGTCATGTCCAGCTGTAGAGGACAGGTGTGTCATGTCCAGGTGTTGGTAGTGTTGTAGGAGGTCCTCTCTGAACAGCTGCAGGTCTTCAGAGGTTTGTGAAGGTAGAGAGGCGCCCTGATCTGGTTGGGCGTTCCACCAGGCAGAGAAATCTGGACCGTCCTGAGCGTACAGGTGGCAGAGCCAGGTGTCGCTCAGTGGAGGAGGTAACGTGTCTGTACGAGGACGTTCAAGAACCGGAGACTACTTTGAGTCTAACGTGGGCTGCTACAGGTAGACTGTGGAGCTCCATGAGCGAGCCGCCACGCTCTGGATCATCTGAAGGTTTCACTGTCAGGCTGGAGGCCCGTCAGGAGGACGCACAGGTGAACACAGCCTGGATCAGGAGCTGGACAGCATGTTGAGTCAGGTGAGACCTGACCAGGTAACCAAGGCAACGTGATCAGAGAAGGTCAGCTGACCATCGATCATGACAAGGAGCCGGGGATCGAACGATGGACGACCCGCTCTACCTCTGAGACAGTTCTGTTCTGTGTGCACCTACACCACACACACACACACACACACACACACACACACACACACACACACACACACACACACACAGGACTGGTCTGGTATCAGTGTGTTCACACCCTGTTTGAAGGTCATCAGCTAAATATAAAGACAGTAGAGATAAAACTAACACACACACACACACACACACACACACACACACACACACACACACACACCCCTCCTGCAGTGTGTTTGACAGTCTGTCTGTCACACACTGATGAACACTGTCATTCTGGAAAACTCTGCAGGGGGTTACCTGTCACACTCACTCACACACACACACACACACACACACAAACACACAGACACACACACACACACACACACCTCCTCTTCCTAAACGCTCTTAGCCTTGAAATTTGAATGTGTGTGTGTTTATGTGCTTCCAGCAAGGTGACCTGTCACAGTAAATCAGCACACACACACACACACACGCACGCACACACACACACACACACACACACACACACACACACACACACACACACACACACACACACACACACACACACACCTGCTGAATTTGGCTCATTGTGAATCCAGCAGCAGAGACTGTAACCTACCTCCAGCTACACTATGTGTGTGTGCACGTGTGTGTGTGCAAATGTGTGTGTAGGTGTGTGCGTGCGTAAGTGTGTGTGTGTGTGTGTGTGTGTTCCAGAAGCTTCCACCTGCAGCAGCTGTTTGTATCAGATGTTTCTCAGTGAACATCTGATCATATTAAAGATTATTTAAAGGTCTAGTCTGAAGTTTGAGTGACATCTAATAGTGAAGGTACTGATTACGATCCCCTCGCCTCACCCTCGCCTCACCCTCGCCTCACCCTCGCCTCACCCTCGCCTCACCCTCGCCTCACCCTAACATGACCACAGAACAAAAGTCCAAACCCAGAGTTCAGTTCAGAAACATAACGAGTCTGATCTTCAGGTGATTAAACACAAACACAGTTCAGATCACATTCTGTCAGTCTGACACATTCAGTACAAAAACATCTGACTGGCTGGTCAGTGTTCATGGGAGTTGTAGTTTTTGTTTAAAACTTTCTAATATGATTTTGGGATGTCAACATATCTGATTATGCTCAAACGATCAGAAAGCATTCATTAGCAGCCATTTAATAATCTCGCTGCTTTCCACTGTCTCGTATGACAGTGACAGTTTTTAATGAAGAGACAGATCCATCATAAAAATAAACATGACGACGTGACGGATCGAACACAACCTGACAGGAAATAATGTTTAGACACTCTGACCTCTGACCTGTGAACGAAAACATGAGAGCTGCTTTAATCCTGGAGCTCAGTTTAGTAAAGATGAGACTAAAGTGACGTGTGTGTGTGTGTGTGTGTGTGTGTGTGTGTGTGTGTGTTGAATGATGTCTCTGCTCAGAAGAACAAGGTGATGGCAAGGTGAGACATCACTTATCTCACACACACACACACACACACACACACACACACACACACACACACACACAGGTCAACAGTGAAAGACTTCCTGTTTCAAACACTTGATGCTCTGACTTTCATCTAGCGCCACCATCAGGTCGCATTTATATTGACTGAACCGAACCTGCAGAACTCCAGCTGTCTGTGTTCAGCTAAGCTCAGCTTTAACTGGGTCTGACTTTAAATCTGAACCTGTACAAACACTTCAGGTAACGATGCCTTTAAGGCTGCAAACAACCCATCATGCATCACTCTGTTCACAGAGAATATCTGATGTCCTGAAGCTTCAATGCGAGCTGCACGTCTTCAAACGTCATTTCCAGAATAAAAGATGCTTCTGTTTCATCTGAGGCCTCCAGGCTGTCTACACGTTACACACTCATCATCACTGTGTTTCACACTTTGAAGGCTCGGCTCGGCTCGGCTCGGCTCAGGTCCACCTGACAATAAAATCAGCTGATTCACCTAAACAACATCAGGGACGGTGGACCCTGAGGTGTGCGGTGTGTGTGTGATTTAATATTTACTGCTGGGATTCACACACACACACACACACACAGTGTGTGTGTTGTTAATCTAACTGGCAGTAAAAGTAATGCTCCCTGGAGGGTGAAATAGGACTGAAACACCTGTGTGTGTGTGTGTGTGTGTGTGTGTGTGTGTGTGTGTGTGTGTGTGTGTGTGTGTGTTGAGTCATATCCTCTCCTGACAGCACTGAATTGAAGCCTGAGCTGAACTCATGTGGAAAAGCTGCAGATAAAACAGCAGCACAGAGCTCATCCTCTAAAGCTGTAAGACTGACTGAGACTGACTGAGACTGACTGAGACTGACTGAGACTGCTGAGACTGGCTGACACTGGCTGAGACTGCTGAGACTGACTGAGACTGACTGAGACTGGCTGAGACTGGCTGAGACTGACTGAGACTGCTGAGACTGGCTGAGACTGACTGAGACTCTGACTGAGACTGGCTGAGACTCTGACTGAGACTGACTGAGACTGACTGAGACTGACTGAGACTGGCTGAGACTGGCTGAGACTGACTGAGACTGGCTGAGACTGGCTGAGACTGGCTGAGACTGCTGAGACTGACTGAGACTAACTAAGACTCTGGCTGAGACTCTGACTAAGACTCTGGCTGAGACTCTGACTAAGACTCTGGCTGAGACTGACTGAGACTGGCTGAGACTGACTGAGACTGACTGAGACTGACTGAGACTGGCTGAGACTGGCTGAGACTCTGACTAAGACTCTGGCTGAGACTCTGACTAAGACTCTGGCTGAGACTCTGGCTGAGACTCTGACTAAGACTCTGGCTGAGACTCTGACTAAGACTCTGGCTGAGACTCTGGCTGAGACTCTGACTAAGACTCTGGCTGAGACTCTGACTAAGACTCTGGCTGAGACTCTGACTAAGACTCTGGCTGAGACTGACTGAGACTCTGACTGAGACTCTGACTGAGACTCTGACTGAGACTCTGGCTGAGACTCTGACTGAGACTGACTGAGACTCTGGCTGAGACTCTGGCTGAGACTCTGGCTGAGACTGACTGAGACTCTGGCTGAGACTCTGACTGAGACTCTGACTGAGACTCTGACTAAGACTCTGACTGAGACTCTGGCTGAGACTCTGGCTGAGACTCTGGCTGAGACTCTGACTGAGACTGACTGAGACTCTGACTAAGACTCTGGCTGAGACTCTGACTGAGACTCTGGCTGAGACTCTGACTAAGACTCTGGCTGAGACTCTGACTGAGACTCTGACTGAGACTCTGACTGAGACTCTGACTGAGACTCTGACTAAGACTCTGGCTGAGACTCTGACTAAGACTCTGGCTGAGACTGACTGAGACTCTGGCTGAGACTCTGACTGAGACTCTGACTGAGACTCTGACTGAGACTCTGACTAAGACTCTGGCTGAGACTGACTGAGACTCTGGCTGAGACTGACTGAGACTCTGACTGAGACTCTGACTGAGACTGACTGAGACTCTGGCTGAGACTCTGGCTGAGACTCTGACTGAGACTCTGTGGGCGATCGACTTTAAGACCAGATCTCCATGACACAGGAAGTAGAGTCTGTTTACTTTAACGTCAGATTGAATTCTTCTCCCTCGATCTGTCCCGTTAAAAAAAAGACTGGATGGAGAGCAGAGTGTGTTCGCCTCCGTCACCTCCGTCAGTGTGTATGTAGCAGTGCTGCAGCAGCTTGTGGAGGTCACTGCAATGCAACAGTAGCTTAGCCTGCTGCTGCACACACAGATTCCCAGAGGAGGTGGCATTAATCTACCTTCTGTCTGCACTGGTCCAGTTAGGAACAACAGAGGAGCAGGAGCAGCTCCAGGATTACCAGTAGAAACAGAACAGTACCAGTGTCAGCGCTGGTGTCAGTTCATGCTCTGTGACCAGTCTCCAAATGAAACTACGTTTCGTTTGTCTGACGTTAAAGTTTAGGCACAAAATGAAGACAAAGATCGTGTTTGGATTCAAACGGTCAAAGCAGGAAGTCAGCTGATGCTTTGTAGAGCTGGACACTGAAACAAAGATGGCGTCTATCCAGTCCAATGAGAACGCTCGCCTGGTTTCTTTGATAACGTGGAGAAAACAAGCAGCAAGAGAGACCCTCACAGAGACCAGAGACCAGAGACCAGCACAGAGACCAGAGACCAGAGACCAGAGACCAGCACAGAGACCAGAGACCAGAGACCAGCACAGAGACCAGAGACCAGCACAGAGACCAGAGACCAGAGACCAGCACAGAGACCAGCACAGAGACCAGCACAGAGACCAGCACAGAGACCAGAGACCAGCACAGAGACCAGCACAGAGACCAGCACAGAGACCAGAGACCAGCACAGAGACCAGAGACCAGCACAGAGACCAGCACAGAGACCAGAGACCAGCACAGAGACCAGAGACCAGCACAGAGACCAGCACAGAGACCAGAGACCAGCACAGAGACCAGCACAGAGACCAGAGACCAGCACAGAGACCAGCACAGAGACCAGAGACCAGCACAGAAACCAGAGACCAGCACAGAGACCAGCACAGAGACCAGAGACCAGCACAGAGACCAGAGACCAGCACAGAGACCAGCACAGGGACCAGCATAGAGACCAGCACAGAGACCAGCACAGAGACCAGCACAGGGACCAGCACAGAGACCAGCACAGAGACCAGAGACCATCACAGAGACCAGCACAGGGACCAGCACAGAGACCAGCACAGAGACCAGCACAGGGACCAGCACAGGGACCAGCATAGAGACCAGCACAGAGACCAGTACAGAGACCAGCACAGAGACCAGCACAGGGACCAGCACAGAGACCACCACGGGACCGAGGTCTACATTAAGTTCCCGGGTCAGTATGTTACCTCAAAGACGACACTGCTCGAGAACTTTGGGGTGTGGTCTGCAGGGGTCAACATTTCTGATTGGTCGATTATTAGCTGCATTTTATTTCAGCCACAAAGCATTTTGTTTTCTGTTCTTTGATCAACACGGGCGACAGAACAAAGCGTCGACAGGCGGACGGAAAGTTGTTTAGTCACAATTATGATGAATATAAAGAGGCGGTGCATCGTCATCGTCAGCACGGATCTTTGTGGGTCTTCAGACAACAACAGGCTGAAGGACGAACCTTTGACTTCCTTAAAAACTGATTTTTTTTGGATCTGGAAGTGGCAGAGGAAGACTACATGATGTGTCTTTAACCTGGAGGACGGGTTGGATCTGAGACCAGCTCTGGATCCTCCAGTGAGAACCTGGACGTGGGGACCTGGATGCTGTGTGCAGGGAGAAGCAGGTCTCTGTGATCAGTTAAGGACAGACTGGGACGGGTGTGTTGGTGAGATTGTGCAGTGCTGGTTCTGTTTGTTTCACAGGTGCTGCTCAATCATCTTCACAGCGTGTACTTCATGGACCCTCTTCACAGCAGACATTTTGGCTTGACATAGCAGGAAACAAATTTCATTAACGATGGCTCAGTTCCATCAAACGTCCCTGTGCTTCTCCTGCCACGACGAGCCAAAATATCTGCTGTGAAGAGGGTCCATGAAGTACACACTGTGAAAATACACAAACAGTACTGCACAGTACTGCAGTACATCTGTGTACAAACACACAGACACAGAGGAATGAGTCTAAAAACAGAAATGAAACTGAAACTGCTCCATTAAATCTAAACGATTCTGCTACATAACGTTTATTAACTTCCTCGTTCAGACTAAACTCTTTTTGTTTTCACTAAACTGAGAACAGACGACAGGAAACCACCTGAGGGAAGACTGTCACCATAAAACTGAAGAAACAGAATTATTCTAAGAAGCATTGCAGTGCAGGATTTAACATTCAGAGCAGATAAATAAAAGCACAGACTAATAACTGAACTAAAATATTAAACCATACCAAGCTGCAATATTTACGACTGGACAGAATCATAATTCATGAATGTTTAAAACATTAAAAAAAATGAATGAACACCAACAGAACATGTAGAGAGAGAACACATCTTTGTTTTGGACGTGTGCTGTTGTTATTGTAACGTCTGTGGACGACCAGGGATCCATGATATGACTTATATTTATACAGAGACAGAAAGAGAGACTGACCGAGGAAAGGAAGAGAAGCTGCTCTGTAGGAAGAGCTGAAAAATAGATTGCAGCTAACTGAGTTAGCATAACTGATGGATAATATATCGACGATAACCTGATCGAGCTAAACTCAGAAAACAAACATTTTAAAAGTTGTTTGTTGTCTTGCAGACAGACCTGACGAAGTCTGAATGCAGACTTTTCACAGATCTCCATCATGACTTATTTCAGCGCTATTTGTGTCGTGCCAGAACCGGAGCTGGTGAGCGAGCAATGTAACCGGGCTCAGCAGCCTCTATGGACATAATGGCAGAGGAGAAGAGAGCGAAGAGGACGCTGACGGAGGAAGCTAAGAAGAGAAAAGGAGAGAGTGAGCGAGCAAGAAGCCGCCGGACAAGAGTAAATCTGGGACTGACTTTTAGTGGTTGGTGAGAGCTTGGTGAAATAAAAGGCTGAAAGACAGACGCCGAGCTGGGCTGACTGCTGTTGGACTAGTCAGTAATATTAGCTGCTGCTGTGTCTGCTGTTGGTGACCTGGTTGATGTTTGGCTGTTAGCAAAGCTGTCGACTCGCTAGTTTTTGATCAGAAGTAATGTAATCAGAACAAATACTCGAGTACAGCTGAACATAGTTACACAGTGGGATTACACTCTGACACTGGAGGCAACAAACAAACAAACAAACAGAATTATAGAAGTTGGTTTAAAGAAAGGCGAGATGAGCGCGTCTTTAACGTGAACTTCATCCTCACAAACACGTCACTCTCTTTCTGTAAAATTCAGAATATTTCTGTTGAACTGACGGACGATGTGTGTTTGTCATGTCTGCATCTGTGTGTGTGTGATCACACACACACACACACACACACAGAAACAATGCAGCATAACCGTGATGTGTATGCGTCTGTAGCCACCTGTTTCAGCGTGTGTCATGTGCAGACAGACATGCGGACAGGTTAAAGGTGACCTCTACCTGGACTAAACACACTGACAGGAAACACACACACACACACACACACACACACACACACACACACACACACACACAGAGTAGACGGCGTACTAACCCGGCGGCAACATCGTCCATACTTCAGTCTTCACACTCGCCGAGATAAATCGACATGTACCTCTGAGTGAGTGTGTGTGTGTGTGTCAGTTTCAGGTTAATGCTCCGACATCCAGAAGACGAGATGTGAGTGTGTGTGTTGTGAGTGTGTTGTGTGTGTGTGTGTGCATGTGTGTGCGTCAGCCGACTGCTGTGATACTGAAGCAGCGAGCGAGCGACAGCTCTGTTCTACTCTCCAACCTCGATTACTCTCTCTATCATCTCTCTCTCTCCTCCCACAGTCATGTCTGCCTCACTCGCTCACCATCTCGCTCCCTCCTCTCTCTCTCTCTCCCTCTCCTCCTGCAGCTCAACCATCCCCTCCTCCTCCTCCTCTTCCTCGCCTCCTCCCCATTCCTCCCCCTCTTCCTCTTTCTCCGTCGGTCTCTCATCCATCTTTCTCACTCCATCCAAATCTATTTTTCCTCCTCGCTTCATGCCAACCCTCCCCCTGTTACACACACACACACACACACACACACACACACACACACACACACACACACACACACACACACACACACACACACACACAGGATGAGTCAGTGCTGGAATGTAACACATAAATACTCAAATTCAAAGTACTTGAGTATTTCCATTTGATGATACTTTCTACTGTACTTCACTACATCACAGAGTACCTCTGTGTACTTAAACTATTTATAAGACAAACATGCTGATCTTAAAGACCATGATGCATTGCTGCAGAGTAAACTAGCCAACAGTATTAAAGGAGTTCACATGAGCTCAACCTGACACATCTACAGCAGCAACATGAAACATGAATGAATGAATATGAATACTTGAAGTACAAAGTCAGACTTTGTGGATCCAAAGACTGCTGACACTCCTAAAATACAGTCAGGAAACTGGGAATACCTTAAACTTCCTCAGACTTCCATGATTACCCTTTTCATTGTCCTAAAAGGTGTTTCAAACTTCTAATTTTCAGCTGGAAACTGTGAAACCTTCTTCTGGATGAGAGGCAAACTGTACAAGATCTCCTAAATCCTCCACAAAGACTTTCTGAAAGATCTCTGGAACCTCTGTAGGACCTCTTGGACCCATCAAGAACCTTCCAACTTCCTCAGAAACTTCTGAAACCGCCTCAGAGACACCATCAGCCTTCTAAACAAGACATGGAACCTCCTTCAGCACCTCAATTTCCCTTCAGCTTCTAACGTGTCCTACAACAAAGAGGTCCTTCTAGAAGGTTTTGGTCCTTCCCTCACCTTCACAGGTCAACAGTCTCCTTACTTACGTCCTCCTGAATCCCTCGAACCTTGTTGAGGACGACAGGGAAGCTGTGCGAGAACTCCGGGATGGAGCTTTGTAAAGCCAACCAGAGACACCAACACACATTGTCAGGACCTCTGGTACCACCAAGAGTACCAAAGAAGACCGCCGCCATCTTTTTAGAGACTCGTGAGTCCTTCTTAGAGAGATGGATCCTTACAGGTCCAGCTCTAGGACCTGTACCCCCTCCAGGACCTGTACCTCTTCCAAGACCTGTACCCCTTGTAGGACCTGTACTCCCTCCAAGACCTGTACCCCCTCAGGACTTGTACCCCCTCCAGGACCTGTACCCCCTCCAGGACCTGTACCCCCTCCAGGACCTGTACCCCCTCCAAGACCTGCACTCCTCCAAGACCTGTACCCCTTGTAGGACCTGTACTCCCTCCAAGACCTGTACCCCCTCCAGGACCTGTACTCCTCCAGGACCTGTACCCCTTGTAGGACCTGTACCCCCTCAGGACCTGTAGCTCCTACAGGACCTGTACCCCCTCCAGGCTCCAGTCCATCAGGACCAGAACTTCACTCAACAAAAACAGGACTTTACCTGACTGCAGCTGGACTCATCCTCAAGGCTGTGAACTTGAGAACTGTGAACATTTCCAACCTTTCCATTATTTTTCACATGCCTGCACAAACTGCTTAAAAACATATTGTTCATATATTCAGACCTTCTAATACTTCATAATTATCTTTTTACTTCATGTTTAAGACAAACTCCTGTATGTAAAACCTGATTCTGATTCTGGTCACCTCCCTGTCTTCCTCCCTCTCCTCACCTCACTGGTTTGCAAACATCTGGCCAGGTGAAAATTAGCCATCTGGCTAACACTGGCATATATACAGGAATGTTAATTAATGTGCACTGTGAAACTAAATTAAATTAAGTGTTGTCTTCTGCATCTTTAAGAATGATGATTGGAGCATTGTGAACCTCCAGGAAGACCCTGCGAAACTCCTGGAATTTCCCTGGAATCTCCTCAAGGCCTCCTGGAGCCCCTGGAGGTCTCCGCTTTGAAGATTTGCATGTTCAGCACACACACACAGCAACAAACAATCCACTCAATACAGACATGATGAGTGTGTGAGAGGAGGAGGGTGGAGGAGGAGGAGGAGGAGGGTGGAGGAGGAGGAGGGTGGAGGTTATGAGGACAGGAAACAGAGATGGAGACTAATCTGCATCAACACACACTGACGTGCATTAATTCAGAGGAGTGTGTGTGTGTGTGTGTGTTTGAACTGTCTGTGGGGAGCTGATGCAGCCAGCCAACTGTTCTGTTATGATAGCTTATTGATCCAACACACACACACACACACACACACACACAACATAAATGCTTGTATGAATCTGCAGACACACACAGCTCGCTGTAACACACACATTGAAATGAACATACAGCACATAGAGTTAGAGTGCACACACACACACACACACAGACACACACACACACTGTCCCCTCATCATCATTCAGACCAGCACCTCCCGTCTGCCTCGACATGACTCACAAATCAAACCAACCACAGCATCACATCGTCTGAGAGGAGCGAGCAGCCTCAATTAAGACCACACACACACAGACACACACACACACACACACACACACACACACACACACACAGCTCTTTAATCTCCTGCTGTTGTTCTGGACGGAGGGCCGGGTGGAGGCTGGTGTGTGTTGCACTCGTCTGCACTAACTTAATTGAAATCAGTGAAATCTGTCCAGGCGGGCCCGTTTACACACTTTGGTTTAATCTGGAGCTGCTGCAGTCGGAACTGACAGAACACAAGAACACTGAGATAAAGAGAGGAGCTGCTGAGTCACACAAGACTCTGATCCAATCAAAGACAATAACACATGCAGCCGGACCGGACCGGACCGGGTTGGAGCACCAACAGACGTCCTGAAACATCTCCTTCCTCTTTAGACTCCTCATGTTCACATACAGAGAATCTCTTCACAACAAAGCTCCTCATAAACCTCGAACCTCCTCAGGTTTCTCTGGAACCTTCTAAAGGACTCAAAGTACTCATCAGGAACAACCCAGGTTCTCTTCAAAGATCCTGAAACCACCTCCTGGTAGGACAAAGGAAGTGAACCTTCTCTGCTGACACGTCCATCTGTCTCAGGTTTTACGGTACAAACGACCACAAGACCACTGCAGCTCTCAGTTTACGTGGTGCGACCTTCAGGAAGAACGGTGGAGGTTTGTCTGCCATGAAACCTGACCTCACCTTTACCCTGCACACATATTGTAGATGAGTTTGGTAAAATGGTCCAGTGTAAATGTTCTCGTGCTGAGTCTGCACTCTCAAACTTTAATTTTCTGCTCACATTTTTCTGACAATGATAAAAACAGATGAAACCTGGACTCTAGCTGTTGACTCTATATTCAGCAGAAACTCCTTCACGTCAGTTACTTCAGTCTGTTTGTGTCACTGTGGAGGAAGTTTTTCTACAAGCAGCTTGTTAGTTTGTGTCAGTTAACATGCAGAAGCTGCCGCTGAAGAAAAACAGCTGACCGAAATAGAAACTGTCACTTTAAACGCTGAGAGCGACTGAGAGGAAAATGCAACACGGCAGAGAACACGTGTTCATGTATTCATTTAACGTTGTAGGCTCTCAACATGAAGTCGTTCATGAAATCTCTGTGCAGGACTTTTTTTCATAAATCTATTTTAAGGATCCAAACATCAAACCTGTCGGACTGAACTTTGTCTCATAAGACACGGAGAGCAGCGCAGCTCTGAAAACACTTTGAGTAATTAAAGTTTGGTTCAGACTCTGTGCGGATACTCGAGGTCCAACTCTGATTTACATCCTCATGAAGCATTCTGCAACAACGATTGTTTCAGTTTTACATTAATTATGATCAAACATCAGCCAGGTCAGCAACAGCAGACACAGCAGCAGCTAATATTACTGACTAGTCCAACAGCAGTCAGCCCAGCTCGGCGTCTGTCTTTCAGCCTTTTATTTCACCAAGCTCTCACCAACCACTAAAAGTCAGTCCCAGATTTACTCTTGTCCGGCTTCTTGCTCACTCACTCTCCTTTTCTCTTCTTAGCTTCCTCCGTCAGCGTCCTCTTCGCTCTCTTCTCCTCTGCCATTATGTCCAAAGGCTGCTGAGCCCGGTTACATTTCCTGCTCCCCCAGCTCCTGTTCTGGCACGACACTGGCTCCACTCCTTGTCAACCTCCTCTTCCCAACTGCAGCCCAACTCGCAGTTCAGTTGTGATGTCAAACTCGAGGCTTCAGAATGGTTCTCAACAAACTAACGAGTGATGTCACGATGTGTTTACAGCTGACTGGATCGAGTGTCACATTCCCAGCTCTGAGCTAAATGGAACGCAGCTTTAGTCCCAAAACACTGGATCCTACATTTCCCACAATGCATTGGAGTTCACCCTTCAGCTGCCATTCACTCACATGAACGTTTGATAAAACAAACATGATGCTTTGAGTGTTTGTGACCTGCAGCCTGAAGCTGGATCTGATAAACTCGGTGCAGGAGTGAAATCTGAGCGCTGATGCTGACGCTGCATTTTGAAATGACGTGCTGGAGTTAGCAGAACGCAGAGCTGCAGTCAGACACACACAGGAAATAAATAAGAGGTGGCCTGATGGTGCACGCTCGCTGGGAAATGAAGCTTTTTATGTTGTTGACCTTATTGGACGCTCTGAAGATAAGAGAGTCTGCAGGTCGACGAGAATATGAAGAAAAAACATTCAAATGTGAAATATGAGGAGACGAGAACCCTGAAACCTGCAGCTGGAGACAGATACTGCAGATAAACCACTGCAGTTAATACAGAGAGGAGGAGGAGGAGGAGGAGGAGGAGGAGGAGGAGGAGGAGGAGGAGGAGGAGGAAGAGGAAGAGGAGGAGGAGGAGGAGGGAGGAAGGTGGTGGAGGAATAGGGGATGAGGGGAGGAAGAGGAAGAGGAGGAGGAACAATGAAGCGAGGAGAGGAAGAAGTGGAACAAAGAAGAAGAGAAGAGTCTCTGAGGAGTGAAATGCTGTAAAAACAGAGAACTGAGTGTTTGACAGAAGATCGCTTTAAAAATGTGAATTAGTTTAGTGTCAGAGACAGTCTGTGGGGGCGTCACGGAGACTACGTCCAGGTTTTAGACAGTCTGCGGGGACGTCACGGAGACTACGTCCAGGTTTTAGACAGTCTGCGGGGACGTCACGGAGACTACGTCCAGGTTTTAGACAGTCTGCGGGGACGTCACGGAGACTACGTCCAGGTTTTAGACAGTCTGCGGGGACGTCACGGAGACTACGTCCAGGTTTTAGACAGTCTGCGGGGACGTCACGGAGACTACGTCCAGGTTTTAGACAGTCTGCGGGGCGTCCACGGAGACTACGTCCAGGTTTTAGACGGTCTGCGGGGCGTCACGGAGACTACGTCCAGGTTTTAGACGGTCTGCGGGGACGTCACGGAGACTACGTCCAGGTTTTGGACAGTCTGTGGGGACGTCACGGAGACTCAGAGAATATCTGAAGTTAAGCGTTCAGACTGTCTCATTCAGTTTCTTCATGTCTGTCCTCGGTTTCATCACGTTGCTTCTATTTATATTCTGTTTGTCTCGTTGTTGTGTGACTGTCTGCTGCTGTAGCGACCCAGTTTCCCAACAGAGGCTCCATCAACTTTCATTTGGTGTAATTAACTTTGTAATGAGTGAATATAGATTCATATTCATGGAGCACTTTAACCTACATTTTCAGTCCTTCAGTGGTCGTATTCAATTACAGACGTCTTTTCTTTTTTTATAGTTGCACCTTGTCCTCTCAGTTTGTTTAAAGATATTTCTCTATTTTTAGAGAGCACAGAGACGCTGTCACTCTGAGCTGTGATTGGTCGACGTCAGTCAACACATCATCTAAGAAGGCAAAATAAGATACAGGAAGTGTAGCGTGAGTTAGCATTTTAGCTTGTTAGCATTTTAGCAGCAGCTCCAGTGCTCTGTTAGTGTCACAGAGGCTGCGTTCAGGTACAGAAATGAGAGTAGGTCACCGGTGTTTCAGACTGGAGGCATAAAAATAAAACTGGATCAGATTTTATACACAATATATCTGCTGCTTTTCCCTCTGATGTCCTCCGACTGCTCAGCTAACGACCTCCAGGTGTCCTTAACAACCCACAGGTGTCCTTAACGACCCACAGGTGTCCATAACGACTCACAGGTGTCCATAACGACCTCCAGGTGTCCTTAGTGACCCACAGGTGTCCTTAATGACGAACATCCATGATGATGCGTCTATGACACTGTTAGAGTGAAACTGGATCATATTTGCTGGTTTTGGTATGACTTGCAAAAGTAGCTAACTGCTAATTAACGGACCAACAGAGTCAACAAATAACGTTACAGTACCGAGGTGATTTACAGACTTTATGATGGAAACATTGATCAGTAGTGAAGCGCTAACTGTGGTTAGCTCGGTCAGCCGTGTAGCTAACTGAACTGACTCAGCCGGGATGCCAGGAGCCAAACCCGACAAGAAAACCACCTCGTAGGCTGCTGTGTTCACTGTTAGACTGGACACTGCTGGTTCAGAGGTTCTGTTGCTGTGGTCACTGTTAGACTGGACACTGCTGGTTCAGAGGTTCTGTTCGGTCCGGCTGTGTTCACTGGAAGGTAGATGCTGATGCTAGCTCATAGCGCTAGCTGGAATGTATAGCGGTGGGGGTGTAACACACACTCACTATCGGCTGCTGTACTGTACTTCCTGTTTGATGGAGACTTAAAGTGACTCTGAGGACGACATAAAAACAAGGACGAACTCCAGAAAAGGAGGCCAGAGAGAGAACAGGAGGAGAAACGTCGTCCTTTCAAGGACATGACTGATTTTACTAAACTTCAAAAAGAGAGAGAGTGTGTGTTTGTGTGTGTGTGTGTGTGTTGAAACAGAATAACGAGTCATAAGGGTCTTACTACAGCCCCACAGACCTCCTCTGTTATACTGGTTCATTCAGCTGTATAATGGTGTTGTGTTCCTCATCAGACACAGACTGAACATTATTAAAGCTGTTTGTGTCACTGTGAGTAACCAACGGTAACCACGGACGCATTCAGCTCAAAGTCATCAGGTAACACGGTCACAGCTTAAACCAAAACACCGTCAGTGTGGCTGAACTGTTTGTTTCTCTCCTTAAATATTAATAAGTCAATGCTTACGTCATAAGGAAGCTTAATACACCTGCTCAGACCTCAGTGGCTCACAGCAGACTTGTCTCTGATAAACAGGATGTAGTTTGACTTCCTGCTGCAGGGTCAGAGGTCAGAGGTCATCAGTCCAGGATTCAAACACAACCTGAGTATTACAAACCCTGATACATATATACATACACAGGAGTGTGTGTGTGTGTGTGAAGAAGGCCACACCAATCAGGTCAAGGACAGTGCAGCAGAGGAAATGAGCAGCTCTGATTGGTTAGCTGTGTGTGTGTGTGTGTGTGTGTGTGTGTGTGTGTGTGTGTTACTCAGCATACTGACACGTGTGGTTTAATGTTCAACATGAGTTATAATACAGAGCAGTAACACGCCTCACAACTGGACTCAAAGAAAATAACGTTGGTCTAACATTAAAATAATGTCTAACATTAAAATAACGTTGGTCTAACATTAAAATAACGTTGGTCTAACATTAAAATAACATTGGTCTAACATTAAAATAACGTTGGTCTAACATTAAAATAACATTGGTCTAACATTAAAATAACGTTGGTCTAACATTAAAATAACGTCTAACATTAAAATAACGTCGGTCTAACATTAAAATAACGTTGGTCTAACATTAAAATAATGTCTAACATTAAAATAACGTTGGTCTAACATTAAAATAACGGTCTAACATTAAAATAATGTCTAACATTAAAATAACGTTGGTCTAACATTAAAATAACGTTGGTCTAACATTAAAATAACATTGGTCTAACATTAAAATAACGTTGGTCTAACATTAAAATAACATTGGTCTAACATTAAAATAACGTTGGTCTAACATTAAAATAACGTCTAACATTAAAATAACGTCGGTCTAACATTAAAATAACATTGGTCTAACATTAAAATAACGTTGGTCTAACATTAAAATAACGTTGGTCTAACATTAAAATAACGTTGGTCTAACATTAAAATAACGTTGGTCTAACATTAAAATAACGCTGATCGAACATTAAAATAACGTTGGTGGAGAGTTCTTAAATCAAAATGTTTGTACAGAAACAGTTTATCTTTGTGGATTATACTGATGCTGAATTTATGATATATACATATGATGGGAGCTAATGAGAGCTAACGGGAGCTAACGTTACCGTTAGCAGCAGATCTGGTGTTCAGTGTTCGTCTAAAGACAAACAGGCGCTAAGAGAGGCTAACAGGACCTAGCTAATAGAGCTAACGGTACCTAACAGGAGCTGACACCTACAGAAACACTCGGTAACTGTTCAGTACGTTGTCTGAACGTTAGTTATTGGTTTGATTAATGTTGTGTATTGATTACTGACGGTCAGTTCAGTGAAGTTGAACTTGTGACGGACAGACTGACCGGATGAAGCCGCTCACAGCAGACTGGATCCATCCATCAGTCTGAGAGGAGCTCAGCTGGAAGTGACACACTGAGATAAAGAGGTTCACTTTTTAAGCTGTATTGTACAGAGACAGCCGCAGAGTGACAGGAATGTGGAGAGAGACACAGAGACAGAGAGACAGAGACAGAGACAGAGACAGAGAGACAGAGAGGCAGAGAGGCAGAGACAGAGAGACAGAGAGACAGAGACAGAGAGGCAGAGAGGCAGAGACAGAGAGACAGAGAGACAGAGACAGAGAGGCAGAGAGGCAGAGACAGAGAGACAGAGAGACAGAGACAGAGAGGCAGAGAGCAGAGAGACAGAGACAGAGAGACAGAGAGACAGAGACAGAGAGACAGAGACAGAGAGGCAGAGAGACAGAGACAGAGAGACAGAGAGACAGAGAGGGGAATGACATGCAGCAAAAAGCCGCAGGTCGGATTCGAACCCTGGGCCGCGCGGGACTGAGCCTCTGAACACGGGCGGATGCTCCACCGACTGAGCTAACCGACACTGCTACAGGTCAAAATTAAGGACAGGCTCCACCTTACAATCCTTGAAATCTAATATTATATAAATATAAATGTAATGAAAATAGTCCAAGCTGTCAGAGTAACTCAAACTGATGTCAGAGTATGTCACCAATATTATCAGACTCAGACTACTGATGAGAAAACAGTTAACGAGTAACTTTTAATTAACACGAGATGCATGCAGGAAGCTGCTCTGCTGAGGTCGACTGTGACCTCAGAGGAACATCACGTGTCACAGTCAGACATGTTTTTGTCACGTTCGGTGAACGTAGAAATGTGAAACAGGCTAATGTTCCATGTTGCCTCCATAAAAGAGGTCAGAGAAGTTACAGACCTAGCTAGCATGCACACAGAAGAAGAAGGTGGAGGTTGTAGTGACTGACGGAGGCCTGACTGCCTGTAAAATGCAGCTTTCATATCTAAACAGCATCTGTTGGAAATATATGTGACATGACGCCTGCAGACGTTTCATCATATTTTAGAAGCTCCTCAGTAAAAAAGGTTTGATGTGAAGATGTTTGGAGCTCAGTGACAAACCGAGCAGAGCCTGCAGGCTGCAGACTGCTCCACATCTACTGAGAAACACAGCCTGAAACTGCTCGGACTCCATCTCAGTCATTTATTATTGTTGCAACAACCAATATTATCTTTCAACAGCAGGGACAGAAGAAGAAGAAGAAGAAGAAGAAGAAGAAGAAGAAGAAGAAGAAGAAGAAGAAGAAGAAGAAGAAGAAGAAGAAGAAGAAGAAGAAGAAGAAGAAGAAGAAGAAGAAGAAGAAGAAGAAGAAGCGATGTCACCAGATTAAATGTATCATGGACAGACAGACGAGAGGTGGCAGAGCTCAGAGCGCTTCATGCTGACAAACTGGTCACATGATGTTTGTGTCAACGTACAGACCTCCACACACACACACACACTGACACAGACACAGACACAGACACAGACACACAGACACACACACACACACACACACACAGACACACACACACACACACACACACACACTCACTCTCTCCTCTGTCTTTTACGTCCTCGTCATTGGACAGAAACGATCACAGAATCACAGCTGACACAAAAAAACACGACGAGACAGAAAAACGTCAGACAGGAAATGATTGATCAGCTGTGATTCAGTCACATGACCTCTAATGAACTCTGATTACAGAAACGATGGACACAACATCAGTTTGTCCAGACCAAAGACAGACAGTCTTAGCTGTCCCCAAGACCAGACTAAAGACCAAGACAGACTGAGTCTTAGCTTGTTAAAGTTACTGAATGAGTTTGTTTTTATTCAGTTTTCATATTAAAACTCTGATCAGACGTGAAACATTCAAAACATTTTTAGATGAACTTTAAACGAACATTTTAATTATTTCATTAACAAACTGAATCAACAAAGATCAGCTGATCTGAATCTGTATGAAGTGACTTTATTTATGATCTGTGCTTCATGTTTCATCCGTGGACAAGGTCAAATAAATTCATCAGTACAAAGGTCAAAGGTCAGATCGTTCGTGACTCTGCAGATAAAATGATGAACTACAGCTCCATCAGCTCCATCAGCTCCATCAGCTCCATCAGCCCAAAAGCACCAAACAGCATGAACACCAGCAGCAAACAAGCTCCTCCCACAAACAACTACACCCTCCAACCAGCAGCCAGAAAAAAAAAAAAAACACCATCACAGCCCCGTCCGCCCGCTTCAAACCAAACACCAAAACAAACGCACCCAGACCAACCAGAGGGAGGCAGAGGCAGCGAGAAGAGAGAAAAGACGGAGACAAAGTTCAGAAAGACGTCCTCCACTCTGAGACCGGGACGGACGGACGGACTGCTGGTTCAAACAAGTCCTGCAAAGACAGAAACACACACATTAACAGCTGCTACACATGAATACACACACACTGTGACACACACACAGTCCTTTACCTCCTGCTGATCCACACTGACCTGTGATCAGGTGAACGGTGTCTCTGTCATTCGTACGTCTGTTCTCACACTATGTAACTTTGGGCTCCGGGTCGGGAGAAGTACGTAACGCTTCACGGCACTAAGTCACACACCACCAACTATTTCACTGATTCTGGTTCAGCTGCTCGTTCATCAGCGTCTCAGTGACGAGGCGCCCCCTACAGGCTGCACATTCACACTGACTCATTCTTCTTCCACGGCTCAAACATTCAGGAGCTGATCTTTACCGCCCCCCAGAGGCAGAACACAGCAAGTACACAAACACAGACAGAAGCACACTGTGTTTTACAAACCAAACACACAGTGTGCTATGATCTATAAGAATACATTAAAAATAAACTCATGTACCCCGTGATGTTCATACTTAGTGTTTGGGCATAGCTGTATAATAACACTGTCACATATAATCAGTTTGGTTATGAAAAATATTTACTGCAGCAGGTAAGGTGGGAACAACAAATGTAGTCTGAAGAAATAATGGTGGAAAATCTTCAAAAGATCGTCTAACCCCAAAGTCCACCGCAGCGATGCGGCTGTTCTAGTCAATGTTTCAAACTCCACGGCTCCGCGCGGTCCGTTCAGAGGCCTCCGCCGGCTCTGTATACACGGCTGTTCTATTTTTGACGGACGCGCGGACAGCCTGCGTCACAGAGCACCTCGAGCTGACAGGAAGCCAGACACAGAAACAGCAGAGAGAATCTGGTGGATTTTCAAAATAAAATACCTCCGTGCAAACTGCGGTGGTAAAAGCAGACAAAAGAGAAACAAATGAAGCACGTAGCATGTTTACAATGTAGAGGCATGTTTAGAAGAACATGAACCAGGAAATGACCAGATCTGAGCAAGTAAACAAAGTGTGGCGACTAAACGCTTTGAAACGCTCCCGTCGGTTTGAAGTCGATGCAGGACGGAACAAAACAGACGTGACGGAGGCGGAGACGAGCCGGTGCGGAGCGAGCCCGTGACGGACGAGCCCGTGACGGAGACGAGCCCGGTGACGGAGACGAGACGAGCCCGTGGAGTTTTGAGATGAGACAAAGTAACATCATCAGGCTGGTGAAGTTTGTGTGTGTGTGTGTGTGTGTGTTACTGACCTTTGACCTGATCCAGGTCAGAGTTCTGCTCCTGCTCTGATTGGTTGGGAGGTCTGTAGGGCGGGGCTGCCTCAGAGGGGTGGGGCTACAGCTGGTTGCTATAGAGATGAAAACAAACAAACAGTGAGTCGGTGTGAGCGGTCCGGTCTTCTTCCCTCCCTCCCAGTGCAGACTGAAGCCTTCAGCTGGGCTGTGCTGCCCCTGCTGGACTCAAACACCATCAGTGTGTTACAGTGCAGACAGAGGAGAGCGCGTCACACAGCGAGCAGCGTCTCTGCATCATGTGACCATGTGAGGAGGTGCTTCCTGTTCTTACCGGAGGCTCTGTCCTCTTTGCTCTGTGTTTACTGTAGCTGGGAGCTGTCAGAGACACAGGCTGAAACACACACACACACACACACACAGACCGTGAGACTCGAGTGTCAATCACCTTTACATCATGTGTGCAACACGTGTGTGTGTGCTCCGTGTTTGAGTGTAAACATCATTCAGACTGGACTTTGAATCAGCTGATTTTTCACCTCCAGCTTCCTGTTTCCTGCTCAGTGTGTTAACAGATGCTAACGTGCTAACATGTGCTAACAGATGCTAACGTGCTAACACTTTACCCGTGGAGTTGCCGATAGACTCTGGACGACGAACACGACGGACTCGAGCTGATTTGATGGCGCTGACCGCCTCCTCGTGACTGGCAGCCTGTAGGTCGACACCTGACACCTGCACGCAGACACACACGCACACACACACATGAGTCTCAGTGGAGAAATCAGAAGTGCTGCTGGGACATGAAGTCCAACAGGTGAGTTCAGACAGGTGACCTGCAGCGCTGCATCAGAACATCTTACAGTTTGAAAGTTCTTCTGACTCAGTCGACACACTCAGAGTGTTTTGGTCTTTGCTGTGACTTTAAAGGGCGGTGTGTCGGATTTATTGGCCTCTAGCAGTGTAGCTGCTGATTGCACCCCTCACGTGTCACACTCTCTTTTCTAGTGTGTAGGAGGAACAACAGCAGTTTAGTCTGTAGATATAAAGTCTGATTCTGATCAACAAAAATATAACGAGGATCATACTCTGTAAATAGAGCCGCCTAAATCTGACACACTGCACCTTTAAGGGACTCTTTAAGTGTAAGGCAACGGCCCAGGTATCAGACCCGGCCCCAGGTATCAGACCCGGCCCCAGGTATCAGACCCCCCCCAGGTATCAGACCCGGTCTTACCTCCAGGATCTTGTCCCCGGTCTTCAGACACCGCGTCTTGGCAGCAGGACTGTTGGACAGAACCTGTTTGATGAAGATCCCCTTCAGCTCCTCCCCATTCCTCAGGCGCTCACATGACCTCCAACGATGCTCAGACCCAAAGACTGACCCTCCTCAGGCCACACCTCCACCCTGAGGCACAGACACTGTTTATACCCATTAACTCCAACCTGGGGCACAGACACTGTTTATACCCACCTCCACCCTGGGGCACAGACACTGTTTATACCCACAACCAACCTGGGGCACAGACACTGTTTATACCCACATTAACTCCACCCTGAGGGCACAGACACTGTTTATACCACATTAACTCCACCCTGAGGGCACAGACACTTTTATACCCACATTAACTCCACCCTGGGGCACAGACACTGTTTATACCCACATTAACTCCACCCTGGGGCACAGACACTGTTTATACCCACATTAACTCCACCCTGAGGGCACAGACACTGTTTATACCCACATTAACTCCACCCTGAGGGCACAGACACTGTTTATACCCACATTAACTCCACCCTGGGGCACAGACACTGTTTATACCCACATTAACTCCACCCTGGGGCACAGACACTGTTTATTTCCACCCTGGGGCACAGACACTGTTTATACCACATTAACTCCACCCTGAGGGCACAGACACTGTTTATACCCACATTAACTCCACCCTGAGGCACAGACACTGTTTATACCCATTAACTCCACCCTGAGGCACAGACACTGTTTATACATTAACTCCACCTGGGCACAGACACTGTTTATACTCATTAACTCCACCTGGGGACTCACACCTGTTGTAATGTGTGTTTTACCTGCGGGTCCCCAGTGACTGAAGGCAGGAGTCTCCTCTCCCTCCCCCTCCTCTCTTTCAGGAAGGTCACTGTGAACACACACACACATACACACACACACACACACACACACAGTTAGCTTCAGTTAGCTTCAGTTAGCTGTTGTTTTTAGCAAGCTGCAGGTGAAGCAGGTTTCTTACCCGTGGCCTCCTCTGATTGGTAGAGAGGCTCCTCCTTGGCTCCGCCTCTTCCTCCTCTCTGTGTCAATCATCCTGACGGACCTCCACCCAAAACAACAACAACAGTTTTTATTGTCAAACTTCAAAATAAAGATGACAAGTCTGTCTGTTCTACAACTGAACCAGCAGAGGGCGACAGAGGACTGTGAAAGAAGGAGGAGACGAGGAGGAGGTGACGGAGGGAGGAGAGAGAGGGGACGATAGGAGAGAAGAGAAGGAGACAAAAGAAGGAGACACAGGAGGAGACAAAGTAAAGAGGAAACAGAGGAGGAGATAAAAGAAGGAGACAAAGTAAGGAGGAAACAGAGGAGGAGATAAAAGAAGGAGACAAAGTAAGGAGGAAACAAAGTAAGGAAGGGATGGAGGAGATACTGACTCTGTGTCAGTGTCCGTCAGAGTGAGTTCAGAGTCAGACTGAGGAGAAATACACACACACACACACACACACACACACACACACACACACACACATAAATAATAATATATATAAATAATAACATATATATATATATATATATATATATATATATATATATATATATATATATATATAATATATATATATATTATATATATATATTATATATATATATATATATAATATTATATATATATATATATATATATATATATATTATATATATATATATATATATATATATATATATATATATATATATATATATATATATATATATATATATATATATATATATAATATATATATATATATATATATATATTATATATATATATATATAATATTATATATATATATATTATATATATATATATATATATATATATATATATATATATATATATATATATATATATATATATATATATATATATATATATATATATATAATATAACAGAATATATAAATATGTGTAATAATAAAGGCTGTGTTTCTGACCCAGGTCCAGGTTCTGTCCGGTCCTTCCTGGTCCGGTCTCTGCAGGTCTTCGTCCTCTCGCTGCTGATCTCTCCAAATCTGACAGACGACCGTCAGGACAGTCAGAGAACTTAATTAACATCAATTAAAGCTTCAAATAATCAGCGATCAGAGGCGGGACTTCCTGTTAAAGTATGGATAAAATATACAAGAACTCCTCCCTCCACCTCCATCTTCGCTGATCTCCTCCTCCACCTCCATCGCTGATCTCCTCCTCCACCTCCGTCTTCGCTGATCTCCTCCTCCACCTCCATCTTAATGCTGATCTCCTCCTCCACCTCCGTCCGCTGATCTCCTCCTCCACCTCCGTCCTGATCTCCTCCCTCCACCTCCTCCATCTTAATGCTGATCTCCTCCTCCACCTCCATCTGCGCTGATCTCCTCCACCTCCATCTGCTGATCTCTCCTCCACCTCCATCTGCGCTGATCTCTCCTCCACCTCCCTCCATCTCGCTGATCTCCTCCAACGCTGATCTCCTCCTCCACCTCCGTCCCTGATCTCCTCCTCCACCTCCATCACGCTGATCTCCTCCTCCACCTCCATCTTAATGCTGATCTCCCTCCACCTCCGTCCTGATCTCCTCCTCCACCTCCATCTTGCTGATCTCCTCCTCCACCTCCATCTTAATGCTGATCTCCTCCACCTCCGTCTTAACACTGATCTCCTCCCTCCACCTCCGTCTTCGCTGATCTCCTCCCTCCACCTCCGTCTTAACACTGATCTCCTCCCTCCACCTCCGTCTTAACACTGATCTCCTCCTTCACCTCCATCTGCGCTGATCTCCTCCTCCACCTCCATCTGCTGATCTCCTCCTCCACCTCCATCTTAATGCTGATCTCCTCCTCCACCTCCATCTGCGCTGATCTCCTCCACCTCCATCGCTGATCTCCTGACTCTCACCTCCTCTGCTCCTCCTCTGGCCCGGCTCAGTGAGCTTCCACTCCTCCACGACGGAGGAGGTTTCCTGGGAGGAGCCCATGCTCTCCTCCACTTTCTGCTGCTTCCTCACGTCCTCCTCCTTCTCCTCCTCCTTCTCTGTCTCCATCACCTCCTCGTCCACGGCCATCTCCCTGCCCTCCTCCACAGGCAGGAGGTCAGTGGAGGTCCGAGAGAAGGAGCTGTAGCGAGGCAGACCTCCATCCAGGATCAGCTCCGGCTCCTCCTCCTCCTCCTCCTCCTGGTCTTGTCGGAGGTCTTCAGGCAGGATGGAGCCGTCACCGAAACCCTGAAACAAAAACAGACGAGGTTCACGAGGAGGTCAAAGGTCACGGCGACAAGACGTTTATTTTACCAAAATAAAATGTAATAAATCAAATTTAAAACATTAAAATCTCAACTTTTATTCTGAAAAACGGAGTTTATTTCAGACGTGCAGTGAACACTGACTCCTGCCAACGTGGCGCTCACCAGTTTGTCCTGTGCTCCAATCTAAACACGACTTCAACGTGAATCGAACGTCAGGTCAGTCTGTAAAGCTCTCTTCATCCAAACACTTGAAATGAAACATGAACGAAGGCGTTCACACAAACATGTCAGTCATCGGTCGGCTCGTCATGTTTCAGCGGATCAGAGTCAGTAAACGTGCTGCCGTCTGCTCTGAAGAAACTAAAGTGTAAAAGTCTGTCAGTAAATCTAAAGCTTGACTTCCTCTGAACATTAGCCTTCATCTCTGAACACATAAAGGTTTCTCCAACTCCCCAAAGAGCCTTCCTCAGCAGATACTGAGGGGAGATCCTGTTCTTAACATTACGATGCAGACATTAGCCCGCGCAGGGAAATATTAATGACAACACTTAGGCTAATTTCCATCGACGAAGCCTCATCGTCAAGGACTCTGTTCCTCTTCTTTTAATTTGGGCCTGGGAAGCCGGCCCATCACAGCCATATAATGGAGGTGAGGAGCAGACGGCGGCAGCGGCAGAGAGCTCATAACGCTAACAGGATGTTCTGCAGACTGATGTGTATTGGCCGTGACTGCCTGGCCTCATATTCATAAGATTTAAAGACGCTGTCATTTAATATCTCTGCCATTAGGCGATGAGGACAGCGAGATGACGCTCGCTTCACACTCTGCACAGCACGCCCTGGACCGGTCCAGCTGCAGGTCCGAGCTCTCGGACTGATCCGGTCCTGTAGACTGATCCGGTCCTGTAGACTGATCCGGTCCTGGAGACTGATCCGGTCCTGTAGACTGATCCAGTCCTTACACTGATCCAGTCTTTACACTGATCCGGTCCTGTAGACTGATCCGGTCCTTACACTGATCCGGTCCTGTCACTGATCCGGTCCTGTAGACTGATCCGGTCCTTACACTGATCCGGTCCTGTCACTGATCCGGTCCTGTAGACTGATCCGGTCCTGTAGACTGATCCGGTCCTGTCACTGATCCGGGTTCAGCTTCACTGAACAAACGATGATTAATGACGACTGATGATGTTGATATTTGATCACTGTTAGCTGCTGGATATCTGTTCGGATCAGAACCAGCTGGACCATCTGTAGGCACTCAGGCCCACATGTGATGTCAGCCAGCTGTAACACTGATTATTACTGCACTCATCTGGTCGACCAACAGTCCAGAACTCAAACACACGTCGTCTCCAAAGACTAAAGCTCAGGTCCGTTCAGACAGATGCCGGTACTGGCCCGGTCCAGGTCTCGCATGCAGAACGCCATGCTGCACATTAACACGCCTACAGTTACATGTGCACGGTTACCATAGCAACATCAATCTTCACGTTCAGCGAGGCTGTGTCATCAGTTTTGGTGAAACTTTGACCTGTTGGTGGCGCTAAATGAAAAATCAGAGTCCGACCTTCAACCTGCTGATGCCTGCAGACGTTTCTACTTCCTGTCTACTTCCTGTCTACTTCCTGTCTACTTCCTGTCTACTTCCTGTCTACTTCTGACTTCACAGCAGCTTTGTTCTGTTTTTGTAACTTTGACAGATGGAATATTTCATGTTTGTCTTCCTTCTCAAAGTGAGACGAGGCTCAGAAAAACTAAAAGTTTAATGACGACCAGATGAAATAAATTTATCATTATTATGTTTTATTGTTTTATAGTTTTTATGTTTTTCAAATCTTCTTAAACTTCTTTTAAGTTTTTGTTTTTATTTATTAGAACATTTTATAATTAGAGTTATTTTAAGTATTAATCTGTTGTGCTGGATTCTATTCAATGTTTCTGTTTTTATTGAGCTGCATGAAAGATTTATGAATAAGTAAAGTTTAAATGAAATAAAGTCTTTGCTCTGACAGGTGAGAGGACAGACGGCAGCTTCTTCCTGGTTAAAACATTTTTTGTGCCAACACAAACTTTTTTTTTTTTTGGCCTTTTTCAAGCTTTATGTTTGACAGACAGCTGCAGAGAGACAGACAGAGAGACAGACAGCTGCAGAGAGACAGGAACGTGGAGACAGACAGAGAGACAGACAGAGAGACAGACAGAGAGACAGACAGCTGCAGAGAGACAGGAACGTGGAGACAGACAGAGAGAGAGAGACAGACAGAGAGACAGAGAGACAGACAGAGAGACAGAGGCGGACTGACATGCAGCAGAGGGCGCTCTTCGAACCCTGGCGGCTGCTCACGCGCAGGCGGCTGCTCTACCGACTGAGCTAATCGCGCCAACACAAACTTAAAGAAGCTTGATGAATGTAAATATGAGCCGTGTCACAGCTCAGCTCAGCACAGTAATCAATAAAACAAACAGTGAAAGCAGTTGAAGTGGACGCAGCAGCTGTGTGAGCAGCAGACGTTTCTTTTACAACAACAGGCAGTAAAGTTGATGGCTGCTGTTACTGTTTGCTGACTGTAAACTCTTTCTTTCTTTCCTCGTGTTGGGATTTTAATCGGTCGATCCGAGCTCGGCGCCTCTTTATCTGCACAAAGTGGATCAGAATAATGTGATCGCAGCCTGTAACTACAGCAGCAGCAGCAGCTCGTCTTCTACATATGACCTCTAAAAGTTAACGAGGTGTGGATGTGTAACGGGGGTCTCTCTCTGGTCAGCGGGCTGGCGTGACAGAGAACGATCCGGCGGTGAAGTGACAGCGCCGACCCGGCTGTCTTTATGGAAACCCATCAGAGACCCGTGGGCTGTGAAAAACCCTCTTCAGCCAAATGGGCTGCATATAAAACAGGAAATAAAACAGCAGCGCAGAGGACGACGCCGCAGATACAGAGGAGGACACAAAGTAACAGAAGAGTACAGACAAGTACTGCACAGTACTGCACAGTACTGCACAGTACTGCACAGTACTGCAGAGTACTGCAGGTACTCAGGTAAAGTGGTACTTTGGGTGAAACCACAGATCTGTCTGAGGGCCATGAGGTCTGTTGATGGTTTTAAGCAGTATGCAGTCTATGACAGACCAGGTAAGACCTGTTTTAGCTGAGCAGTTGTTGAGGAGGCGTGAGGAGTCTTCAGTCGGTATAAAACAGAGCAGTCAAAGATCGATCGATATAAAAATCAATTTACAGACACGATGGATTAATACTTAGTTTTTAAGTAACGAGCTCAACGACTTGATGAACAAACTTCGGTCTAAACACAGTGTGAGCTTCATCTGAATTTCAAGGACTTTTTAAGGACACTTTAAGGTATTCCAGGACTTTTTTTTTTACTCTTATCGGCCGACATAACTCACAGCTGATCGTCAATAATCGATCACAGATGTTGCTCGTCCAGTCGACTGTTCGAAGTCACTGTTCTGTTTCTTCTGACCATTTTTCAGTTTCAGTTTTTTCAGTTCTGTGAAGAACGACGCCGCCCCACGTTATGAAGAGCGCCAGTATGAAGCGGTAAAGACAATCAGCTGTTCAATATTCAGACGCATTTTAACGAACTTCTGATGATTTTTAAAGACAAACCGAGGACGCAGTTTTTATTTCAGGAAGCGGTTCATCACTTCACAGTATATTCACTGAATACTGCAGTAGTAATCTCTGAGAGTACTGCAGTACTGCGTGTACTGATGCTGGAGGACCACAGTGTCCTCACAGCACCCCCCCCGAGCCTCTCCACCCCCCGACTCACTTAAGAGAGAGATGCTGCTGGTTGAGCTGATAGAGCACTTTATACCATCCAGCCATCCAGCTGAGTCAGCAGCTTCAGAGACAGAGAGGAGGGAGAGGAGAGATTAAGGAGAGAGAGGAGAGGGTGAAGGAAGGTGAACGAGAGGAGAGGGGGAGATGAAAGAGGAGAGACGAAGGAAGGAAGGAAGGAAAAGACGACAGAGGTGAGAAGAAATGAAAGAAAGGAAACTTCCTCGAGACAAATGTGAAAACTACTCGACAGATTTTCAGCAACGAACAAACAGAAAGTCGTTTTGTCGAGTTCACTGACCTCAAACAAACAGCCGCTTACAGGTCTACGCTAAAACACGCTTAAAACACGCTTAAAACACGCCAACATCAAATCAAAACTTCACTGATTGAGCAAGAGAGCGTGAACGCAGCACATCGACTCATCTGTCCGTCATCAATCGATCAATCGATCAGCTGTTTGCTTCATAAAATGTTGATCAGTGTTTGTGGACGACGTCCTCCAATCTCCACAAAACGATGATCGATTATTAAAGTAGTTATCTAATTATTAAATCTCAGGAAAACTTTGAATAGTTCATTGGTATTATTGGCTGGTTTTGGCTCATCGCAGACGCACAAATGTGCATCAGCTGATAAGAAAACGTCAGTTTCTCCGTCACTGCTGCGTCCCGGTGGTTCGAGTCCGTCGGCGACTTCACGACAAACTGATAAAAATAATAAAAAGTTTTGCTCGTTTCAGATTTTTGCTTCAATTCTTTGTCAAATAAATCAGAAATTACTTCACGTGTTCATGCACGGCGTGTTCATGCACGGCGTGTTCATGCACGGCGTGTTCATGCACGGCGTTTTCATGCACGGCGTGTTCATGCACCGCGTGTTCATGCACCGCGTGTTCATATCGGCCTCGGCAGTCAGAACCAGCTGCACGTGACTCGGCTCGCATCGCCTCCTCTTAGTGCATGAATTTATGTGAGCCTCCAAACACGCTTCATATTTTCTCTTTTCATCAGGACGTTACGAGCGAGCAGCAGAAACAGCAGCTCAGATATGAAGCGTAATCATGTGGACGTTTGTCTTCCTGCAGTTACTGCTCTTTGTGTCGTCGAGTTTTACGGCAGCGTAAATCCACTCGCGGCGTCTCCCTCCGTCCCGTCACGCTCCACATATTTATTCACATTTATTTATTCCTCTATTTATTTTTCTTTACAGTCAAAAGTCTGGGCAGCGCCGTTCATCTCACGTCCAGAGCGGTAAAGCAAAGTGAAGTGAAATGAGTTAAGAGTGAGAGATAAAGAGAGAGCAGAGATCTAACATGAAGATGAAGAGGCCGAGCAGAGTCAGAGAGGAGCGAGTGGACGACGTGAAAGAGGAGAAAATCTTAATTAGTCTGCAGCGACCTGATTAACGTGTCAAAGAGGCCGAGAGAGACAGACACCTGTCTGTCTCTCTCGGCCTCTTTGACACGTTAATCAGGTGCCTGTGGTCGAGGTGTGGAGAGCTTCATCACCCATGTTCATGTTGCTGCTGTGTTTGGTGTTTGGACACAAGACGAACGCTGAAAAAATGAAATATTTTAGAGATACTTCAGATTTAATGAACCACGTTTGCTAACGTGCTAAAGTCTGTAAACAAGCAAACAGCTGATCAGCCGTGAACTCTGAGAGGAGACAGTCATGTTTACAAGTTACAGACTTTCTCTGACTGCTCGCGTTAATTCATCCATTCATTAATAAAAAAACAGAAAGATCAGAAAATAAATCAGCAGGTTAAATGGAAATAATCTTCAGTTACAGACGCAGAGCAGAGTGTGTGTGTGTGTGTGCTACCTTTGGCACAGACAGGTGTGTGTCGTACAGACACACCTGGTTCGTCCTCTCCGGTCTCTCCACCTGCACAGAACGGGTTCACAACTTAAATCTCACACCGAGCTTCACTTTTCTCTAAACGGTGAGCGAACAGGCGCAGACGTACCACCAGAGGTTTGCGGATGCCGAGCCGGACCGCGCCGGGCGGGGCGGACTTCAGGACCTCCACGGCCTCGGCCAGGGTCAGCAGGTCCAGCTGGGTCTGGTTGACCGACACCAGCTGGTCTCCAGGAAGTAAACCGCCATGATGCTCTGCAGAACCTCCAGGAGCGAGAACGGATCACCATCACGCAGCGGCGGGATCCAGCGGGTCCTAAACAGAGAACAAGAACACTTAACGCTAACGTGACGGGTTGACAGACAGACAGGCAGACAGACAGGCAGGCAGACAGACCTCCATGGTTCAGACTACATGAGGCTCTCAGCACAGCAGCAGACAGACAGGCAGGGGGAGACAGAGACCAGAGGAAAGACAGGAAAGCATCTGTACAAACATGCAGAGGTGAAGTCAATTATTAATCATCCATCTTCACGGTAATCAACAGGACGGAGGTCAAAGGTCACAGCGTCCAAACAAGAGATGGAGAACGGAGAGACAGACAGGAAGGTGGACGAAGGACGGAGAGACAAATGTTTGACGGAGGACGAGGAGACGCTGCAGAAGTTTCATCACGTTAAACTGGAGCGTCATCGCCGAGTGTTAACGAGCCGTCATCACCTCTGAGGCCGTGAAAGTCTCCACGTCGGTCCTGACGGACACGGAACGAGTCCAGACGTGTGAAGCTGTTTGTACTGTCGGAGATTAATGAAGAACTTTATTATCATCAATTTAAACTTTAACGAGCTGCACTGATGTCACAGTGTACTCCAGGTGTACTCAGGTGTACTCAGGTGTACTCCAGGTGTGTCAGCACACTCCAGGTGTGTCAGCACAGGTGTGCTGACACACCTGTGCTGACACACCTGGAGTACACTGTGGTTAAGGTGCAACGACTTTCTCTAGTTTCTGTTATAAAAAGGAGAATCCTGTTTTTTCATTTTAAGTTTTGTATTTATGTTTTAGTGCAGTTTACAGGTCTGTTGTTTTCTTTGAAGTTTTATCGTGACCGTAACAATTTACGGCTAATTATCATCGAAACAAAAAGAGACAAACTTCTATCCAAACTAATTTTAAGATGTCAAACAACTGAAACATTTAAATTTAAAGTAAATTTTTATTCAGATCTGATTTATTCATGAAGTTCTCCCTCGTATGTAAATTATATTCTCAGGTTTTTGATCAACTGACGTGTTTTTATGTTTCATGTATTAATTAGAAATGCATCCATTAACCGCTGTCGTCGGTTGTTGAGCGCTGCGTTGGTCGACCTCCACACGTCTGTGAGCGTTTGCATGTTTCGTCTTTTTGAAGTTGAAAAGTTTCAAATAAAACTAAAAGTCTGACGTTTGATTATCGCCTGACTTCATCCAGAAAACACGCAGGGAGAACTTTGACAGGAGTTTGTCCCTCGTCTCTGCTCCGTCTGTTTAACCAGAGTAACCAGAGGGACGACCCGGTCCTGCCAGAACCTAAACCCCCCCAGAGACTCATACAGCAGCTATCAAACGTCTCCTGGTGAGAGCGGATGTACATTTTGTGAATTCCCCCGTGCTGAACCCTGGGCATCGCCCGCGCTGCAGTACGAGCTGCTGTGCCAAGATTCAGACTGCCAGAACAAAGACCGGCTGTATTTTTAGACTGAACAACATGGCTACAGGTGGTGAGGAGTCAGAACTCACGTCCTCCACTCCTACAAGATCCTCCGGAAAAAGAAAGGCCTCCGCTGTCAAACAGAGCACATATCAGAAACGTAGGAGAAAGTGTGAGAGGGAAAATAAAGAAATTAAAAATGTACTTTGCCAAAAGTAGTGAAATGTTTCACGGATGTTTTTTCTTTTCGGCGCTGAACAGGATTTTTTTGGATGTGTAGGTTGCAGAGTGTCTACACAAAGTTTTTAAGACCTTTATGATGTCAGTCAGAATCAAACTTACAACTGAAAGAAAATAAAGTATTTTAAGTCTGTTTTGAACTTTTACACTTTAGATTTTTATTTCAAACTCGAGACCTTTCAGAGTCTCTGAGGCTCGATACGATGAACGGAAACTTTTCCTCGTAATGAACGAACGCAAAGGCCACGAGCGAACACACCTGTCTGCATCCATCCTCTGCTTCCTCCGTCAGCGTCCTCTTCACTCTCTTCTCCTCTGCCATCATGTCCATAGAGGCTGCTGAGCCCGGTTACATTGCCCATTACGGTGCAAGCATTCCTGCTTTGGCCTGTGGTCCAAACACCAACACTCCTCAGAGCTCACAGTCCAGTCATGGCTAACTGAGCTAACGGCAGCTACATTCAAGTCAACAGTTACTTTAGCCACAAGTCAAACTTCCAACTATCTCTGAAACTCTCAGAGAGCAGCGGAGGACATCAGAGGGAAAACCAGAAAACATTTTCTCCATAAAATATGATCCAGTTTCACCAAAATCAGTGAAATAGTTGGTGGTGTGTGACTTAGTGCCGTGAAGCGTTACGTACTTCCCGACCTGGAGCCCAAAGTTACATAGTGTGAGAACAGGCGTCGGAATGACAGAGACACCGTTCACCTGATCACAGGTCAGTGTGGATCAACAGGAGGTCACAGACGTTATACAGTTATTTAAATAATAATTATTAACAGTGAAGGGCTGCTTTGACGTTTGGATATAAAGTGCTGATCGTGTCTAATTAGTGTCACTTCCTCCCGCACGATGGCTCTGATACAGCCTGATGCTCAGTTTATCTGAGCTCTGCTCACGGACACGTATTTCAGGGGATTTCTGGATGAGCAGGATCTTTGGAGGAAACACATTTTTCAGGTGTGACACTGGTCACATTTTAAAGGTGTCACTTTTTAGTGGAAACTATCCGCCCAAGTCCAGACAGACAGATCAGATCAGCTCTTCTCTTATTGCCTCCAACCATCTTTCACTCAACTCTGACAGCCGGAGTCAGTAACAGGAAACACTTTGGCAGCAACGCCGGGCTGATGTGCCCTTGGGCGAGAGATATAGAGGCAAGAGGGAGAGAGAGAGCGCGAGCAGACGGCGTCGATCTGTGAGCAGAGTTCATTTGATTTTTTCTTAAATCATCTTTAAACAGACGGAGGATGAAGACAGTGTGATTACATTTAACTCATCTAGTTTGTTTTCACTGATTTAAAGATGTTAAAGATGTTTTATTCAGAAAATATTAATAATAAAAACAAACCAGTCCTATAAGTGTGCTGCTGTGTTGTGGTGTGTGTGTGAGTGTGTGTGTGTATTACAGTTTAATTACACGTTTAAAATGTCACTTAGAGAGGAGAGTTAAAAATCATCATCAGGTCAGATTATATTTAAGATTTTAGTTTTAGTAAAAATAAAATAAAAAATAGTTTTTGAATGTGACATTTAAGTTAAAACTATTAATAATAAAATATAATTCATTGATTAAAGAATTATATTAATGTTCAGTTATTTTGCTTTGTTGATGTTTTTAAATTAATGTTGTCGAGACGTTTTCTTCAAATGTTTCATATTTTCAGTTCTAACAAACCGAGCGCTCTGATTGGCTGGTCTGTGTGTGTGTGTGTGTGTGTGTGTGTGTGTGTGTTTAAGTCTGAAAAACAAAAGTAACTAAGTACATTTACTCGACTTCTGTTTTCTGCTGCTTCTTCTACATCAGAGAAATATTCTGTGTTACAGATTAAAAATCAGCTCAGAAAATATTAATTCATTAATCAGTGCAGAAAAACGTCAGCGAGTCGAGTCTGAATCTGGATTCGTGAATCTGGATTCAGTTTTCAGTGTTTCAAGCGTTCGAAGCTTCCTGGTTTCCTCCCAGCGTCACAGTTTGTCATAAATCAGACGAAGCTGTGACGCCTTTTTATTTTTCATCACCGCAGCCTGAAGTGAGGAGACGCTGATCCACCACACACACACACACACACACACACACACACACACACACACACACACACACACACACACACACACAAGCACACACACACAGCACACACACACACACACACACACACACACACACACACACACACACACACACACACACACACACACACACACACACACACACACACACACACACACACACACACACACACACACACACACACACACACACACACACACACACACACACACACACACACACACACACACACACACACACACATACACACACACACCACATACACACACACACACACAGGGCCCCCTGGGCAGATACCGTATGTGCAGGCTGACATGCATGTAGACCAACAGGGAGTTAACCTGGAGCTCCCCCCGCCGCCTCAGCTGGGTCTGACTGAGGAGGAAGGAGGAGGAAGGAGGAGGAAGGAGGAGAAGAGGAGGAGGCAGAGGTCTTGGAGGTGAAGCTGTGCCTAAAGATAAAGTGCTGAAGGAGGATGGAGGATGGAGGATGGAGGGTGGGGGCGCTCACCAGACGGAGAAACATGAAGTCTGTTAGTAAGCAGAAAATCTGAGAAAGTTTGATTAAGATGATTTAAATCAGAAGGTAAATCTGTGAGCCCTCTCAGTGTTTGTGTTGCTCCTCACACTGACCGTACAGACTCATGTTCGTGCTGATGTGTTCACACGGCAGATCAGTGCTGGGTCGGTCCTCAGAACCTTCAAGGTATCGGCCCAAATCAGCCAGAACCTCATAGGGAAGTACTGAATCCAGGCAAACATGACAGCCAATCACTGCGAGCCTCTGATTTAATGTGACGTGTGATTGGTCCTCTGACAAAGCTCCAGCTTCAAACAGGCAGGTGAGCTCTTCAGGTTGTGTGTCGCGTGTTGTGTGTCGCGTGTCGTGTGTCGCGTGTCGTGTGTCGCGTGTCGCGTGTCATGTCTGAGACATCTCATAATAATAAATTTAAATTTCAGGGTCACTTCAGTGAAAATCAGAAAAATGATGAATGAGCTCATCAAAGGTGGAGAAAGGTTCAGGAGGGTGGAGGAGCTGCACGTTCACGAGGCTGAAGAAGAAGAACTGATCTCAGCCCTCCATCACACCCGTAAACCTCATCAGTGAACGGACGCCTCCACCACAGACAGACAGGCAGACAGGCAGACAGGCAGACAGGCAGGCAGGCAGACAGGCAGACAGGTCTTTACCTGGTAATCCAGGATGCTGAAGCCGAGGCCTTTGTCTCTCTCCTTCTGCAGCTCCAACACCTGAACGTCTGGAGACCACAGAGCCAGCTCCTCTTCATCATCTTCCTCCTCCTCCTCCTCTCCTCCTCCTCCTCCTCCTCCTCCTCCTGGCTGTGTTGAACGTTCTCCTCCATCAGCACCTCCTGTACAGGAGAAATGGGCTCCTGACAAACACATGGCAGGTAAACATCGTGGTTCACTAAAGATCTAAAGGAAGCTGTGAGGACTGAATATGAACGCCAAGAAATTAAATTAATTCAGGTTTTAGTTTTTACTGTAGAACTTTGATTTTATTAAGTTTAGTAAGATTTTATTAACATTTCAATTTTGTTCACGTTCATCATATTTTAATTGAATTAAAGTCAATCAATAAATATTATTTTAACATTTAACAAACTTTATTTAATGTGCTAATCATTTCTTTAAAGCATCTTTAAATATTTTATCAATTTAAAATCAAATCATTCCAGAAACTTTGAAACTTTCACTCAAACTACATTTAAAGTGTTGATGAGTAAAACCTGTTTACATGATGTGTCACCTGTTTACATGATGTCACATGTTTACATGATGTCACCTGTTTACATGATGTGTCACCTGTTTACATGATGTGTCACCTGTTTACATGATGTGTCACATGTTTACATGATGTCACATGTTTACATGATGTGTCACATGTTTACATGATGTCACCTGTTTACATGTCACCTGTTTACATGACGTAACCTGTACGTGCGTGTGAGACAGGTTACCTGTCGAGCTGCCTGCTGCCACTCAGTGAGCGCCTCACTCGTGTCTGTCTGACTGCAGAGCATCGACGACAGCTTCAACTCGATCTGAAACAAACAGACGAGTTCAGATTAAAATGATCTTCAGTGTAAACATGCACACTGTGACGACGTCCTCACCTCCTCCACGCTGCTCTGTGGCTGTCGTACCGGTTCTGGTCCAAGTCGTAGTGCCGGTTCAGATTCAGACTCTGGTTCTGGTTCCAGGTCCGAGGTCGGGTGTCGGCAGCAGACCAGAGTGAACGGAGGAGGAACTTCTTTAAGGAAGGACACGACCTCCCGACGAGACTTACCGTACAGCTGAACGTCATTCACCTACACACACACACACACACACACACACAGTGTGACAAACGTCTGCAGGAGCTCGTCTTTCGGTCCATGTCAGAGTTCATGTTTTTACCTCCAGCAGCTCGTCCTCTGGTCTCAGGAGTCCATGTTTGTCCACGGGGCCTCCAGGAGCCACAGAGGAGATGTAGTGGTGACCGTCGAACGAGTCCAACTCCACACCGAGACGCAGAGTGTGGATGGGCAGCAGCTGGACGCCACGATGGAAGACAGGAGGAGGGAAAGCTGAGTTTATCAGAGAGCTCAGATGAAGTTCTGATGACTGTGTGCTCGTGTCTGATATTTACACCTCGTTAATACGAAAACACGTTTTATGTCACAAAGCTTCATCTGGATGGGATGTTTCTCACCTTGGAGGATTTCTGCAGCTCAGCATCGTCTTCAATGACTGGATCCAAATTCACCACCTGACAACACACACACACACACACACACACACACAGATGATGTCATCATTCAGCCTCTCTAACGAGCCTATTGAGCTAACAAACGGAGGGCTCTGATTGGCTGCTGAGTGTGTGTCATTTGAAAAAAAATCTTTTGTAATTCAAAAATGAAAATTTGAAGTTTGTTCAGTTTAAATTTAATTCTTAATTGTGTGTTGCCTTCAGGAGACGTAGGAGCTTTCTGTACTCCATATTCACGTGAGAAAAAGTTTGGAGGAAGTCGTTTGTTGTTGTTTAACTCTGAAAAACAAAAGTAACTAAGTACATTTGGAGTTACCTGAATCTTCTGCTACACAAGGAAAGTATTAACTGTTTATGTAAATTATATATGTATATTTATATAACGGTTCACAACATCAGCAGGTCTCACCAGAACTTGGTACTGTGGTCCCAGAGCCGCCTCCCATTTAGCCCTCAGCTCTGCATCTGTAGCTACACACACACACACACACACACACACACACACACACACACACACACACACACACACAGATAGAGAACAGCCTGTG
Source organism: Miichthys miiuy (assembly GCA_036365135.1). Lineage (NCBI taxonomy): Eukaryota > Metazoa > Chordata > Actinopteri > Sciaenidae > Miichthys > Miichthys miiuy. The sequence goes on from CM071609.1 coordinate 634,651, forward strand.
TAAGCAGTGGAACAGATGTAAAATTACAGTCCAGCCATTAAAACACAGCAGCAGCAGCTTCATGCAGCTCATCAATAAACCTGCAGTAATGGAAGACGACGCTGACGCCAACGAACAACACGTCCTGCAGCAGAGCGCTGTCGTTACGGACAGCATCTAACTGATGGATCATACGACACCAGAACTCACCATAGAGCTCCACGATGACGCTTAACGCTTAACGCTTTACAGCATTAAGTCACACACCACCAACTATTTGACTGATTTTAGTGAAACTGGATCATATCTTATGGACCGGGGGAGTGTTTGTAGCACAGGCGTTTTGGACCACCGGGAGGAGGAGGAGGAGGAGGAAGAAGAGGAAGAAGAGGAAGAAGAAGAAGAAGAAGAAGAAGAAGAAGAAGAAGAAGAAGAAGAAGAAGAAGAAGAAGAAGAAGAAGAAGAAGAAGAAGAAGAAGAAGAAGAAGAAGAGGTTTTCAGGCCCAGCAGTCAGCAGCCTCTATGGACATAATGGCAGAGGAGAAGAGAGCGAAGAGGACGTTCACTTTGTTCATTCGAATATGTCGGCAGCCGTTGGGGCGACAGTGGGCGGCTGAAACATTTTATCATGTTGCCCAGACTTAAGCAGCAGTTAGGAAATGTTTCTGTAAAGGCTGGAGGACTCAGAGTACTCGCAGTCGTGTATTTCACGTTACCATCAGTAGTACTGCAGTAGAGCTGGATGTAGTTGTGCTGCAGCAGAAACATTTCAGTACGTCTCTGCTGCAGGCTGACGGTCACCTCATTGGAATTCACCGGTTAGAAGCAAAAAGCTAAATGACTCAAATGTAAACTGTGAAGTAAGCAACTTTAACTGTGGAGACTGTGAATTTGGGTTTAATGCATTTGCACACACACACAAAAATGTCTCAGCAACAATACGTTCCTGAATCACAGCAGAATGGATGGCTTTCCCCGAGCAGAGTGACTGTGGCGCTCCAACATGAAACACTGACAGTCAGAGCAGATTACAGAGCGACTGCGTGAGGAGAACCTGCTGCACGCCCGTCAGGCTGCTCTCTAAGCCTTCAGGCTGAATTCAGGGAGGAAAGCAAAGAAAGAAAACACCTCCATGTTCTCACAAATCTCCTCACATGTTGAGGTATTTTGCAGCAGGTCTGGCAGTGTTACAACAACAGCCTCTGATTAAATTAGCATTGCTAACCTCGGCCTTCACAGTGCAATTAATCTGCAGCGTTTGGCTGAATAAACAGGGTAATACATCGCTGCAAGGCTGTCAGACAGCCCGGACACTTTACATCTGTTGGCCCGGCAGCAGGCAGGCGGCGCGCTAAGTGTTAGCGTGGCGTTTTGGCCACTTAGCAAAGCTAATGAGGAATAAAAAGAGAGGAAATAACTCAGAGAGGAGTGCTGCTAGAGGCCGGCGCTGACATGTCTGCAGGAGCTACACTTACACCATCAGAATCTTTAGGACAGTCTGAGCTCCACCCGTGAGTCCTCACACGACTGCACACACATTTCGACTGTTTATAGGAAATGTTTCTGTTTTCGGAGTGAGTCATTAGAGTGAATAAAGCTGTAAAAATGAGAAATATAAAGCTGGAAATGTTCAAATCTCACTTGGCAGACGGGTCGCCTATAAACATTCATTTATAACCGTGGCAGTTAATCTACTTAACACCAAATGGAACTTGTTTCTGACCTCAGGAGGTTACTGAATGTTGGACGGGAGTGTTACAGGCACAGTTTGTATGAAGTACTGATCAGAGTCAGTTTGTTACCAGCAGACGGCAGTCACTGAAGCATTTATTTCGATGTATGCTCTCTTCAAATCAAACTTTATTTACACGTCACAGAGCTCAGGAGCCTCCTGTGGATCGAGCAGCAACGTGCACGTTCTCACTGATATAACTGGTTTTGTCAGTGAAGTCTCTGAGGAGAGCACACACTGAGCACGTCTCCGCCACACTGAGGCCTCAGCACTGTTTTGGTTCATTCTCCACGCGACTTCAAACCCAGCAGGAGCGTTTCTGGAGCGTTCTGGAGCGTTTCTGGAGCGTTTCCTCCAGACTTTGTTAACTTGCTCAGATTTGGTCATTTTTCTGCTTCTAAATATGTAAATATGATTTGTAGGTAAATTGTTTTTACGATCTGAAGTTTTATTTTGAAAATGAACCAGATTCTCTATCCTGTTGCTGTGCCTGACTTCCTGTCAGCTCGAGCTGCTCTGTGCAGACTGTCAACAACAGAACAGCAGCATGTCGTCACATGGAGAGACGCTTCTCAGCCGGGCCGCACACGGAACCTGTCGCATCCGTGCCCAGTGGCTGTACTTTAATGGTGTGTGTGTGTGTGTGTGTGTGTGTGTGTGTCACCTCTCGTCAGCGGCGCCGTCGTCGAGTACGTCGTTTCGTGCTTTGGTGTAAAACTGAAGCCGGACGAGCGAGCCTTGACGTCCAGAGATCTCCTCAGCGACACACGAGACGGCTCTCTCTCCACTGAAACACGGACAGAAGAAACAAGTTGAACTTCCTGCAGGTTTTTTCCTAACATTCGCATCGTGACGATCGGCGAGCAGACCCCGTCTCAAAGTTTGCTCCGTCTTCTCCATTTGTGTGATTCATCGGGGGCTTAAAGCGCTCCCTGTGGCCCTCGTCCAGGGTACAGCGTGCTCTGACCTCTGACCCCTGACTGATCACTCCTGTTGGTGATCCATAAAAGTGAAGTTTATTTTCCCATCAGCCTCGTCATAACTCATCACGAGTGTGTGCAGATAAGAGAGCTGCAGAAATGAGCAGAAAATAAGAAGCTGAGAAGTTTCAGCTCTGTGTAATGAAAGAAGACGTCTGGAGGAGATAAGCGCTCTGCTGCACTTCTCTTTTAAAAATCACTTGTTCCCCTGCGGCCTGGAGGCTGACCAGTGCAGGCCGGCGGCTGATCGCAAGACAAAAAAATGACCCTGAACCGGGTGAATTAATCTCTGCGGACGCGCTGCAGGAGGAGGAATCGCAGCTTTTGTTTGGGGGAAATTACAGCGAGCTGTAAACAAATTTGTCATCTTAATCTGGGCGAGAGGACAGAGAGGCCTCGGACAGGAGAGAGGAAGTAACAGAGTTAACTTCTCTCCTCACACGAGCACATTATTGTTTTAACACAACGGCGTTATTATATTCAGAGGAAATGAAGCAGCTCACATCCTGTTAGCTTAACGTCTGTTTTCATGATTTATTTCTGTCATAATTAAGATGAACTCAGCTCCTCCTTACTAACATGTTGCATTATGGGACGACCGGTTTGTTTCAGTGATTATTCATCTGCAGCGTCGTACTCAGGATCAGTCTCAGGACTTACTGAAGGTCTCAGCCTGGAACAAAGACTCAAGACGGCGGCTGCAGAGAGATCACATCGTCTGATTTATGTATTAACATCATAACCACAGGCTCCTTGGATAAAAGCTTCAGCTGCATGACGACATGTGGACGTGTGGACATAAGGACATGTGGACATGTGGACGTGTGGACATAAGGACATGTGGACATGACGACATGTGGACGTGTGGACATAAGGACATGTGGACATGTGGACGTGTGGACATAAGGACATGTGGACATGAGGACATGATGACATGTGGACGTGTGGACGTGTGGACATGTGGACATGAGGACATGTGGACGTGTGGACGTGTGGACATGTGGACGTGTGGACATGTGGACATGTGGACGTGTGGACATGTGGACGTGTGGACGTGTGGACATGATGACGTGTGGACGTGTGGACGTGTGGACATGTGGACGTGTGGACGGACCTTTATCCAGGGACCTCTCCAAAGCTCTGGGTTTCTTCCTGATCACAGACAGAACCACAGTCTGACCCGTCCTCTTCATCACCTCCAGAACCTCCTGATTGGTCAGACCATGAAGACTGACGCCATCCAGCTGTAGAGACAGACAGACAGACAGACAGACAGACAGACAGACAGGAGGACAGACAGACAGACAGACAGGAACAAAGAGTCAGATTAGGCTTCAAATTCTCAAAGGTTGTATTTGGTCCATGTGTTCTTAAATGTAAAGTGATGAGTATAGTATAAAATATATATGAATATATAAAATATATAACAATAATAAATATAATATATAATAATATATATAATAAATGATAATTAAAGGTGAGCAGGTTCTTACAGCGATCAGTCGGTCGTGGACTCGGATGTTTCCGCTCTGATCTGCTGCGCTGCCGGGAACCACGTGTTTGACAAACACACCGACTGCATCTGAAAGTGTTCAGAACACTGAGATGAACTCTGAAGTCCGGTTCTGATTCTGAACACAGAGAAGCTCTGCAGCTGTTGGTATGTTGCGGTTGGTGTTTTTCCCGTCTCACCTTGGCTGGTCAGCGGGTTGTATCCGATGATGGAGATGCCGAGGCTCTGCCCGTCCTTCTTGGTCAGAGGAACCTCGTGGATCTCGTATCCTTCCAGGTTGGGCTGAACCAGAACAAACACAGTTCAGATATTTCAGAAACAAACTCTTCAAACATCGAGGCGCAGCAACTCAGAAAACTTCTGAAATGATTCTCACCGTCTTGCTGAGTCGGCGTTGGGGGCACGTCCGGAGGTCGGGGTAAGGCGGTGACGGGGCGGAGTCTGGAGGTGGTGGAGGAGGCGGGCCGTTGACCTCGTCCCCGGGGTCCCTGGCGATCAGCATGGTCACCTGACTGCCACAGCCCTGCAGCACCTTGACGACCTGGTCGCTGGTGAGGCCGCTAGTGGGCGTCGCCCCAATGCGAAGGATGTGGTCACCCGTGCGGAGACGCCCGTCCTGATTGGAGGAGAATGAAGGAGGAGCGTGACAGCCAATCAGAGGGAAAGTAATCAGTTATTATATTTTTTAATTGGCTGCTGATGGAGATGTGATTGGAGCTGACGTAGCACGTAGCTCATAGCACGTAGCTCATAGCACGTAGCACGTAGCTCATAGCACGTAGCTCATAGCACGTAGCTCTCTGCTTCTGAAGCTTTCTGTTTTTAAATCAAACTGTGACGTCGACAACAAGCCAACGAAATACAGCCAGAGCTCGAAGAGGAAGAGGAAGAGGAAGGACAGGAAGATCAGACAGAAGGAAAGGATGAGACGACAAAGACACGAGGAGGAGGAGGAGGAGGAGGAGGAGGAGGAGGAGGAGGAGGAGGAGGAGAAGGAGGAAGAGGAGGAGAGAAAAGACTGGAACAAACGGGGTGATTAAAATCGTCAAAGCTTTGCAGAGAAATGAATCTTGTCCAATTAATCTAATTGATCTAATTAATGCCCTGACAGGCGATACGTCCTCCTTCAGTCCTGCTCTCTGTCCTGATGCACTGCTCCTGTTTAAACCTCCATCCAGCTTTAATTTCTGTTCAACAGCTCACGCTCATCCTCAGGCTGCCGGCCTTCACTGCCTGGCTCAAGGGCCCTTTGTCAGCACATGTGGAGGGTAATGTGAGCAAACATCTGCCTGGACAGATGGGTGATGGTGCAGGTGGTGATCAGGCAGACGGCCCTTTAAAATCTCTGCTCAGCACTGACGATGACGCTCCAAATAATCCATCAGGTTTAAACTGGAGGACGTTCTCAGTTCACTTCATGGAAATCAACCTGTCACTGTGGACTCACTGTGGACACACTGTGGACACTGCGGACACACTGTGGACACACTGTGGACACACTGTCACTGTGGACACACTGTGGACACACTGTGGACACACTGTCACTGTGGACACACTGTGGACTCACTGCGGACACACTGTGGACTCACCCTGTCAGCCACGCTGTTTGGGACGAGCGTCCTGACCACCACGCCGCTCGTCTTCCCTCCCACGATGCCGAAGCCCAAACCAGACCCGTCGTTCACCAGCTCGATTTCCTCCATGTGACCCCACTGATCCTGCAGACAGACAGAGAGACAGACAGGTGAAGGAAGCCGACAGGTTCGACAGGTGTTTGACTCAGGTGTGTGTGTGTCAACTAGAAATGTAAAGAAACAGTCTGTTTGTTTCAGTCAGAGGAGACGATGGAAACATGAAGGATGGATGAGACGTGTTCGCACGGAGAGAAGACAAAGTGAATAAATGATCAGCTCTGTGAGATGGATTCAGTGTTCAGTGGGGAAGACTTCGGAGTATCTATATCAGGAACTTTAATATTAAATAATGTGTCTACAGAGAGAGCGGGTCCTCTTCCACGGAGTCCGCCATGTTGAACCTCCATTTTTCTACAGTAGCCCAGAGCGGACAAACTGATGTAGGTATGACCTTTTCTTTTTATGGGAGTTTTTCCTACATGCATGGAAGGAGAGAGGCGAGAGGGGGTGATTCATTTGGTTGCAGTCTGCAACTTCACTGCTAGGTGGCACTAAATCCTACACACTGGACCTTTAAAGTGTCCATCAGGTTTTCATGATTGTGTATTTGTGCTTCAATTTTATTACAACCGACGTGGCGTGGCGTGGCGTGGCGTGGCGTGGCGTGATTCAGTTTAGTCAGTTGAGTGTCTCTCTAAAGTTCACCAGTTTGTTCTAAATGTTTGATTTTAAAAGGACAAAATGTGAACCAACAAAAAGAAGCTGCATTCATTTTTATTTCAGTTCCACTTGTTTTTCTGATTTTATCATCTTTTCTTACATATTGTTCTGCAGCGGGACATGTTCCCGTCTTTTTGTTTTTGATCTGAACTGACTGGATTTTCTCTTTCAGGGTCGGAGGATGAAAACTGAAGTTCAACCTGATTCCAGATGAAAATAACTGAATTGAAATCTTTGGATCCTTTGAGCAGATCGCTGCGGTCACAGCGGACTGATGAACGGATGAACTGTTGCTGGTTTTACGTCGTCGTGTTTCCTCCCGGCGGCTCGCAGCAGACCGAGCTGCAGGCTGGTTATCTGTGCTGAGGTGAAAGGTCGTTAAACTGAACCTCAGCAGGTAATTACCAGCTGAGAGAGCTTCCTGCTCTCTGATAGCAGCTGCTGATCAATGAGAGGCTGCACACACACACACACACACACACACACACACAGTCTTTATGAAGTGGCTGTAATCACAGGTGACTCTGGTCTCTTATTACCGCTCTGATCTGATAGCAGCTCTTCCTCTGTCTAATGAAACAGACCTCCTCCTCAGCTGATCCCAGGATGCCGTTTGAGGCAGTTTGCCTGATAAAGTCGGATCTCGCTGGACGCGTTGAATGCTTCGCTCTCCGGCAGAACTTCACAGTTTTCTCAGAGGAGGAGGAGGCGATCTGTTCCTGTGTGTGCTTCAGAGCTAGTGTATGTTGAGATGAACACGCAGGTGTGTGTGAGCTGTTAGCATTCAGACAGACGCCGAGCTGAGCTTCTTTCTGTTGGACTATTAAGTAATATCAGCTGGCCTGTTGATGTTCGGCCCGGATCAAACATTTGTTCGCAGCAGAATATGACGTTTGATTGCATAAATAATTGGACTTCCCTCCTCTGATTGGAGGACAGATCACCTCACCCCATCATGGCCTCCTCTCTCTGCTGACAGCTGGACGCAGCTACACGGTGCAGACGGTCTGTTCTTCAGGTTTGTCTTGAAGCTTGTCCTGTGAGCTAACGTTAGCTAACGTTAGCTAGCCAGTCAACATTTGTAGTTGTTTTCACGAAGCTTCCTCATCGTCCAATCAGATGAAGCGAGAGCGATGACAACGTTTACAGTTGTTTGTAAACAAACTGTGAACTGCGTGCTGTCAGTTCACTTCACATGAAGGAAGATAATTAATAATAATCTCCAAGTTCTGCACTAATTTGGCTCCAGAATCCACATATAATATATATTATACATATATTATACATATTATACATATTATACATGTTATATATGTCATACATTATACATTATATATGATAAACTGCGAGCTGAAGTGCGAGGCTGCTAAAATCTGCTCTGCGTGGTCTGAAGTTGTCGATCATTAAAAATGTCTCAGCTTTCAGGGATGAGCAGAGGTGCATGCTGGGAGAGAAGTGTGGGCATGATTGACAGGAGGCTGGTCATGTGACCTGGAGGAGTTGACAGTAAAGTTGCTAAACTTGGTGGAGTTGTTGCAGAGTTCATTTGAGCTGCGGCGGCTTTAAAAGCTCCTTCAGGTTTCTTTAATTACACAATCTGTTTTTTTTAATCTTCTTTCAGCTTTTCATCATTTTTAGGAGCGACATAAATGAAGAGCGCAGCGCCGACACGTCGTCCTCATCGATGGAGGGAAAGATTCACTAAATAGACAAAAGCTGTAAAACCATATCGGCCTTGCTGATTTATATCCACCTTTATGAGCGACTTTACAGCGACGAGCGGCACCGGACCGATCCAGCAGGAAGAGGAGCGACACGGGACAGAACATCAGCTGTGACGGCGGGTCAGAACCGGGCCGGCAGAGGAGTCTTGGCTTTAGGAGACGGGATAGTTAGCCAAGCCAGGCCAGAGCAATAAAACCTGAGCCAGAGCTGTGTTTTTATGCCCGCGGCTCCATTAAACGTGACCTCGATACAAACGGGACATGAATAAAACAAAAGCACGAGGATCGGAGGCCCGGTATGCAGGACGTGGCCCAGAGCCAGGAGGAGGAGGAGGAGGAGGAGGAGGAGGAGGAGGAGGGCAACAAACAAGAGGGACAGTGTAATTCTGTGCGATAATGACCCGACAACAGAGCGGAGCAGAATCATTACAGCTCAGACCGACTGGAGATCCTCGCCTCACATTAACAGTCCCAACAGTTTACAGGTCAAAGTGCTGAAACATTTCCACGTCCTCAGTAACTCCAGCACGCATTAACACTTCCTCTCAGTCACTGTGAACCCGTCAGCACACACACAGCAGGAAGGTTCTGGGTTCAAACCCGCCGCCACGTGGGACACGTGCACGTTAACTGAACGGCTGTTTGTCTGTGTGTGATGACCTGATGATCATGGCGGACCCTGCCTCTCGCCTCTCGCACAGCTGATTGGCTCCAAATGAACCTTCACCGGTCATCACTGTCAGCTGCTCACGTCCACGCCACGTCCTCGTCACGTCTTCATCACGTCCACGTCACGTCCACTTCACGTCCACTTCACATCCACTTCACGCCTCGCCACGTCTTCATCACGTCTTCATCACGTCCACGTCACGTCCACTTCACGTCTTCATCACGTCCACTTCACGTCTTCATCACGTCTTCGTCACGTCCACTTCACGTCTTCATCACGTCTTCATCACGTCCACTTCACGTCTTCGTCACGTCTTCGTCACGTCCACTTCACGTCTTCATCACGTCTTCGTCACGTCCACTTCACGTCTTCGTCGCGTCCACTTCACATCTTCATCACGTCCACTTCACGTCTTCATCACGTCTTCGTCACGTCCACTTCACGTCTTCGTCGCGTCCACTTCACGTCTTCGTCGCTTCCACTTCGCACGCCCACTTCACGTCTTCATCATGTCTTCATCACGTCCACTTCACATCTTCATCACGTCTTCATCACGTCCATGTCACGTCTTCATGTCTTCATCACATCCACGTCACGTCCATGTCACGTCTTCATCACGTCCACTTCACGTCTTCATGTCTTCGTCACGTCCACTTCACGTCTTCATCACGTCTTCGTCACGTCCACTTCACGTCTTCGTCACGTCCACTTCACATCTTCATCACGTCCACTTCACGTCTTCATCACGTCCACTTCACGCCTTCATGTCTTCATCACATCCACGCCACGTCTTCATCACGTCTTCGTCACGTCTTCGTCACGTCCACTTCACGTCTTCGTCACGTCCACTTCACGTCTTCGTCACGTCCACTTCACGTCTTCGTCACGTCTTCGTCACGTCCACTTCACGTCTTCGTCACGTCCACGTCACGTCTTCATCACGTCCACTTCACGTCTTCGCCACGTCTTCATCACGTCCACTTCACGTCTTCATCACGTCCATTTCACGTCTTCATCACGTCCACTTCACGTCTTCATGTCTTCATCACATCCACGCCACGTCTTCATCACGTCTTCGTCACGTCCACTTCACGTCTTCATAACGTCTTCGCCACGCCCACGCCACGTCTTCGTCACGTCTTCGCCACGTCCACTTCACGTCTTCGCCACGTCTTCATCACGTCTTCGTCACGTCCACTTCACGTCTTCGTCACGTCCACTTCACGTCTTCATCACGTCTTCGTCACGTCCACTTCACGTCCACTTCACGTCTTCGCCACGTCTTCATCACGTCCACTTCACGTCTTCATCACGTCCACTTCACGTCTTCATCACGTCCACGCCACGTCTTCATCACGCCCACGCCACGTCTTCATCACGCCCACTTCACGCGTCTTCGCCACGTCTTCATCACGTCCACTTCACGTCCCACGTCTTCATCACGTCCACTTCACGCCTTCATCACGTCCACTTCACGTCTTCATCACGTCCATTTCACGTCTTCATCACGTCTTCATCACGTCTTCGTCACGTCCACTTCACGTCTTCATCACGTCTTCATCACGTCCACTTCACGTCTTCGTCACGTCCACTTCACGTCTTCATCACGTCCACTTCACGTCTTCATCACGTCTTCATCACGTCCACTTCACGTCTTCATCACGTCTTCATCACGTCCACTTCACGTCTTCATCACGTCCACTTCACGTCTTCATCACGTCCTCGTCACGTCCACTTCACGTCTTCGTCACGTCTTCGTCACGTCCACTTCACGTCTTCATCACGTCCACTTCACGTCTTCATCACGCCCATTTCACGTCTTCATCACGTCTTCATCGCCCACTTCACGTCTTCATCACGTCCTCATCACGTCCACTTCACGTCTTCATCACGTCTTCATCACGTCCACTTCACGTCTTCGTCACGTCCACTTCACGTCTTCGTCACGTCCACTTCACGTCTTCGTCACGTCCACTTCACGTCTTCATCACGTCCACTTCACGTCTTCGTCACGTCTTTGTCACGTCCACTTCACGTCTTCGTCACGTCTTCGTCACGTCCACTTCACGTCTTCGTCACGTCTTCGTCACGTCCACTTCACGTCTTCATCACGTCCACTTCACGTCTTCATCACGTCTTCGTCACGTCTTCGTCACGTCCACTTCACGCCTTCGTCACGTCTTCATCACGTCCATTTCACGTCTTCATCACGTCTTCGTCACGTCCCACGTCTTCGTCACGTCTTCATCACGTCCACTTCACGTCTTCATCACGTCCACGTCACGTCTTCATCACGTCCACTTCACGCGTCTTCATCACGTCCACTTCACGTCTTCGTCACGTCCACTTCACGTCTTCATGTCTTCATCACGTCCACGTCACGTCTTCATCACGTCTTCGTCACGTCCACTTCACGTCTTCATCACGTCTTCTTCACGTCCACTTCACGTCTTCATCATGTCCACTTCACATCTTCGTCACGTCTTCATCATGTTGTCATCACGTCTGCCTCATCCTCACCTTCCTCTCCAGGTGAAGCGTTGCAGTGTGACCTTTGACCTTTCATCTCCTTTCCTAACGTGTCACTTCCTCTCGTCTCTCTCTCTGCCTCGCTGACAGTCTTTGACTCGCCCGTCATGTCGCCGTCCATTGATCGCATCTCTGCAGACTTAAATACATATTGTCAGGGGCGATGCGGCGAGCGGAGCACTAACTTGATTTCCTATAGGCTGTAAGGTCGTAAAAATCATCCAGAGGATGTCAGCAGACTTACGGCTCGTCATAAACAGGAGGTCTCACTCCGATACGAAGGCGTGGCCTCAAAGTGACCTCTGCTTATGATTGACGTCCTCTCTGCGGCGCTTGTTTTGAGTGACAGCCAAAGCTGCTGGACGATGTGTGTGTGGTGAACACACACACGACAGTATAAAGCTGATTTCAGCGCTGCTTTAGGATCAGTCCTTAAAAATAATTTCATACTCAGTCATAAAACTCAACAATGAACAAATGTGCAAGCTCAGACTTCAGGTCGCTTCCAGTTTTGTTCCAGAATGAGAAAAGCTGACATCTGGTTTCCAACATGCTCCAGAAAAAAACAATGTTTTAATTGTAACAGAGAACTTTGAGTTTACTGACTGACGCTTTAACATTCTGCACCATATAATGGAAATACATTAAATACTTCATATTGATTTTACACTAAAATGGATCCTAAAGATTTAAAAATCACTTTATTTCACAAACTAAGCTTCTTTCCTGTTAACAGTAAAACTTTAGTACCAGAGGAGAAAATCCCATCTGGAGTTAAACTGCAGCTTTAATCAAGACTCGCTGAGCGAGCCACAAAACACAAAATACAGAATTTATCATAAAAAGTTCAGATTTGACAAACAAATCAAATCTGACAGCAGCAGCAGCTTTAAACCAAGTTCACCAGCAGCAGACACAGCAGCAGCTAATATTACTGACTAGTCCATCAGCAGTCAGCCCAGCTCGGCGTCTGTCTTTCAGCCTTTTATTTCACCAAGCTCTCACCAACCACTAAAAGTCAGTCCCAGATTTACTCTTGTCCCGGCTTCTTGCTCGCTCACTCTCTCCTTTTCTCTTCTTAGCTTCCTCCGTCAGCGTCCTCTTCACTCTCTTCTCCTCTGCCATTATGTCCATAGAAGCTGCTGACCATCGGGCCTGTAAACCTCCTTCAAACACTCGCACGATGCTCTGAGCTCACAGTCCGGGCAGCTCAGCTAACAAACTGTGCTAACATTAGCTTGTGTCTGAACATGGTTAGCCCCATGTTTAACCTAGCTTAGCATAAAGAATGGAGAGGGACCTTCAAACTCACGTCATGTATCAGGCGATTACTGAAGAACCAGGAAACTGTCTGAGGATCTTAAACGCTGTCTGTCGGTGACACAGTTCTGTTATTTCTTACCGTGCTGATGGCGGCGGCAGGTTGTGATGATGCGTTGAGTGGGCGGTCTCTGGCCACCACCAGCTCCACCGTCTCTCCGGGCTGCTGCAGCAGGGACAGCGCCTGCTGCTGGCTGATCCCCGCCTCCAGAGGGCTGCCGTTTATCACCAGGATCTGGTCCCGCTCCTGGAGACGTCCGTCCCTGCAGCCGCGACACGACATCAGTCATCAGTTAGCATTAGCAGCTACACAGCTGGGTGAATTTTAGACTCCAGTGTTTATGCATGTTTACTATGAGTTATATAACTGCAGACTGTGTGTGTTAATTTCTCCTCAGGACAAAAGTAGACACAGACACACAGGCTCTATAACTGTTATATTATTCCACTGTGGCTCTAAATGAGGAGGAAACTGAAGACCTCGTTAAACTCTCTCTATAATTAAACCTCACAAACGAGACTCAGCTTTCTACAATTACAGGAAATAAACGGCGTTAAACTCTAAATATCTTCACGTGTTCGAGGTCAGCTGTTCTCTACAAACCGTGTACATGAAAACTACGTCTTCACGTTCTTTCAGTCTTTTGCACAGAGAAGAATAAAACACTGCATTACCCATAATTCTACAGACCAGGAAGAGGCCACACTGAACACTGATCAGTACTGAGCATGTACAACTCTCAACAGACATGAGATGACTGTTGATGACCTGTCCATGGTGGCTAACGCGTTAGCGAGAAGCTCTCGTGTATTTAAATGTGTTGTTGCGAGGAGTTTCAGAGCAGCTGCTCAAAGTTTAACCTGTGAGCGACGCCTCCAGGCTGGATGTGTTTGACGAACACGCCCTGGCTGCTGGTTCCTGCTGGATTCAGACCGACCACGCTGAAGCCCAGACCGCCAGAGAGAGGCCGGGTCAGGCTGACCAGGTCCGTGTGACGGCCCTGCACACACACACACACACACACACACACACACACACACACACACACACACACACAGCTCGTGAGTTTACTCATGTTTTTTCTCTGCAGGCGTGTTTCTGCGTGTGTTGTGGCTCCACCCACCTTGGCGGCGAGGATCCATTTCTGCAGGAGGTCAGATGAGGCGGAGTCTGATGGATGGGCGGAGACGAGCCACTAATCGGGATGGAGGAGGAGGCGGACAGGTTGGGCGGGGCCAAGCTGCTGGCTGAATTGACGGTGCTCATGATCAGCTGACCCTTTTGGAGAAACTGAACTCGCTGCAGGCGTCAGGAGGCATACTGCTCAGCTACAGACGGAGGAGGAGGAGGAGGGAAGGAGGAGGAGGAGGAGGAGGGGAAGGAGGAGGAGTAAAGAAACATTTCATTCACTGTCAAAGAATAAAAAAAACGTTCAGGACAAAATAATTGATGTTGCGTCGTCTTTATTTTCAAGTTGAGCTCGATGGATGAACGAAGTCTGAGAATCAGCAAGTTTCTGTTTTCCAACAGTCGAAGTCGTAAACAGACCAACTGCTGGACGCAGGTTAACATTAGATATAGTGTCAGCGCCCAGTGAACACAGCCGGACCGATCAGAACCTCTGAACCAGCAGTGTCCAGTCTAACAGTGAACACAGCAACAGAACCTCTGAACCAGCAGTGTCCAGTCTAACAGTGAACACAGCAACAGAACCTCTGAACCAGCAGTGTCCAGTCTAACAGTGAGCACAGCAACAGAACCTCTGAACCAGCAGTGTCCAGTCTAACAGTGAACACAGCAACAGAACCTCTGAACCAGCAGTGTCCAGTCTAACAGTGAACACAGCAACAGAACCTCTGAACCAGCAGTGTCCAGTCTAACAGTGAGCACAGCAACAGAACCTCTGAACCAGCAGTGTCCAGTCTAACAGTGAACACAGCAACAGAACCTCTGAACCAGCAGTGTCCAGTCTAACAGTGAGCACAGCAACAGAACCTCTGAACCAGCAGTGTCCAGTCTAACAGTGAATACAGCAACAGAACCTCTGAACCAGCAGTGTCCAGTCTAACAGTGAACACAGCAACAGAACCTCTGAACCAGCAGTGTCCAGTCTAACAGTGAGCACAGCAACAGAACCTCTGAACCAGCAGTGTCCAGTCTAACAGTGAACACAGCAACAGAACCTCTGAACCAGCAGTGTCCAGTCTAACAGTGAATACAGCAACAGAACCTCTGAACCAGCAGTGTCCAGTCTAACAGTGAACACAGCAACAGAACCTCTGAACCAGCAGTGTCCAGTCTAACAGTGAACACAGCAGCCTACCGAGGTGGTTTTCTTGCCGGGTTTGGCTCCTGGCATCCCGGGCTGAGTCAGTTCAGTTAGCTACACGGCTGACCGAGCTAACCACAGTTAGCGTTTTGCTACTTATCAATGTTTCCATCAAGTAATGGTAGCTAATGTTAGCAGTGTGCTAATGTTAGCAGTGAGCTACATTAGCTATAGCTCAAAACTAGCTAAATCTACAATAGCTTATATTATCAGTTAGCTATGTTAGCCTTTTGCACAAAGTAGAAATTTCGTTTCATTGCATGATAAATTAGTACATGTCCCCCGAGTGCAGGATGACATCATCAACAAGTTTTTCTGGTTTATCAGGAAATGACAAACTCTAAAATACCACGAAGAACACACTGAACACGCTGTGTGTCAGTGCTGGACAGACACTGGAGGACAGAGGACAGATGAGGACACAAACTTCATGGAGACCACGCCACATTCAGGTGTCCACATACTTTTGGCCATGGACAGGTCTGACACAGAGAGGTGCTCTTATATGCAAGGACGCCGTGGACAATAAAGAAAGACATGGAGGGAAAAGATGAAGCATGGAGGCCGGGGGTAAGTGTGGAGGAGAGGGGGGAAAGAAAATCAATAGATTCCTCTGCAGGCTCTCTCTCTGAACAGGTAATGTATTAATGACCTTTACACTCACATTGTGGAAACTTATCAGTCTGCGGCTTATTTAGGCCAGGCTGACGGAGCAGGATCCTGAGCCATTTCATCAATACCGCCTCGACAAGGCCGTTACTCAAACCAAGACACTAGATATTAAAGCTTGATAGATCCGCAGAGAGCCGGGGGAGGAGGGGAGGGAAAATAAATAAAGAAAGAGAGAGAGAAGTCCCTGCTTCATATACCCTCCACCGGCTTCCACCGACGCATTCATAGACTCAGCTCTGACCTTCGCAGCACTTAGAATATGAAGCCCAGCGTCAGTTATTGCCATTATCTTAATTTGGCTGCAGATTGTTTATTGTAAAGGCTCGGCGTCAGTGCGAGCGCCAGCTGAATACAGATGGCGATGCAGAGGGGGATTCAATGTCCCCGCTCAGCCCCACTGACAGGTCACAGCGTTGGACAGGAGGCGGCGGGCGGCGGGCCGATACCTCATAGGCTGTCAACAGCTGGGCGGAGTTACACATGCCAGATCAGATGGGAAACATTCATTCGTCTGCAGCAACTTTAGACAGTAAAGCAGCTGATGTACAGAGAAAAACAAACATTGTCCAGTGTCCATAAGTCCCCATGTTCAACTGTCCAACTGCACAGCAGATAAACATGTTTACAGCCTGGACGTCACAGAGACTACGTCCAGGTTTTAGACAGTCTGCGGGGACGTCACAGAGACTACGTCCAGGTTTTAGACAGTCTGCGGGGCGCCACGGAGACTACGTCCAGGTTTTAGTCAGTCTGCGAGGGCGTCACAGAGACTACGTCCAGGTTTTAGACAGTCTGCAAAGACGTCCACGGAGACTACGTCCAGGTTTTAGTCAGTCTGTGTGGACGTCACAGAGACTACGTCCAGGTTTTAGTCAGTCTGTGTGGACGTCACGGAGACTACGTCCAGGTTTTAGACAGTCTGCGGGGACGTCACAGAGACTACGTCCAGGTTTTAGTCAGTCTGTGTGGACGTCACAGAGACTACGTCCAGGTTTTAGACAGTCTGTGTGGACGTCACAGAGACTACGTCCAGGTTTTAGACAGTCTGTGAGGACGTCACAGAGACTACGTCCAGGTTTTAGACAGTCTGTGTGGACGTCACAGAGACTACGTCCAGGTTTTAGACAGTCTGCGGGGACGTCACAGAGACTACGTCCAGGTTTTAGACAGTCTGCGGGGACGTCACGGAGACTACGTCCAGGTTTTAGACAGTCTGTAGGACGTCACAGAGACTACGTCCAGGTTTTAGACAGTCTGTGTGGACGTCGTCTTCACTGGTTTCCTGTTCACTTCAGGATCAGCCTCTCGGTGTGTGACAGCGTCATGGAAAAGTCCTTCATATTAAAGAGCGACATCCTTTTTGTTGAAGCACAATCAGCTGTTCTATCTCTGTGTTCTGTATCATCGTAACAGCTCATTCGGACTCGGTGTCAATGCTGGTTCTGACCTGGTTTGTGCAGGTTGAAGGCGGGTCTTGTCTCACCTGGTTCCGGAGCTGTTTGATGGAGTGCTGCAGGGTGAGGATGTGGTTGAACAGCGGGCTCTGCAGGGTCTCCCTCAGGTTCCCCATGGTTTCACTGTGGGTCCACTCTTCCCTCTGGACCAGTTTGGCCTGCAGACGCTCCAGAGCTCCCAGAACCTGCTGCCGCTCGGCCGAGGACACTGAGGACAAACACAGGAGGCGTTCAGGGACACACACAGGATAAGACCTGCAGCGGTGAATGAGCAGTGAGAGGGTTTACCTGACGGGACATTCTCAAACATCGTCGTCTGTCGATCTCAGTCTGATCCGGATCAGTCTGAACCAAGAACAGAACCAAATGTCAGATTCATTTCAAATATAAACACCGCTGTACATCCGTGACATGTCGGCTCATCCAAACTCAGCTCAGGAATGAACAGAACTACAGAACATGAGCTCAGCTGTAACGTGTAGGACTGATCATGTCCAGAACCTTTGACGGACCCGGACCGAGCTGTTCGCCGCCCGTCTTCAGGAAGACGATGATCGTCTGAATATCGACAAAAGAAAACTTCTGACTTATTTCTTCATCAGAAATAATCATTTGAACAAAAGTTCATTCAAGATTTGAATTTATTCTCATTTTTGTTGTTTTGTGTGTTTTTCATCTTATCATGTATATCAGTTTTATAGTTCAGATTTTATCCTCCGTCCTCCGTCATATTAATGTTTTCCTCATTTTCATGTAGAGATGTGTTCAACATCTGTCTTATCAGGCCAGTTTCATTTTATGACTGATTAATAACGGCCGTGATCTGAGGAGCTGCAGCTGTTCTGAGCTGATCCTGCTGCTGGAAACTTCAAACTATTCACTGATTACTGAGATCATGTTTTAAAGTGTGACTCATTAGATGTTATTAAAGCCTAATTAAACGATGTCCAAACATCCTGCAGCTCTTCAGAACATTTAAAAATCTGTTCTGCATCAAGACAAGAGAAGATCACGACGTGTCCTCGTACAGGTCGCCTGACTTCAGGTGCATGAAGGTTACATGTTAGCTTGCAGCCACAGGAACTCTTTAACTTTGTGTTGTTGCTTCATAAAGATCTCGAAGGATCAATAAAGTATCTGAACTATTCACGTATTAATACACATCAGCTTGTTCTCAGTCACTTCAATCTGAGTCTTTTAAATGAGACGTTCAGATTTCAAACAGAGAAACTAACTTTGATTTTGTCCACGATGAAGGACTCATCACTGCTTATTAACCACAAACCACCGAAACTGCCTGTTTGGTAACAGCTTTTCCCACATGACAACTGTCCCTGAACACGTCATGCTCCTCTGTTTCCATCTCACCTGGACGTGTGTGTGTGTGTGTGTGCATGTCACACCTGAAAACACTGAACTAACGGCCACACGTGAGCACAGGTGACAACAACATGGCTGCTCCTCTGTGCTGCGTTCAGGTGTCTGCCTCTGTTATCACACTGTTACCATGTTTATACAGCCGGAGCCACTTTATCAGCACACACACACACACACACACACACACACACACACACAGAAACCGAACTGAAGGTCTCACCTGCACTCTGATCTGTGATTGTGTGCGCGAGCAGGCTCACCTGTGAGCTCACCTGAGAAAAACCAGGAAGTGAAACTGAGCAGCTGAGAGGGGAGGGGTGAGGGCATCTGTAGAAACTGATCAATAGACTCATGTATGATCAATAAACGGATCGATCCGCTGAGTTTCGCCTCACAGTGTTTCAGTTTAAAGTCCGGCAGGTTGAGCGAGCAGCAGGTGCATCAGACTTTAACTTCACCACAGCCAGCTGCTCAGACTGTAACAAACTCACGTTATTCACCAGACACTGAAGCCCGCGGTGTCCCTGCCCGTTAACGGACTTTAAACGTCACAAACAAACAAACAAACAAACAAACAAACAAACAAACAAACAAACTTCTTCTTCAGAACTTCAGCTGCGCTAACACACGGCTAACCTGCTAGCATTGCTCAGTTAGCCTGTTAAATGAGGTCCAAACCGGCTCGGTTCGGCACGTTCAGCTCGGACAAGCAGCCGGAGGATCTAACCGACAGTCAGAGATGATTTCACAGAAAACAAACCGGTTTAAAAAGGTTTTCAAACTGTTTCAAACTCACATGAACTGGATCCAGTTTGGCACCAGTGTCGCTTTAATGCTGCGTTCACGTGCTGTCTGGATTTCTGAGCTCTCGTTACAGGTATTTGAATTGACGTGGAAACATTAGTGCGTCCCAAAAACAGTCGCTGAGTCACGGCAACCGAACAAACAAACACCCGCCCCTCCTCCGGAGCACCGTGTGAGGGAAATCCATGACAACTTATCTGATATATTTCTCTATTTTGTCTCACTGTTTAAAGTTTTCTGCAGCTTTGATCTCCTATTTGTGCGATGACAATAAAACATTATCTTCTTATTTATTTATTCTAATTGTTAAATGTCTTGAAGACAGATTAATGAAACATTAACTGACAGATGTAGTCATCTTTTAATACTTTTTGAGCTTCAGTTCGTACTTAGAATCTATGTATATTTAATATATATGAAAATATATAAAATATAATTATATAAAGCTGTTCAGAGTAGTGTATTGTATCTTATATAAATCAAATAAAGCCTTGAACAGACATGTTATTGGAATAAAGACTCCGTTGTTGGTTATTCCATCATCGTGCTGTGTGAAGCAGAGTTGTCATTTCCCCGACAGTCGCTGAACGCATCAGGCTGTCACGTGACAGAGTCAGTCATGGCGTCCTCCCGCAGACGGCTGCTGTGTTTACGCTCCGGGATCTGCAGCCTGCTGTTTTACTGCGTTTACTCGAGATACAGCTCGTCCTGTCGGAGGAGGTGGACAGCTGCGACAGCCTCAGACTCGGACAGTATCCTTTCATGACGGTTAATGACGTAACTCACGTTAAAACGGGACGTTAGTCACCGGAAGAGGACGCTAACGTTAGCAGCAGCTAGCTTAGCTTCATTTAAACCGTCACAGCTCGTTAAGTGTGTGTGTGTGTGTGTGTGTGTGTGTGTGTGTGTGTGTGTGTCAACTTTATAAAGATGAAGTTACAGGTTACAGACTGTCTAAAACCTGGACGTAGTCTCTGTGACGTCCCCGCAGACTGTCTAAAACCTGGACGTAGTCTCCGTGACGTCCCCACAGACTGTCTAAAACCTGGACGTAGTCTCCGTGACGTCCCCACAGACTGTCTAAAACCTGGACGTAGTCTCCGTGACGTCCCCGCAGACTGTCTAAAACCTGGACGTAGTCTCTGTGACGTCCAGGCTGTAAACATGTTTATCTGCTGTGCAGTTGGACAGTTGAACATGGGGACTTATGGACACTGGACAATGTTTGTTTTTCTCTGTACATCAGCTGCTTTACTGTCTAAAGTTGCTGCAGACGAATGAATGTTTCCCATCTGATCTGGCATGTGTAACTCCGCCCAGCTGTTGACAGCCTATGAGGTATCGGCCCGCCGCCCGCCGCCTCCTGTCCAACGCTGTGACCTGGCGTAGTCTCTGTGACGTCACAGACTGTCTAAAACCTGGACGTTGTGTTGTGTTGTGTTGTGTTGTGGATGCGTGGTTCCTCCTGCGGTCACGTTGGCGTGTCAGCTGGTTTCTCTCCTTCACTCTCCTCATGTATCTCTGCAAAGATCCAAAGATCGATGAAGCCACTCAGGAGCCGGAGAACTGCAGAGACACGACAGCCTGGGGTGAGCGAGACACGACGTCACATGACTCGACGTCACATGACACGACGTCACATGACTCAGACAGCTGTGATTTTGATGTTTCATTAATCTGAAGTGTGTAACATTACAGAGGTAGGACGTATGTTCACATCCCTCTGCTGACGTCAGGAACATTTTCATTAATCAATCTGGACACGATCAGCTGATAATAAACCTGATCAGCCACCGTCAGTAATCAATACACAACCATTAATCAAACCATTAACTAACATTCAGACAACCTTACCATATTTTAACAGTTACCTAGTGTTTCTGTAGCGTTGACAGAACGTTCCCAAACAAACATACCATCAGTTTGAAGTAAACTAAAGCTCCCTGCGCTGTCCCTTTAAGAAATATGACACCTGAACAATTCATGACGTGTCCGTAACAACACGAGGTAAAGGACGTCACATGACCACAGACTGACAGTTCAGCATCACATGACCTGATGCAGAATAAAACAAAAGAGATAAATAAGATGTGCTGTGTGTGTGTGTGTGTGTGTGTGTGTGTGTGTGTGTGTGTGTGTGTTCAGTGGAGTGCCTCCCAGCTCCAAACATCAGCTGTCGACTCTCCAACGGGACCGAGTTCAGGTTCAGTGGGGAGGTGGGCTTCAACAAAACCATCCCCTGCAGGAATGTGTGTGCACACACACACACACACACACACACACACACACAGCATCAGATTTTTCATTGTGAAACATATGAAATACCTTTCGATGCAGAAACATGAATTCTGATTGGTTCTGCTCTCTGATTGGTTGATCAGGAGCGGTTACTCCTACAAAGTGGCCGTGGCGTTGTCTCTGTTTCTGGGCTGGCTCGGAGCGGACCGCTTCTACCTGGGATATCCTGCATTAGGTAAGCTGGCTGAACACGCTTTCCAACGCGTGTTAAAGGTGATGTGACGGCCATATTTGTTGTGGCAGTCAATAATTCATTTAATTAAAGATGAAGAGGGACAGTTCACCTGCACCACAATCTGTGAAGGATCCTCCATCTTTGATGATTTTCAAAATAAAATCGATATCTTGACGTCACTGCTGGAGCACAGGGTGGAGTCTGGGTGGAGTCTGGGTGGAGTCTGGGTGGAGCTGAGGAGAGACAAACTGACTGATGACTGTTGATGGTTCTTGTACCGTTACATCTGCCTTGCTTTGACACGCAGACGTCGATCTGAACTGATTTTATTTTTTGAAATCAACAAAATCACAAAAAGTAAACAAAAACAGAAACGAACAAATCAGATAAAGAAAATAAAAAAGACTTCTCATCTAAAACCTCGAACACGAACACGTCATGAAGCCCGACACGTTAAATAAACCAAACATCGAAGAAGTCAACAGCCAACAGCTCGAGAGTTTCACTGCGTCGTCATGGAGACGACACCAGAGCCAGGCGTCAACTTCTCATCATTCATTTCAACAGTCAGAGTTTTGGTGGAGCCCCTAGTGGACATCAGAGGAGGACCAGCTGGTCCTCTTGACTCCTCCTCCTCCTCCTCGAGCTCTCAGGAAGTCTGAATGCTCTGATGGAAGTCCTGACACAAACGAGCAGCCAACTTTTATCAGCAGACGAGTGTTTTAATGAGACGTGTGTGTGTGTGTGTGTGTGTGTGTATGGAGGACAGACTGACTGACAAACACCTGGCCTGATTTGGCACAGGTTGACCCGGATCGAGCCAAACTGAGCCGAGCCGAGCCAAGTCAGATTAATTTCTATAAAAAATCATTTTAACAGAAACAAACAAACAGAAAAGATTCAAACTTTAACAATCTGACGTCTGTGACCTCCTGCTGATCCACACTGACCTGTGATCAGGTGAACGGTGTCTCTGTCATTCGTACGTCTGTTCTCACACTATGTAACTTTGGGCTCCGGGTCGGGAGAAGTACGTAACGCTTTACGGCACTAAGTCACACACCACCAACTATTTCACTGATTCTGGTGAAACTGGATCATATTTTATGGAGAAAATGTTTTCTGGTTTTTAAATCGTGTTTATGTAATAATGAATATTGACACTGACTCTGTCGTCTCTGTCAGGACTGTTGAAGTTCTGTACTGTCGGTTTCTGTGGAATCGGAACTCTGATTGACTTCATACTGATCGCCATGCAGGTGAGTCACAGCCCAGGTCGGGTTAGCTTAGCATAAGCACCCTGAACAGTTCGTAAGTGGACTTTAATGATGCAGGACAGGAAGTGTGTATCTCTGTTCAAACTGATCAGAGATCAATGAATGTTTGTTCCTCACACACACCGACACTCGGTTCTAGTTTCACCGCCTCTTTAAGAGTGACACCTGTGATGAACAGTTCCTTGTTTCCTGGAGGATCCATTTCAGTGTGGCGCGGCGGCAGAGCGCATACTTTAGAGCGGCGAGCCTGATGAATAAACAGGCGTCGGCCTTCTGATTATTATTTATGTCCCGCTGAGAGGACGGAGACAGGCGGAGGTGAAGGGACGAATTGCTCCTTCCTTCAAATGTTTCAGATAGTCGAGGCTGATGCATCATGGGGACAGTCGGACTACGGGCTGCAGATCGTCAGCCATGTTTGACGGATCAGAGATTTCAAGTTTAGACAGATGTTAACAAAGCGGGAGCGTTAGTCTGTGAGGATACGTCATAAAATCTGTTTACACAGTTTGTGTATCATAGGAAGTGTAAAGGTGTCAGCCTCACCTGTGTCATTGTGGCTGCAGATCGTGGGTCCAGCTGACGGATCAAACTACATCGTGGATTATTACGGCACCCGGCTGACCCGCCTGTCCATCACCAACCAGACCTATAGGAAGCCACACCTGTCTCTGTGAACACACCTGGACACGCCCACACACGGACGGACAGGAGCGCTGTGAGTTCACAAAAGATTTGATGAGTTTTTATTATTATTAAACCTTTATTTAAGCAGGAAAAGTCCCAAATCTGTCCTGGCGAGACAGAACGGCAGCACGAAGAACAAGTCCAACCCAAACAGACAGATAATATTACAACACAGTGGTCTGAAAAATGCTAAAAGTACAAGTCATGAAATCAACAACAACATCAGCTAAAACTACACCTGGATGATTCGTTGTCTTGCTCTTTCAATGTGGATTTAAAAGCATCAGATCATTCTGTAAGACAGCCAGTCAGAGTGCTGGGCACCCAAACGCCTCTTCCCTCGCTCACTACGAACATTTGGTACCGATAAGACAGAAAACTCCCTAGCACTAGAGATGTTTGTTACTGAGTGTTTCAGTGTTGAACAATGACGTGGAAGGTCAGGTGTGTTGACAGGAAGGTCAACACACTTCTGGCTGTTTCTATCGGCCACGTAACCAAACAACCCGAAGAGTTCACATGGAAGTACAGTTTAGTACTGCAGGACAGTGACGTCTGAGAAACATCCAGAAAACTAAATGATATTTAATTTTAGAACCCACACTTGATTCAGACAGAAGAGTTAAACTTCACAGTTCAAGGTCACACACACACACACACACACACACACACTCCTGTTAAATATCAGAGGATAAAGTCAACTCGATGAAGGTTTCTCTGGGAATAAAGAAATGTGGTTCACTCCCTGGAATATAATCCAGTTTAATCTGTTCTGCGGTCAGAGTCTCATCAGTCTCACGTCATTTGATCAAGTCTTATTTTGTAATCAAACAGAAAGTAATAGATTACAGATGAGTGAGGCGTGTAGACGTGCCAGCTCGTTAGTCTGAAAAGTCTGAAACAGAAAAAGAAGTGACAGAATCTAAACCGACGTGTTTGCATGACGTCTGTTCTGTCTGCCGTCAGGTCCGTCGATCGACCAGAAGAAGAATAAGAAGAAGAAGACACGATGACTCACACGACAGACGGGCTGCTCCATTTAACTTTAACGACGCTCTGACTCGTTTCTTCAAAGCTGCATCACCTCCTGATCAGACGCCATTTAAAGGATCATCCTGTCTTCACTGTAACTGAGTCAGTTCACTTCCTGTCACGTCTCTTTATTTAATGTTGTAAAATATTGACTGTCTCTAAGTTCTGATGTTTTTCCATGAAAACTGTAAATAAAGTTTCTTTTTGTGTTAATCTGAATCCACTGTGTGATCAAACGTCCGATGCTGCTGTAAGTTCACATTAATAACACAAAATATCATAAACTAGGACTCTGACTGTAACTGAATATTTCTACATTACAATACTGCAGTATTACTACTTCACTGAAGACAAAGATCTGAGTACTTCTTCCATCTCTGACAGTTGTACAACGTGAACAAAAACTAAAACTGATCACTAAGATGCTGGAGGAGCAGGAAGAGGAGGAACGGATGGTATCAGCATGTGTGGTTCCCACCGTGAAGCATGGAGGAGGAGGTGTGATGGTGTGGGGGAGCTTTGTGGTGACGCACGGAACCAGCATGGCTGCCGGAGCATTCTGCAGAGACATTCATCCGGTTTGAGCTCAGTGGGACCGTCTTTGGATTTTCAACAGGACAACGACCCCAAACACAAAACCAAACACTCCTCCAGGCTCTGTAACAGACATCATACATACATATATACTGCGATAACATACATATATACTGCGATAACATACATATATACTGCGATAACATACATATATACTATGATAATATATATATATGCTACAGTAACATACATATATACTACAATTATGTATATATACATATATATATAAATATATATATATATATATATACACACATATATATATATCTATACATATACACACACACACACACACACATATATATATATATATATATATATATATATATATATATACATATACTACAATAACATACACATGTATGACGTTTTGAAATCCTGAGCAGAAAATGTGTCGTTTAATTATTCAAACACACACACACACAAACACACACACACAGATACACACACAGTGTGTGTGTGCGTGTGTGTGTGTCCTGTAACGTGGTACAGTATGATAATTGAATTTTGATGAAAGCCACATGGCTGCAAGCTCGACACACACACACACACACACACACACAGAACAAACAGGGAGTGTCTGAACTGTTTCAGGATGGTTCTTCTCGCTGGCATCAACTGTTTGTATTACAGCACGTTATGATGAATCTGTCCGAGGTTAAAGGTGGAGTACACACACACACATTTACATACTCACACACACACACACTTCCTGTCTCTCTGGTTGTTTTCTTGTTGAAATGAATCTACATGGTCTCTCTCTGTCTCTTTTCTTTTATTCCTCACTCCTTGAAACTCAAAGATGGAGATGAAAGTTTCTTTCAGCTCGTCCATGTCTGTGTTTCCATCAAGAATCCTCAAGATCAGAACCAGGATCAGAACCTCAGACCAGGACCAGGACCAGGACCAGGACCAGGATCTGTCCTGTGTTAGTGTGACTCAGTTTAGTGTCTCTCTCGGTCGCGTTGGTTATATAAAGTGATGAGCTCAAATATTAAAAAGAAACCAGTAAAAATTAAAGGACGCTCAGATGTCAGCAGCTGAAACCAAAACACACATTTACTTCACTTCTGGAGAAAACATGTTTCTCACCAAGTCCATAAAAATAAAGTGATTTTAATCCAAACAAGCTGTGTGACGAGATGTTTACAGCCTACAGCTGGTCCAAGGTCAGATTACTGAACGAATATAAACCCTGATAGACATGTTGGTGTGTTACTGCAGCCAGAGAATCCTGTCCCACTGTGTAACTATGTTCAGCTGTACTCGAGTATTTGTTCTGATTACATTACTTCTGATCAAAAACTAGCGAGTCGACAACTTTGCTAACAGCCAAACATCAACCAGGTCACCAACAGCAGACACAGCAGCAGCTAATATTACTGACTAGTCCAACAGCAGTCAGCCCAGCTCGGCGTCTGTCTTTCAGCCTTTTATTTCACCAAGCTCTCACCAACCACTAAAAGTCAGTCCCAGATTTACTCTTGTCCGGCGGCTTCTTGCTCGCTCACTCTCTCCTTTTCTCTTCTTAGCTTCCTCCGTCAGCGTCCTCTTCACTCTCTTCTCCTCTGCCATTATGTCCATAGAAGCTGCTGAGCCCGGTTACACAACAGGAGAAACTCTGTAAACAGTGTTGGCCTACTGACTTTGAAAGTGTAATTTATTACATATGAATAGACCTGAACCTGAACGTATTCCCATTCACTTCAACGCGGTCAGACTTCCATCACAGCAGCACCTGGTGGACGTTAGAGGAACTGGAGGTCCACACACACACACACACACACACACACACACCTCAGCTAAGGGGGCTCCTGAGGGGTTTAAACACACCAGACCTTCGCTGTGTGTTTATTTTATTTTTCATTTTTGGCCTTTTCAACCGCTTTATTTGACAGAGACAGCTGAACGAGACAGAGAGAGAGAGAGAGAGATGGGGAATGACATGCGGGAAACAGCCGCAGGTCGGATTCGAACCCTCGGCTTCCACAGCGAGGACTGAGCCTTCACACGGGGCAGCTGCTCTACCAGCTGAGCTAAACAACACCGCCCCTTCGCTGTGTGTTTTTAACGTCTGTGTGTGTGTGTGTGTGTGTGTGTGTGTGTGTGTGTGTGTGTGTGTTGTCGCTGTGACTGAAGTGTGAAGACGTTTTGTTTTTTTCATGTAGCTGCGTCTGTTCCACAAAACATTTGAATAATAATCAACCCGCTTTGTATTCTGGGTGGTTGATAGGGGGCTAAACCCTCCACACACACACACACACACACACACACACACACAGACACACACACACACACGCACACACAGAAAACACAGAAGGCATGAAATTACAGTTGTGTCGGTTGGAACGGAGCGCAGGAGGAAACTTTAGTGATAAGGTGGAGGCTTCACACAAACCTTCATCGTGTGTGTGTGTGTGTGTGTGTGTGTGTGTGTTGAAGGGGGTCTACTAAATAAAGAAAATCCCAGGGCTGGTCTCTCTATAATCCCTCTGTGTGTGTGTGTGTGTGTGTGTGTGTGTGTGTGTGTGAGTGAGAGAGAGAGAGAGAGAGAGAGAGTGTGTGTGTTAATTTGGACAGTCAGGCCTGGTGTGTCTCCAGATAAGTCCATTCAATATTCACACTCTGTCTGTCAGTGCATGTGTGTATGTGTCTGTGTGTGTGTGTGTGTGTGTGTGTGTCAGGTTTAATTTTACACATCATTTAAATATTCTAATATTTGAAAATAAACTTTGATTTTCGTCGCAGAAAAAAAAAGAAAAACAACTTTTGAAGAATCAGTGTGGAGAAATACACACAACACACTGCAAATACACACAACACACTGCAAATACACACAACACACTGCAAATGCACACAACACACTGCAAATACACACAACACACTGCAAATACACACAACACACTGCAAATACACACAACACACTGCAAATACACACAACACACTGCAAATACACACAACACACTGCAAATACACACAACACACTGCAAATACACACTGCAAATGTACACAACACACTGCAAATACACACAACACACTGCAAATGCACACAACACACTGCAAATACACACAACACACTGCAAATACAACACACTGCAAATACACACAACACACTGCAAATACACACAACACACTGCAAATACACACACACTGCAACACACAACACACTGCAAATGCACACACACAACACACTGCAAATACACACAACACACTGCAAATACACACAACACACTGCAAATACACACACACAACACACTGCAAATACTCACTGCAAATATACACAACACACTGCAAATACACACAACACACACAATACACTGCAAATACACACAACACACTGAAATACACAACACACTGCAAATACACACTGCAAATATACACAACACACTGCAAATACAACACACAAATACAACTCACTTCAAATATACACAACACACTGCAAATACACACACACTGCAAATGCACAACACACTGCAAATACACACTGCAAATACACACAACACACAATACACACAACACACTGCAAATACACACAACACACTGCAAATACACACACTGCAAATACACACACACAAATACACACAACACACTGCAAATGTACACAACACACTGCAAATACACAAACACACAACACACTGCAAATACACACAACACACTGCAAATACACACAACACACTGCAAATGCACACAACACACTGCAAATACACACAACACACTGCAAATACACACAACACACTGAAATACTGCAAACACACACACTGCAAATGCACACAACACACTGCAAATACACACAACACACTGCAAATACACACAACACACTGAAATACACACAACACACTGCAAATACACACAACACACTGCAAATACAACACACTGCAAATACAACTCACTGCAAATATACACACACTGCAAATACACACAACACACTGCAAATACACACAATACACTGCAAATACACACAACACACTGCAAATACACACAACACACTGCAAATACAACACACTGCAAATATACACAACACACTGCAAATACAACACACTGCAAATACAACTCACTGCAAATATACACAACACACTGCAAATACACACAACACACTGCAAATACACACAACACACTGCAAATATACACACAAACACACTGCAAATATACACAACACAACACACTGCAAATATACACAAACACGCACTGTAGTTTCTACACACTGTCCTGTTGCCTGTCTCACTAAATGTGGTATTAGCACTTGTACTTCATCCATGTTTCTGTGATTGATCTAAAGTTCGTCCACCAAGAGATGTGACACACACACACACACACACACACACACACACACACACACACACACACACACACTTACAGGAAGTGGGTGAGTCAGACTGTAAATCACAGTAAGTATCAGACGAGAGGAGAAATGAGGTGAGGAGAACGGAGGGAGAGAAAGAAAGGAGAGAGGAGGGAAAGAGAAGTGACGGGAGATGAAGAGAGATGAGAGGATGTGGAGGAGAGAGAGTCAAGATGACAAGAGATAATAAGAGAGGAGGAGATGAGGAGGAGGAGGACGAGGAGGAGGAGGAGGAGGGTAAGTTTCCTCCTCAAGGGAGACGTCGACCTGTCAGAGTAAATGTCTCCTCTGCAGGGAGATAAAATCATATTTAAAGATCAGACGCTTTAAATCCTGACCAGCTCTGTTTGAAGAACCTTGAAGGAGACGAAGGAGGAGGAGGAAGAGGAGGAGGAGGAGGAGGAGGTATTATGAGCTCTTCATCCTTCCACACAAGTACAACTATTAGAGTATTTACTTACAGTGAAGATAGAAAGCATGACAACAAAGTACACAAAGTACACAAAGTGTACGTCACAGAGACTACGTCCAGGTTTTAGACAGTCTGTAAGGACGTCACAGAGACTACGTCCAGGTTTTAGACAGTCTGTAAGGACGTCACAGAGACTACGTCCAGGTTTTAGACAGTCTGCGGGGACGTCACGGAGACTACGTCCAGGTTTTAGACAGTCTGTAAGGCGTCTCAGAGACTACGTCCAGGTTTTAGACAGTCTGTAAGGGCGTCACAGAGACTACGTCCAGGTTTTAGACAGTCTGTAGGGCGTCTCAGAGACTACGTCCAGGTTTTAGACAGTCTGTGGGCGTCACAGAGACTACGTCCAGGTTTTAGACAGTCTGTGGGCGTCACAGAGACTATGTCCAGGTTTTAGACAGTCTGCGGGGCGTCTCAAAGACTACGTCCAGGTTTTAGACAGTCTGCGGGGCGTCACGGAGACTACGTCCAGGTCTTAGACAGTCTGCGGGGCGCCACGGAGACTACGTCCAGGTTTTAGACAGTCTGCGGGGCGTCCACGGAGACTACGTCCAGGTTTTAGACAGTCTGCGGGGCGCCACGGAGACTACGTCCAGGTTTTAGACAGTCTGCGGGGCGTCATGGAGACTACGTCCAGGTTTTAGACAGTCTGCGGGGACGTCACGGAGACTACGTCCAGGTTTTAGACAGTCTGCGGGGACGTCACGGAGACTACGTCCAGGTTTTAGACAGTCTGCGGGGCGTCAGGGAGAAATCAGGTGACTTCTGTTCGGCCAATGAACACGCAGCTTCACTTTTGACATTTTTGACTTCCTGTTTGGATTTTTAAGATCGCTGCAAAAACAAAGTTCACACATTGATCAACTACCAACACACACACACACACACACACAAACACGCGCACACCTGCTGGAAGCCCGCTCCTATTGGCTGAGCCTGGCGGTGGGTGTGGTATTGATCAGAAACACCAGCAGCAATTATACGACTTCACACTGAGCCTGGAGCTCATCACTATTCACTGTGGAGAGGACACACACACACACACACACACACACACACACACACACACACACACACACACACACCACAGTGACTCTTTGATTAATGCTAATTTGTGTGTGGACGTGTAGCGCCTTAATCCTCTTCTCTAATTGGTCTTTCATTATGGCTGAGGGGAATCGTGGGGCGTGTCCGTGGCCCTTCGTTAAGGTGGTGTCACCGGTTACCGGCTCAATGTGAATGGATGATGCGACCGGTAGGACGCCGCAGTCAGGGAGACAAACGGACAAAATTTTATTTCACTAAAGTCCAAAAACACAAACTGAAGTTACTTAAACTGCAGAAACAAACACGCCATCGACAAACATAGCTGTTTACTTCCACACGTAGTCGTGTTTCCGTCACCTGAGTCCGATATTTGTTGTCTGTTAGCTCTATTTTTGGTCTCCACCACCTCCTGAGGCAAAGATCTGTCTCTTTAGCTGCTAATTCCTCCGCTGTAGGCCGTGTTCAGGGGCTTTTTACAGCCTTTTCTCTGAAATCGATGCTATGAGTGAACCGGAACAATAAACAACGAGCAGAAGCTCATATGAAGCTCCACTCTGCTGCTACTTATCAATCTTTCCATCATAAAGTCTGTAAATCAATTAGCGGTTAGCTACTTTAGAAAGTGGTTATGCTAAAGCTGTCTGTCCATCATAAAGTGTGTAAATCTCAGAGAGTTGAAGCTGAGCAGTCGGAGGACATCAGAGGGAGAAGCAGCGAACGTCCTGTGAATAAAATCTGACCCAGTTTGACAAAGTTCTGAAGCTGTGGTTCTGTGCAGCGATCAGTGAGGCCCTCTGCTCTGTGCTAATGAACCTTAGCTCTGTGTCGCTAATCGTTGAGACTGATCGATGGGTGATATTATTGGTTACATAAGGACAAAAAATGGACATTAAAACATTAAACACACAGACATGAAGTGATGTGAGCGTTGGTGTAACCACAGCAGACAGACAGCGCTGACACTGGAGCTGCTGAACATGTTTGGGCTCAGATATGTTCTGTCTGGTTCTCCTTCCTCTACCCTCCCTCCTCTATAGTTTCCACGGCTCGCAGCACCGCCTGCAGCCATGTGTCCGTCAGGCGTATCATCACCTGGGGCCAATCGTTTCCCAGCAGCCCCGGCTCCCTCATTAACCCCGTGAGGCCTGCCCACACGGTCCCGTCTGCTCATTACAGCCCAGCTGATGATGATTCTGCTGATCACACACTGCTCAGCGGTTCAGGCTGTTCGCTCACAGCAACAACGTGCTGCAAGTTTTCTTCTGCCGAACGTGTTATGGCCATTTTTCATCTGCGGGAACGTTTTGGATCATTTTACATGTTCTGTCTGTTAAAGCTAATGCTAGCTAATGACAGCTCAGTTTGTTAGCTGCTGCAGCGACTCGCTAGTTTTTGATCATAAGTAATGTAATCAGAACAAATACTCGAGTACAGCTGAACATATTTACCACAGTGGGATTACACTCTGACACTGGAGACAATGAATCACACAAACACTGATTTATACATCCTGTTTATGACTTTCAGTCAGAGTGAACGAGAGCTATTGACAGATGATACTATTTATTATTAGTCTGCGGGGCGTCACAGAGACTACGTCCAGGTTTTAGACAGTCTGCGGGGCGTCACAGAGACTACGTCAGGTTTTAGACAGTCTGCGGGGGCGTCACGGAGACTACGTCCAGGTTTTAGACAGTCTGCGGGGCGTCACGGAGACTACGTCCAGTTTTAGACAGTCTGCGGGGCGTCACGGAGACTACGTCCAGTTTTAGACAGTCTGCAGGGGGCCACGGAGACTACGTCCAGTTTTAGACAGTCTGCGGGGCGTCACGGAGACTACGTCCAGGTTTTAGACAGTCTGCGGACGCCACGGAGACTACGTCCAGGTTTTAGACAGTCTGCGGGGCGCCACGGAGACTACGTCCAGTTTTAGACAGTCTGCGGACGCCACAGAGACTACGTCCAGTTTTAGACAGTCTGTTAGACTCCTGATGAGTCTTAAAACACGAACAGAGAATGAGATGGTCACACTGTTTTCTTCTTTATATGATAAATGATGACGTGTCATTGATGGATATGAACTCACTGTGGAGCCTCCAAACTTTCCACTTCTGTGAGTTTGAAGAAACTTTAAAAACTGAAAGTCTGTCTACGACAGATTCTGAATTATTTGGACCTTCATTTAAATTCATCAAATGTTTCATGTGAACTTTGTTCTTTCGCTGAGTGGAAACTTCGTTTGTCACTAAAATGTGTCAGCAGATTTAACCAGAGTGCAGCGTAACGCCTCGAACAGGCTGGAAGTAACACATGAAGAAGTGACACACAACAGATGAATAAAACAGGTGGAGAGAGACAAAGAGTCTGTTATTCCTCCAAACCAGGAAGTGAGCTCAGGTGTGTCAGGGGTGGAGCTTAAAAAAGCATCCACCTGTCTAAATCTTCTGAATCAACTTAAATGTGTAAAATAATAGATTCAATATTAAAAAGTCATTTTGATGGTGTTATTTATTCAACTTGTTGAAACTGCATGAATTCGTTCATTCGGAGTTTAATTGCTCCTGTTGCCCCCGTTGCTCCTGTTGCTTTAGTTGCTTTGTCACACTCACAGTGACGTCTTCTAAATGTTTTATTTTGAAGGAACAGTCAGTGGAGGTTTCATGCTTTTATTTTGTCATCAGTCAGTCTGAATCATCTGTAACCTCCTGTCCTGATCAGGGTCATGGTGGACTGGAGCCTGACGAGAGGCCACGTACGAGTCACCACTTTACCTGTTCAGGTGTGTTTGGATGAATCAGTATTATTGTAGTATTATTATTAAATCTGATGCTTTCACTGTAGTTGCAGTTCACACACCTTCAGCGCTTACACTCCTTTGAGCAGCTTGCAGTGAACGCTGCAGAGTCGTTCTTCAGAAACACTTCAGCTGCTTTCAGTGAGTGATTCAGGTCACTTCAGGTGATCTTTCAGTTTCTCTTTTTAGGTTTGAACAAACAAAAAAAGTTTTTATTGAATATTCAGATCATTGTTGTGACTGTCTGCAGGGCGTGGTCGAGTTCAGGCTCCCCGTCTGACCTGCTGACCTTTAGCTGGTTTACTGTGAGGGCATATCAGGTCACTGTGTGTGTGTGTGTGTGTGTGTGTGTGTGTGTGTGTGTGTGTGTGTGTGTGTGTGTGTGTGTGTGTGTGTTGTGGAAAGGCGATGCCCGGTGTTGGCGGCTGGCTGAATTATTCACGCTCCTCTGCGGTCGTCTCCCTCCCTGAAACCTGAGAGGAGAGGGGTGAGGCGGCTCCCACCCTCCACACAGCACCCGGGGGAGAATCTGAGCCCAGCCGACAACAACACAACACACACCGGGGCGAGGAGGAGGAGGAGGAGGAGGAGGAGGAGGAGAACAGTGGAAACTCACCAGCAGGAGGAGGAGGAGACTTCTGTGGTTGTTGAGCCACTGAAGATCACAAACAGAGTTAAAGAGAATTATCAGCCTGCAGATACACGACGACGATACAGACGTCTTCAGGACACGGAGACTACGTCCAGGTTTTAGACAGTCTGCGGGGACGTCACGGAGACTACGTCCAGGTTTTGGTCTGTGGTCACTCTACATTGTAGAAGTAGAACCAAGTGTTGGACCTGATGGTGGCGCTAGATGAAAAGTCACTTAAATTTCATCACAATCACTCGGACAGTTGAGACTTTTGACTAAAAGTTCAGATTTGAACCTCGACAGTGTCGAGAGGGAAAGTTAGTGAGAAACAACCATCAGACATGATGAGCTGATTAAAATCTGACTGAAATACACAACATATATATCATAGATGTTTATATTATTATTACCTT
This sequence comes from Miichthys miiuy, assembly GCA_036365135.1. Taxonomy (NCBI): domain Eukaryota; kingdom Metazoa; phylum Chordata; class Actinopteri; family Sciaenidae; genus Miichthys; species Miichthys miiuy. Next base: position 669,851 of record CM071609.1, read on the forward strand.
CAGGTCTGAATAAACTTTCTCACTCACTCGTTCAGCTACAAGAGACAATGAAATCCCAGAAACCTGTGAGCTGTGAAACAGTGTTAGAGGTATTCAATACCACACACACACACACACACACACACACACACACACACACACACACACACACACACACTGCTGACATCAGCAGATCTGACCTCTCTGCTGTGTTTCTGTTACAGAGACGATGAAACACAGATTGGAAACAGTCCGACACACAGAGGTCTCACTCTGTCTGGATTTCAGGGAACGTCACACACCATCAGAGGAGGGAGGGCGGGATTATCTCTGACAGGTATCAAGGTGAGCGTCACATCATTCAGAGCTTTTTGTTGAATTTATTTTAATCTGAATATTCTCTGATGAGCGGACTGAAGACGTCAGTCTGACTTTCACGTGTTGAAATTACAGAAGACGACTCGTGGAGACAAAGCCTGAAGCAAGCAGCCAATGGGAGGTCTGGATGGAGTCCTGACACTGATGGTGGTGGTGAAGCAGCAAAGAGGCGTAGCCTGTGATAACGTTCAGTGTTTCATATCCTGATGATCTGATCAGCTCGATTTGAATTGATCAGCTGACTTCACTGATCGATCAATAAAGCTGCAAAACCAGTAGTTCACGAGTGAGCGCCCGTCCCAGTGAGTCAAGCATGTTCAATAAAGTTTGGATCTTTGTGTTGTTAGTTTGAGTTGTCATCAATAACCAGGACTGAAATATTCATCACTACGTTGATATCAATGATTTCATTTTCCAATCTTCAGGCTGTGTTGTGAGGGAGAGCCTGACCCGCCGTGCACGGTTCATCATCACATCATCTCCATCAGTGACCAGAGGGACCGACCCGGCTCTCTCTGCCCACACAGAGGCTGTTTACTGGGGAGAGCTCATGAAGAGTCAGCAGGGAGGACTGAGCGGGTCGACTTCAACACATAAACTGACGGTTTGTTTCTCATGCAGCTGAACTGATGTCTGTTCTTATAGAGGAAATATATATTCTATGTTAGATTAACATATTACATATAACGTGTCAATCTGAGGAGGAAGTTCTGTTTTTTAAATAAAAACAACTGATTGTAGATCAAACTCACTCACATAAAGATCTACAGCAGGAACAGAAATATATAAATATATGAATATATGAATATAAGAATATATGGAGCTTTTGGATGTGGACTTTTACTTGTAGTGAAGTATTCCCACAGTGTGTTATTGGTACTTTTACATGTAGTGAAGTATTCCCACAGTGTGTTATTGGTACTTTTACTTGTAGTGAAGTATTCCCACAGTGTGTTATTGGTACTTTTACTTGTAGTGAAGTATTCCCACAGTGTGTTATTGGTACTTTTACTTGTAGTGAAGTATTCCCACAGTGTGTTATTGGTACTTTTACTTCAGTAAAGGGTCTGAAGACTTCTTCCATCAGGAATATAAAGTTTGGACACGTGAAGAACACGTGACAGACACACATGAAGAGAACAAAGAGGCGGAGAGGCGGTCGATAGAGCATTAGCGTCTTTATTTTTTGTCGTTGTTGCATAGGAAATGCACATCTTGCTTCCAGTAAATTGAGTCTGCGTTGGACATGGAGTCACTAATGGGGCCGAGAGAGGGATGGGCCTACACTTCACCAGTTGAACAGAAACAACAGTCGGAGAGGGAAGAACGTAAAGAAACAAACAGGACGAACAGAAGAACTGACAGCAGTCAGTCAGAGAGAAGTCAGTGCAAACTCACAGCTTCAGAACACAGAGGATGGACAACAATGGCACCGGACACAACTAATGGACACTAGTTAACATTGAACAAAAGTGTAACACCAGATCGTGGACCGGTGCGACGGCGACGGCACAAAACGCCGCCCTGTTCCATAAAAGAGTTGTAGAGGCACAAGGTTTAAGTCAGTTCTGGGTGAGGGTGGAGGTGAGGTCGGATGGTCGGATGGTGATGGAGGAACCCAACAGGTCGTGGTCAGGATGAGGATGTCGTCTAGTCTCTGTGGTGATCTGGGCAGTGAGGAGAAGGGGATGATGGGATACGTGAGGACGGTGTGAATGTGTGACTCAGACTGCAGCGGGACGCGCTACGCTGCCGACGCTCGGGTAAAGATAAAGCTCTCCGTCCTCGAGATTGTCTTGGGTTAGCTACGGTTAGCTTCGCCTCCAGAGGGCCGGGCGAAAGGCAACGAGAGACGCTCATCGAGCCGATCGATTAACGGCTATCGTGATCGGCTCGACTATTGAACACATCGACAGGCTGGAAAACGGGTGGAGGTGGAGGTGGAGGTGGGCAGTTTTGGGCCGTTGGTTTCATAAAAAAACGAGTCCCTGCTTTGTTTCCGCTGAAAATTTGAACACAGTGAAAATTTTCTACATCTGGATGCTAAAATGTCTTTTTTACTCTTTAAAGGACGACGACGACGTTTCTGCAGGTTAGTCTGTCGGAACAGGAACAAACTGACTGAGAAAAACACGACAACACGACGTGGACGACATCTAAAGGGATGTTTGACAAAACTGTGTGTTCTCCATCGAGTGGAGTCACAACCATCGCCCAGAACGGGCACGATCCGTCTGGCGGCCGCCGTGATGTCGGAAAGCTCCACAGCCGCGCTTGGTAAAATTTAAAGGTCAGACTTGAAAAGTCTGTTCAAACACAAATGTCGCGACTGAACTGAAAGCTCTGGAACAGTTACTAAAGGGACCTGAAGGAGCTGAAGTTGAAGCGGTCGTGTTAACTTCTGTTTCTCAGGTCAAAACTTTGAAGTAAAGTGACGACGAGGACCGTGATGTCATGAGATGATGTGAGGAGATTTCACGTCACTGTCGTCGTGGTAACAATCATAAACGCGTGGTTAACGTTGAGAATTAATCACAGTCTGGATCGGTTTATTTAAAACATCACGTTACGTCGCGTTACGTGAGTTAAATATGTTGCATAAATTACGTATGTAACTTCAAATGAGTCACGCTGACTGAAACAGACGTCTGCTGGCAGGAACCAGGAGAACCTGGAGAACCTGGAGAACCTGGAGAACCTGGAGTGCAGCTGGTTCCTGATTTAAGTTTAAAGAACGGTTCTATCAGCCAAAGTTCTTGTAAATCAGCGTCGACTACGTGATTAATAGTTATTTATCTTTTGTGACTGACATAAGCTCTGCTAACATCAGCTGCATGATCTCGTTTAGACTTTGAAGAAACTCCCTGAAGCTGGAGCGATGTGAGGAAACTATCGGATCAGAACCAGTCCTGAAGACTTTAAATGACAACGTGCCCGACCGGAGAGGTTTGACAGATTAACATTTGAAACAGCTCAGCGGTGAAGGAAAGAAGACAACCTGCAGAAAGCAGCAGCATCGTCCTTTAACGAAACAGTCTGGTCATCAACAAAGTTTGTCAAGCCAAAGTTTTCTGCCTGAAAGAGACGCACGAGTCGAAGAAACTGTTTAGTTTCAAAGAGCCGAGCTGCATCGACAGGCTGCGAGTCGAAAACAGAGAGGAGCCACTGGAGGTGAGCTAGACAAGCCAATCGACCCCAGCTGGCCTGGGACCGGGAGGAAGGGGGACGGCGAGGGAGGAGTCTCCAGGTGCTGGCTACCTCTTTCTCTTTCTAGACCTTTCTCATCCTGGAGGATCGGCGGCTCGTTTGAAGTCCTGCCGAGGGGAGACGCAGCGGAGGCTCGATGAGGAAGGAGGGAGGATTCAGTCCTGGATAGTGCTGAGCGCTGCAGAAAAAGGCAGAGGACATCGATTCAGTCTCCTGCAGGAAACTGCCTGGGGAGGAGGAGGAGGAGGAGGAGGAGGAGGATTCACCCAGAGCCACGCAGAGATTTCTCAGCCTGCTGGTCAATGGACGCGAGGGGGGAGGCGAGGGGGGAGAGGGGGGAGTCCAGACCAGCCGGGTGTTTGCTGATGTTAAAAGTTAGCTGGAGATTGTCGGATTAAAACCCTGCGAGGCTGCGGCAGTCCGCTGACGTGCCCGGGGCAGTCATCATGGTGGCACACCCATCAGATCAATGACAAGAAACCGTGGAGGTGGATGAAAGAGGGTGGAGGGTGGAGGATGGAGGATGGAGGTGAGGTGAGACAGACAAAGGTTTGAGGCATACAGGGAAGAGAAGAAGAAACCCAAAGAGCAACAGAACAATCTGCTTTTTGTCTTTTTTTCTCATTTGTTTGTCGTAACAGTTTACTAGGCGATTATGGAGAGCATGCAGTTATATCTTATGATTATTGTACATTAGCTATAATCAGAGGGCCTGACAGACAGCAAAGGCTACTGGTGGTCAGAAATTTCAACAATTACAAACAATTATTGTATTCAGTATTCAGAAGAGAGAGCATTATAATACAGTTTTCACAGGCACTACATTTGATCTTTTTCAATATATCGTGTAATATGCTGGTTTGTTTTTATTTCATTTCTTTTTCAGATTTTTCGAGGAACTCGTCCGGTTCTCCGTAAGAAGCTGGATCTGGAAACGGAAACGGATCTGATCGTTAAAAGAAGGCAGAGGCTGAAATTTTTCACAAAGTAGATACCACACACACAAGTCCACGTGGGCAGGCGCACACGCGCGCACGTGAACCGACCGCGTGCACGTTTTAGTCAGTGCATAGTTCTCATGCAGATTAGACTGCTATGCTTTGATACGCTGTCAGGAAGCATGATAGGAAGTTCAAATTGTCACATTTTCCAGCTTACCTCCCCTTCACTGGCTTGATTTAACGCTTAGCACCATGTAATGGTCTCAACAGGATAAATAAATATCTTTGCAAAGGAGCAGTGACACAGTAATTCATTACAGAGCGGCTTCAGTGTTACCTGCCTCCTCGTCCAATGACTTTCCTTCATCTCTCTAAAGTGATGCCATTTATACTCATTTCCCCGACTCGTGCTCCGGCGCCGCCGACACGGTGAAGGATGTCTTCCTTCCTTCGTCTCCGTTCTCGCGCCGAAGATGACGCCGACAACAAGACGGGGAAACGTTTGTTTTTATTCACATCAGTTTAGAGCGAGTCAAAGCTGCTGGAGGCGGATTCAGGTGTCACTGAAGCGCTCGCCGGTCCGTACGATTGTTCGCTCAGCGTCGCTGTGATTCACACACTCAGCTCTCTACAGTGAGTCAAAGTAAACTTAAAGGTACCCTGATCCAAGCCCGATGAAGAATTCTGCCCTTCTTCATGTCAAGCCCTTCACATTCGATTACTTCCCCGACCCCTCCAAACCAAACCGCGGACTCGCACAGCGGTCCGGCCTGATGGATTCGTTCTCAGGTGGTGGTTGGAGGGGTGGGGTTGGAGAATTTGGACAAACGTGAAGACAACAAAGGCATTAGCATAAAAAGCGCAGCCTTCATTCAACCCTGTTTCCTGATGGAGCAGCAGAATTCCTCAAAGCAAACATCCAAAAATCAACTGAAGCGAGGGAGGCGGGTGGAGACGGGGAGGGAGGTGAGTACCGGGGGAGGAGGGGAGGATACAAGTCTTTGACTCGGCTCGCTCTCACGTTGCTGCTTTGGATCTGAGTTTAAAGGTCCAGGTGACCGATGGGAGCTGCAGGAGTCATCGGGCGGTTCGAAGCTCAGATAACATCGTGCTGGTGTGAGTTAGCATGTGGCGCTTCGTCGATTCAGCTGGTCGGATGCAGCGCCTGAACGCACGGGCTCATCGTGCTTCACATTCAGACCCTCCTCAGCCTCCACCGCCACCAAAACCACCACCACCACCACCCAGTCAACCGGAGCTCCTCACAGCTTTCCCTTCAAGGACTCCGGCCCAGAGAGATTCAAGGTTCTGCTCATTTCTTTCTTTGGATCTCGACTGTTTGTCTGACGGTCGATGAAAACAAAGAAAAACCTTCAGAATATTCAAAGTGTTTCTCCAAAATTCAGGACTGTGTTTTGTTTCTTTGGTAGAATTTAAAATGAGTTCTTTGGATTTGAAGACGAGTTAGTTAGACGCTGAGAACGTGCTCCGACGTGTTGATTGTTGGTTTGTGAGTGCAGAAGAAAAAATAGTTGATGAATAGAAACTTTCTATAATTGATTGTTGACGCTCACGTTTGAGTCGTCATCGACCGTCGACAGGAGATCATTTGAGGGTTAATTAACGCAGGCCGGATCAACCTGGTTGCAGGTGATTGGCTCTGAGACACAGGTTACAAATGAGCTGCGATCTGATTGGACTAAACCTCCATCAAGATGGACAATCAGTCTACAGCGAGGCACGCCGCATCATGTCCTGACGGTGAACTTTTGTTGAAGTTAAATATGGTCACATGTCACGTGTCACCGCTGGACGAGAACCAATGACTGATCTGATCTCACATGGACGGACTGGAAATGAGCAGAAACTGGGATCACAGTGGACGTCGTCCCCCCGGTGTGTCGCTCCTCGATTATCTGCTGCATGAATGTGATGCCGTGATGAGCAGCAGTGGATGTGTGGATGGACGGAGATCAGAGTGGACCTCCAGGCTCAGGGAGGAGGAGGAGGAGGAGGAGGAGGAGGAGGAGGAGGAGGAGGAGGAGGTGATCTTGTGGGCCAGTGAAGAAAGAAACAGATGGAAAAGAAAAAGAATCATGTTGCATAATCAAGCTGTTTATTTTCCCGCATGGAATGGTGAAACACAAAAAAAGATGCCGAGATGCATTTTTATAGTACGGGCATCGTTTGGCTGGCTATGTCATTGTCTCCTGCCTAAAACTAAACTTCTTCAAATGCATAAAAAACGCTTGCTTTACCAATTTTTCCTCAGAATTACCTAATTTATCTTCATCAACACTGATGCAACAAATAACCTTCAAAACATACAGCATACTGTAACATCCATTTACAATGGTCTTATCACCACAGCGCCCTGCACTTTTTAAGTACAGGAATATGCCATACCATCAACAGAGGAAATGTCCTTAAATACATACAAAAGGAAGCAAATCAAGAAAAAAATAAAGAAAAAAGGAAACTGGAAGTTTTCAACTTAAATCCAGTTCCCAGAAAAACAAACCAAACCAGTTTCTAATAATGTGGCCTCGATACAAACAATCAGAAAATTCACAACACTAGTTTTTCCTCATTTAATCAATGTTACAAAAGTCCTGCATTATAAAATAGGGCAGCTTTAAAATCAGTGTAATTAATAAAACTATACAACATACAAACACGTCTCCGCGCCGCTCCGCCTCCCTCCGCCCCACCCAATAAGAGCTAACTCTTCTTCTTCTGCGCCTCTTCGCTGTGCCAGAACTAAAGACACACACAACACAAGAACAAAACAAACACGCTGCCCAAACTATTGCTTTTATATCTTTTTCTTTTTTCTTTCTTTAAAAAGGGTGCAATTTTGTCGTTTATCTTACAACACAGCCAAAAGTCGCTGATTAGATGCTAGGCTGTTTCACGAGGATTTGTGACACTTAAAAAAATGTCCGTGCAATTTTTTTTTGTTTTTATTCCCTTCGCTCTTTTGAAGCCCTGGAAGCTGTATTTTTATTTCATGTAATACTTTTTCACTATTGTCATTTAGTTCATATTTAGTGCAGATAATTAAGGAAGTAATGCCCAACTCATGGCTAAAGGGTCGGCAAGAACAGAGACCAAACAAACGTGTCACTAAGAGGAAACACACAACCCACACAAGTGGAACTACTGAACCATCGCAGCCGACGGCGTCACGTCGCTGCCCGTTAAATTTAAGACGGACTGAACACACAACAGGTAAACGAGTTATTCACTAAAACCTCTGCCGAGCACGGCGGGGCGTGGGAAAAATGTCGGACGTCATCAAAAATGTTTTCTGCGCGATGGAGAAGAAGTTGGACTTGTTTAAGGCTTGCTCGTGACCAAAGAAATAAAAAAACTTTAGAAAAAAGAGACCCGAATGTACCGCGGCCGTCTGGTAGATTATCAAAACAGGAAGGAAGAAGGAAGGAAGGAAGGAAGAAGGAAGAAGGAAGGAAGTAGGATTCCCCGAGCGACGGAGGCTCAGCTTGGCTGGAGCGCTGCCGCAGGGCTGGCTTCACCATTTTTAGGGACCGACCACGGAGCACGATGCCAGTCACGTGCACGCCAACTTTGGTTGAAAGTAAAAGAAAATAAATGATGTAAGACGAAGAAAGTCGTGAGTGCAAGCAGGTATATTTGCATATTTTATGTCCTCGTTATTCGTTTCTGGGAACTAAAGTCGAACGAACCAAAAATGAAATCAGGAAGACTCAAAATGAATCAAAGTTTTTGCTGTTTGTGGCAGCAACGGAAGAAAAAATCATCCTGACAGACGAACGACAGGATGGAGGGATGAGGGACGGGTAAACTCAACTCATCTGCTCTCCACCTGCTGATCACGACGTCACCAAATTTAGTGAAACGAGGACGAAGTCTGCTGCGAATCTATCCTCAGGTCTCAACATCAGCGTGTGAATATCTACGAAAATCTATTTTACACTTTAAATATTTTATCACAAATTTATCATTTCAATGAAATTGTCCTCACGCATGTTGAAGTGTTTTTAAGGTTTGTGAGTCCAAATGTTGCTAAAACTATCACCGAGTACCAAAATGTCCTGAAATGTTTTTCCATTGCTAAACTGTCACTTCTGACTCGTTTCACTAAACCTGACGGTGTCCGTCGGTCAGCGGAGGTCTGGAGGTGGTCGGAGGTGGTTGGAGGTGGTTGGAGGTGGTTGACCTGATCTGATTGTAGCTGGTGCGGATTTCACCTGTGAGGTCTGAGCTCGGCGCTGCAGGCCTCTTAAAACTGAGATTACTACCAGCGAGTAAGTGTGAAAAAATCACAGTGTTCCTCTTCAGCTTTAATGCTTTGACGTCAAATCACTCCAGTTACCTACAAAATGTCAGCGTGGAGGAGGGTGGAGTAAAAACAAACAAACTCTCCACGGTGGATCTTGTGCAACCTCTCAGGACTGGACCGTAGCTCAAGGCACATCGATGAGGAACAATTGTTTTCGCGCAACGTACGGATGGAAGAGAACGTCTCGTAACCGAAGAGCAGAACCGATCTGTCGTTGAAGGAAAAGGAAGGAAGGAAGGAAGGAAGGAAGGAAGGAGGAAATAAAGGAATGGCGTGATGCCGAGAAGCGAAGAGAGCTGGTTGTTTGTGAAGGAGAGCGATAGAAAAGGCCTCGACGGGGCCAAAAAACGAATAGACGGCTGCTGGCAAGTGCCTGATGTTGGGTTTACAATATAGTGTCTTTATCTCACTAACTACGTCATCTATGGAAAAGTTTGTCACTAACACTAGAACATGCAGATTTTTTTGTTCTTTTTTTGTAACTTTTTCACTTAAATTCACTTTTTGATCGACGCTGGATGGTCGTAAGAGTGTGTGTGTGTGTGTGTGTGTGTGTATATATTTATATATATAGTATAGGAAAGGAAAAACAAACAGAAGTTCAATAAAATGGTAAAGTTGCATGTGAAGCGCTCGGCTGTCTGTTTGTGGACCAAAGCTTCCAGAGAGTTACCCTCTGCTAAACCACACCCCCTGATTTACACTCACACGGCCCATTGGCCAACTGCAGGAATAAGTGCTTCTGATTGACGGGGACCTCCTCTAGGAGGAGGAGTACCGCCGAATCATCAGGCGGCCCGTCAAACCCAGAGCGGCGCCGCTTAAAGATTATCTCGGAGGAAACACGACGAGCTCGCTCCTGATTTCACCTCGTGAGAAATCATTTTTATTTATTTGAGTGAAAACGATGTGCTCATTAAAATAAGTTAATCGCTTAGCGTTCGAATGCAGACTCATTGATTGTTTAAATGATATTTCTTAAAGGGATTCTCGTCCTACATGCTAACAGCTTCTTTACAAGATGAACAGACAACAAATAAAAACGATAGATGTGAATACAGCTCCCCTTTTTTCTCACAAGGCTATGGGTTCTACTTGATGCTGTCGCTGCTTTTGTACCCCAGTATTTTAGAGTCCCAGAGGTGTGAGCGGACTAGAAGAAAAATATATTTTATTTATACTTTTCAACAACTGATTTCAACGAGCTATCTTACAAAGATATTTAACTATCCAACAGCTAGCCAACAAAATTGCACTTTCCTCATGATCAATATTCCACTGGTAAAGTTTTAGTTGCCTATCTCGCTCCTGCCTGCCTGCCTGCTGCGCTCGGACACCAGAGCTTCCTGCCCACCCACCCTTAGCATGCTGTAGCTTCACCCAGACTGGTGGATGGATAGAGGAGGAAAAGGAGGAGGAGGTGGAGGAGGAGGGACCAGCTGAAATGACGGCTAAGAGAGAAAAATCAATGAGCCATGAAGCCAAAAACCTCCCAGATAAACGAGCTCGGATCACCACAACACTTCACGCCAACAAACCTCTGCTTCCCGTGTTCATACCCTCACCTCCACCTCCACCTCCACCCACCCCACCACGTGTAGTTCAGGGCGGGGGCAACTGTTTGTGCCCCGCACCACCTCCCCGTCAGGGCGGCTCTTTCCGTTAAGCACTGGTCCATGTCCTCGGAAAGAGCCGTGTCGACCGGCTCCTCCCTGATGTGCCACCAACCAACTGGGGGGCGGGGTCAAGTGGAGTGGGTGGAGTCCATCCCAGGAGGTGTGTGAGGGCTCAGGTAGGGGTTGGGGTATTAGCTGAGCCAGGTAACACTCTCCTCTCCCCAAACCAACCACGGTGCATCCCGTCCTGTCCCACCAACCGAACCGACCCCAAGTCATCGGGTCCACCAGGATGGAGGACGGAGGGTGGGTGCATGGACGCACTCGCTGCAAAGGATGATGGGAGAGTGATTCAGTCTTGAAGGCTCGATCCCCCACGACTCAGCCTGGTCTGTTTTTTTTGGGGTCTGGCACTATATGTGGACGACCCACGTCCACAGGGAGGTGGATGACGTTCAGTTTACAGAGTGGGTGTTTAACACCAGGGTGGGGGTGCGTTTGATCCGCAGTAGCCATGCTGATGCTGCTGAGTCTGTGTATGGCGCTGGTGGGGGCGGAGTCAGGCGCAAAAAGGGGGGTGGGAGGAGGAAGGTCGTAGGGGCGGGGCAAGACAGGACTCTCTGTCGCAGCTGGCATCAAAGGTCAAAGGTCGAGGAGGAGGAGGCTGCAGCGATCCGTCGTACAGGTGGGTGGAGGGGGGAGGGGCATCTGGAGTCCTTATCCCAGGTACCACTGTGGAGAGAGACACAAGAGGTCAACATGGACACTATACACACATTTATATACATTTATTTACACAGGTACATTGTACTTTGACCTCATGTTCATGTCTGGTGTCAAAAACATCTTCTATCATCTATAAATCTGATTTAGGCGCGACATTAAAGCATCAGACGACTCATTCTGAAACGGCGTCTGAAAGTTCGGCTTTATGGACATTGTCATCTTTTTGGAGGCAGAAGTGACCATATTTGGATGACGTTTTGACGGGAATCTTATTTTCGAGTGGCGGAAAATGAAGCACGACATGGACCATCGGACTGATGCAGCATCAGCAGCAACGTGGACGTTGTATCCGACTGTGGTGGTTCAGAAGGAGCTGAGAATGAAGATGGAGCTCCTGATTTCCTCGAGTTCTGGGTAGTGACCAAAAGAATGAGATCACGGATACAAGCAGCTGGAAGAGCTTCTTCTGTAGGGGCCTCAGAGACAAAGTGAGGAGCTCGGACATCTGGACGGAGCTCTGACATCTGGGTGAGCTGGATGGATCGGACATCTGGACGGAGGACATCTGAATGGAGCTCGGACTCTGGACGGACATCTGGATGGAGCTCGGACATCTGGACGGAGCTCGACATCTGGATGGAGCTCGAGTAGAGCTGCTGCTCCTTCATGGAGAAGGGAGTCAGCTGAGATGTTTCAACATCTGATCAGGATCCTCCTGGACGTGGAGGTGTTCCAGGCACGTCTAACTGGAGCTGGAACTTACTAGAGGGACTATATGATCCATCTAGCCTGGGAACTCCTCGGGATGCTCCTGGAGGAGCTGAAGGAGGAGACCCCGGATAAGAGGAAGGAAATGGACGGACAGGTTACAGTTAGCTGCTAATGTCTGCACGTAGTTTGTCCTGCTCCCTGAGGATGAACCCTTCAGTGACCACATGATCTTTCCTCTAGCGCCACCTTCAGGACAAACTTTACATGTTCAGCTCAGCTAAAACAAACTCAGGATGATGTTTAAAGAACGTTAGCAGGATGTTTCTCATGATCCGTGTCCGGTTCTTTTCATGTTCTGGTGCTGAGAGGACGTCAGACACCAGAACCGGTCTCTGCTGCCTCGTTTGGACTTTACGACCCGGCAGAACTCAGCGTGTGTCGGCCGCCATCGATCGCCGAAGGTGCGTCGTTCATGTTTCATGACTCTCTCCTCCTCTTCCTCTTCCTCACTGCCCCGTCCAGTTCAAGTTCATCCCCGCCTTACATCATGTCTGGTTGCTAGGGACAACGAGACGGCCCGGGACGTGACTACCATCGGCAAGGCAACCGCATCACCCCCGGCCCCCCAGTACCACCACCTTACCCCGCCTTCTTCCATCACCCTCCCTCCTCTTCCTCCTCTATTTCCTTTACTTTCATCCTCTCTGGATCACACACACACACACACACACACACACACACACACACACACACACACACTATTAAAAAATTTACACACAATTTAGAAAATGTGTTTTTGAACGCTGAACGTAAAGTTTAAATAAAACACACCGAGGTGAACAGTGTGTGTGTGTGTCGCTGCTGTCCTGACTCTTTGTAATTCTACTGTGTGTGTGTGTGTGTGTGTGTGTGTGTGCACTCAGTGTGTGTGTGTGTGTGTGTGTGTGTGTGTGTAGTGATAGAGGAGAAGACTGGAAGGTTAGTTTTAATCAATACAACTTGCTGACGCTGGGACTTTTCTACCTCGCTGCCTCTCTCTCTCTCTCTCCTCTGTGTCTGTTGGTGTCTCTCGCCCTCTCGCTCGCTCGCTGCACTGCAGCTCCTCCCTCTGTCCTGAGAAGACTCAGAGAAGATGAAACTCTCACAGGCCAGACAGTGTGTGTGTGTGTGTGTGTGTGGAGTAATGTTACCACACAGCGGCTTGATGCTGACAGCTGTGATTCAGACTGTAGATACTCATCAGAGAGAAGAGAGCGACGGGCGGACGGAGAGACTTTAAAGGATCAGTCTGCTCAGTTATCCCTGTCAGCACGTCTGAACGTTCACGAGGCGCACTTCATCTGACGTCCACCTGAGGCTGGTTCCAAAAGTGAGTCAGTCTCCATAAGTCCCCATGTTAAAATGTCCAACTTCACAACTAAAAACTAAAAACTGTAGTGATTCAAATAAAACATGTATAAATTATGATCAGAGAAGTACACACTGTGTCACTGTATGAATAAACATGAACACTGCCTGTTTGAGCTGCTGAGTGAACGACGTCCAATCACAGATCATTGAGAGGATCACTCATCCAATCAGGTGTCAGCTCTTTAAAATGAAAACGTCTCAGGATGAAGGAAAAACAGAAAACTGCAATCTGAACGAGTACACGACTTTTAAGTGTTTTATTGTTTCACTGAGTCTGTTCTCACGCTTAAAAACTACAGAACCAGAACCAGAACCTGAACCTGAACCTGAACCAGAACCAGAACCTGAACCTGAACCTGAACCTGAACCTGGACCAGAACCTGAACCTGAACCTGAACCAGAACCTGAACCTGAACCTGAACCTGGACCAGAACCAGAACCTGAAGAAGGTCCAGTCGACCCTCTGAGCTCTGAGCTGTGACTGTCTGTTTATGGAGCTCGTGTTATAATGTGATGTGTATTTATTATACTGTGTGTTTATTAATGCTTGTGTCGTTCTGCACCACAAACTGCCCCTCAGGGGTAATAAACATTACCTTGAACCTTGAACCTTGAACCTTGAACCTTGAACCTTGAGCATGTCTAGATTTTATCAGAAACTAAAAACATTTTGAAAAATCTTCTTCATCAGTACGGCCTCTCTCTCCTCCTATAGTGTTTCCATGTCTCTCTCGCCCGGTTCTGTCTCGTCCTGAGTCAGCACTTCACACACACACACACACACACACACACACACACACACACACACACACACACACACACACACACACACTGACTGTGGGTGAGTCATGAGGTGGGCGTGGTGTTTTTACTGCATGTGTGTGTGCGTGTGTGTGTGTGTGTGTGAGCTTCACCTTGAAGACTGTGTGTGAATAGGACACAGAGACAGATGACTACACACACACACACACACACACACACACACACACACACGGGAAAGCACCCTCACTGCATCGTCTGCTGTAACATAACCGCACTCACACACACACTTATTGATCAGGTCATGGCTGCCTGTTGTATAGTAGTGTGTACAGGGTGTACAGTGTGTGTGTGTGTGTGTGTCCGTTGGCACAACGGCGTGCCAACTCCCTCCCTCCATCTTCGTATCCACAGGCAACCGCCACCGTCGCTCACGGCAACCACCACGCTGACCCGTGTGGGCACGATGCCCACTCTCACACAATGCCAGTGCCATCTGCCCCCAACACACACACACACACACACACACACACACACACACACACACACACACACACACAGAGGAATGCACAGACTGTCCGGTTGGTCACCATGGCGATGAGAGGAGGGAGTGTTTACGGTACTGTCCCATGGCTCTCTCTCCAACAGAAGCCTAATGTCGACCGCCCAGGGTGACTTTTGTTCCTGCTCCTGTGTGTGTGTCTCTATGTTGATTTTATCTGTGTGTGTGTGTGTTGCTCTTTAATGCAGCAGGACTCTTCCTGTCAAACATTAAACGACACACACATATTTGCAGTTTTTCACAGTGTCCTCACTCCAAAACACGCCAACATGTCAACACGTGTCTCCCAAAACATCCTGACATTAAGAAAAGTCACGACGAAGTCACGAGGCTCGCTCTTCACCACGTAACAAACCTAACGTATCGTCCACGTTGTTTGACAGAGACAGAGACACAGAGACAGAGACACAGAGACAGAGAGACACAGAGACACAGAGACAGAGACACAGACAGAGAGACACAGAGACAGAGACACAGAGAGACAGAGACAGAGACACAGAGACAGAGACAGAGAGACACAGAGACAGAGACACAGAG
>CM071609.1:689500-705088 GCA_036365135.1 Miichthys miiuy
TAGCTTGAAACGACCTGTGAGATCCTGGGTCCGATAACCAGATTAATTGCTACTTGACACCTTTTCACACACCTCTCACGTATTATCTTGGAGATAATCTGCATTCACTTGTCATGTAAAAAGTAAAACCACTTCAAGTATTTTATGAAAATACTGACAACAATATGACTGCAAGTAGTCAAAAATTTCTGAGGAGCTCATGGTGATTATGCTCTTAATTCAGTACAATCATTTAGATTATAATAGGCGCCCATTAGGAAAAGATCACAATCACCAGTAATCATTTTGAGGAGGACTCACGTTTCACTGACATCTCATTTTAATAAAATTACTTCCACACTTTACTAGCTGTCAGATCCGCAGTTCTCGCTAACCTTCTCTTTCACATTTTCTATAGGAGGCGTTGTGTAATTTCACTCAGGGAGGATAGACTCCAGCTGTTGCTGTAAGACCTGATAGTTCACACTTACCATCCCCACCACCACCACCCCCACTGCTCTCCACTGAGCTGCACACCAAACGCCTGCAAGTAGAAATCACCTTTTGTGATCCATTTAAAGGGAAAGTGATCTCGTGGAAGCTGGCAAGTCTGGCTACATCCCAACAGCAGCACACACAGTAAAACTGACACTAGACAGCAGGATATGTTTTAACACCCGCCACTGTGTA
This sequence comes from Miichthys miiuy, assembly GCA_036365135.1. NCBI lineage: Eukaryota > Metazoa > Chordata > Actinopteri > Sciaenidae > Miichthys > Miichthys miiuy. Next base: position 690,170 of record CM071609.1, read on the forward strand.
CACAGCCCACTGGGTGTACACTGTACTGGAGCCTAACCAGGAGGAAAATCACTCAGTGGAAGCACTTCTGGGCTGCCGAATCCTCTGTATTCCTTCAGGATTTTTTCCCCTCATGAAACAATCGACGCGTTTTAAGCACATATTAGTCCTTTACTACAGGTTACTTATCAGCTCGTTATACTATCACTGTACCATGTGGCAGACACACATTGATTGAACAGAGATGTGATGGTGTTTGGATTTGTCTGTAGCTAATGGTAATCAGACAAATAGATCAATAGATTTGAACCAGACTTTGATGCTCCAGACCTCTGCCTTTGAATGGAGGTCTTCATGTTACTACCCGCTAGACTGAAGCACATTATTCCTGCTTGTCTGCTCTGAAAAAAGGGTGCACTGGATTGGGGAGGGCAAATACACTGGAGAGGTTCAGGTCACCAACAAAGGGTCCTTGTCCTGGTCAAGTCTCTGACCTTTCTCCTCACTTCCTTCCTGCATCTGAAATCCTTGTGCAGCACCCTTTCTGACAAAAGTCAAAGACAGACTTCTGAAGCTCACAGATCAACAGTGTACAAGCACGAGCCTGAAAAAGGGTCCCATAATATTTTCTTGGAATTGTAGCTGTAACTCTGACAGCAGGCACTGTTTGCTCAGGTCTGAGTGTAACGCTGCACATCAGTCATGCCTGTGTGTGCTACACTGAGTGCTGTTCAGGATAAAGTGCAGCAAATCCAGACACTGAGTGAGGTCACGCCATCCAGAGGGAATAACCAATAGATGACTTCTTGTTCCACTAATTCCTTACACAGTAAAACAAGCCTTCTTGGAAAACAGCCATTCCAATATGTCTATATTAAGTCGATGGGAGCTTGAAAGCAGGGTAGTCCAACCCTCTGACCCGCCTAGCACACCCCACCCTAAATCCCACCACTCCGGCCCTCCTCCATCCCATCGTTCCTCCAGACTTCCTTGGAATTCTGGATAAAACTGCAGGCTACTGTTTGCTTAAATACACTGCCTGGCATTTACAGGTTTTCTGCACACTGATTTAATTTAATGTTCTTTGAGTATTAAATGTTGTAGGAAGAATAATAAAAGCTTGACCTCAGGTATGACGCAAAATGGTAAAATAGGCAAACAAAAATGAGTAAAGAAACAAATTTATGAATAGCAAGTCAGTGCATGTGGAAGAACATTTAAATGCAAGAAAACTAAGGCACAAAATCCATTTCTAGACAAAGTATTATGCGTTGTGCATGTGTGAATTTTGTGCACACACCATCATAACCCTGCATCAGACACTTAAAATGCAGATAATTTAAAAAGAAAATTCAGTGTCATATTTCCAAAGAATATTATCTTATTTTTGGGAGGCAGAGTTAGAGTGATTTTTTTTTTTTTTTTAAGGTCTGGCCATAAAATGAAGGTTTTCAGTAAACTGGCCAAATCCATGGGGACTCCCTCAAACAGCATGTATAATGACGGGAAAGAAGAGAACAGACATAAACAAACCCACAAGTGAGTTAGAGGCCGGCATCATTATCCTGCGTATACATCCTTGCTGTATGGAAATGGGAATAAGTGAAATGCCTCTGACCCTCATTGCAGGGGGGCGAGTGAGGTTCTAAAGAACATTGGACACGCCCAGTCAGATAGCCAGCTATGTCCATGTGATGTGAACAGGGTAGGGGGTGTGTGGGAAATGGAGGGATTTAAGTATGTGAGGCTTATGAAATAATGTGGCTGTAAAGGTCTGAAATATCACATCTTCAACACTTTGGAGCAAGCAGAGACACAAATGCTTTGCCTGCAAGTGTTTTGTATTTTATAGAATTGTAAAAAAAAACAAAGAAAAGTTATATATTCCCTTTAAACCTGGCATTGCCTGTGTTATAATTCAATATGAAACATATTTAAATGTTTCAACATTTATTTGAAATTTGTGGAACAAAACTCCTTTTGCGCCACGATGAGAACAAGAAGACCACCCATAATTTTTTGTGCAATGGTATTATCCACACTATGTCTGGGTTTCCCCCTCTGTCCTATCGTCCAATCACAGACTGAGGCTCTGTCTTTATTATTACCACCCAGCTGCTGGGGCCACAGAAAACAACAGAGCCCATTCTGTTGTTCAGTAAGCGAGCAGGTTGGTTAGGAGGGGCGCTTTCAAACATGCTCAAATATCATCACCCAATGATGAAAAAACACGTTGTAAAAGATGAAAATTTAAAAAAAAAAAAAATTCTATTTAAGAATTATCAATAAAATTGAGGAAATGTTTAAAAAATGGTTAAAGAATTTTGGCGAACTGACTTATGAAAAACAAAACAAAAAAACAAACAAAAAATTCTATGATTCTGTTTCTATGAAAAACAGTGCAGGACAAAATAGCTCATTCATTGTGTTCTGTTGGGGAATGCTTGGACTCTCCTCCGCCCCAAAAACAAAAAGCTCCTTTTTTGCGTTGGCCATGGGCTGAATGCTTTGCTTTGCCACCCCAGCCCTAAGAAAACACGCGCCCCTTTCTCCCTGCCGGCTGCCCGTACACAGTAGAGCCTATTAATGCAGCTCCTTCTCCCTGTGAGTGTGCCCACTGCTGAGGATGATGGCCACGCAAAGCCAATGCAAAGACAAAACAGTTTGCACAACATTAGCAGAGAAAACACAGTCCATGCAGTGAGGGAGAGGAAACTAAATCAACATCACACTGGAGGATGTGTTCTCCCTCAACTGATATTTTCCTTACGAGGGTTGGGGTACAATGGATGTTAAGTGTAGGCATGCTGCCTTCATCCAGGGAAGGTTTGTGCAGCTCTAAACAGGTGCTTTATAGTGATATTCAGAGGGAACACAAAAGTGCTTCATTCACCCTATGTGTACATAAAGAATAGATGTTCAGTTATCAGGATTATTTAGCCGCGATTCATTTAAAAGCAAATTTGCATTCCGTATGCCTGGTAATCTTCTGTCTTGTGTCAATTATTCTTGTTACTTGTGAAGACTGATAGAAGGCTTGAAGTTTCTGTTGTAAATTAACCCGTCCCATGGCTGCTTTACAAACCCCTCAGGTGACTAATTTTAAGTAGACCCTCAGGTGTGATTTCACACATTACAGCCGTTCATGTGGCACCTCTCAGATGGAGCCTCTTAATTATCGCTGTTTAAACTGCCGAGGTGTCTGAATACAAAGGCCAATTACACAAAAGCATGGCTTTATTGTGTAATTTACATCAATAATGGATCTATGTTTGTCTACAGTCCTACCTCATTGGCAAAGACACAGTACAAGCAAGCATATGTTTCATTTGACTGCATCTAATGAGTCAATAAAGCCAGTGATCAGTTGTTACACTTTGACAAGGGAGGGTGGATCTGTCCATTTTCTATTTTTAAATCCAGTTTTCACACAATCTACTCGTCTCTTTAGTTTAAAGCAATGAGATTCAGCAGCCCTGCCTGTGTACCATGACTTGAAGCTTCACACTTAAGTCTTCACTGAATAGATGGTGCGTTTCATCCAGAAAAAAAGAGGCCAAATCATGCCCTAATGGCCGAAAACCCACAGACTCCAGACCGTTCAAACAGAATGGACTGTTTATATTCCTAAAGCAAGAATTTGTTTTAACACCCAAATGGCATTACCAACTGCTCATCCACTTAGCTTCATTTGCAAACCGTCGCTGCCATTGCTGAGGTTGTATCTATGCATCATTAAGTTTTAACGGGGCCGCGATGGCTTTATTGTTTAAATTGCACTTTGTTTAACGTCAGCATTTCTTCTGCTTCCTGACAAGAAGTCACATTTCATAACTAATTAAATTGATCCCTCCCTCCCCACGATAGAGTCCACTAAATGGAATTATTTGTATCCGAGTGTCAATATATTAAATCACGGGGGCTAATGAGTCGGGTCACCGCTTTCTTTATCTTCAGTCTTGCATGTGCACATCTTCATCAGCTAACAGTCTCCTTAAATGGAGGATGAACATGCTGGACTGAGTCTCCTGGCGAGCCAAGCCCGTCTGACTAGGCTGTTAATGCCCCCACATAATCCTACTAGCAGGCTAACACAGAGCTCTTCAACACAGGAAAGCACTGGCGGCACAGCATCAACACATATGCACAAAGCATCACACACTTACACACACACACACACACACACAGACACATGATCATTTCCCTGCTCTATTATTCTCTTATTATCATGCTAACAGGTCCAATCTAGCTGTGCTAATTGGGGGACTTACACATTCTCTTTAACAATGTCTATTTTTGTGCTTTTTTTTTTTTTTTGCCAGTGCATTAATAAGAGTCTCACACTGAGAAAATCATTTGTGCCGGGGAGACAACAAAAGCATCTGAGAATACACAAATTAGCGCCATTATCTTTGTGCAATTACCATACAGCCCTGTGTTTATTTAAACTCATCTGATTGATTTAAAATATTTACCATAATGTTGTACTTTTGCAGTCTTTGCTTCTCTAAATTGGGATCCAAACAGAATAAGTGCATTAAATTACTGTACTGGATTCAATAGTATGCATATTCCTTTTTAATAATAAAGAAGTTGTTACAAACCAGCACCACTAAAACACATTTATCATACGGACCAGATGGTTGACAGTTTTTGTTCATGCTGGGAGATCTGGTTAGATAACTATTTGTGCAGCTCAAGACAAATGTTTAACGCTTCAGTTGTAGTAAAAAGCTCTACTGGGAAATGGTAACACAAAGCATAATGGGAGAAGCATCAGGCTGTGTGGGGTTTGTGAGGATGTAGGAAACAGTTAATACAGTCTGAAACAGACCAATTATTAGGGCGAAACAGCTTCTCTGACATAGACCTGACATTGGCTTGATGATTTACGTTGCAACAAGACCGTGACCCCCGAGCATCCTTCGCATGCAGCTGAATTACACTGGAACAAAAATGTGAAAGTCCTTGAGTGGCACGACTAAAGCAGGGAGGGCTGGATTTTATTGAAAATTTGTGGAATGACATGATGATAGCTGCTGGTCAAGCTCGATGAGAGACATGACAGATGTATCACATCGAGCTTGACCATTCTTGACCACATCTGCTCATAAAATCCAGATTTGTTGAGCTAATACAGATGTTTCCAGATAACTTTAAATTCTGCCAAGATTATTTCTAAAATGGGAATAATGATAGACAATCACATTGTTGTCACTGCCATCATTAAAACAAAATGTGAGTGTGTGTGTGTGTGTGTGTGTGTGTGTGTGTGTGTGTGTGTGTGTGTGTGTGTGTGTGTGTGTGTTACACACATAAAAAAGTGTTTTAACAGGGCCGACTTTACAGCCATGGAATATAGAAGACACTTACGGAGCTTCCCCTGTGAAATCTCTGGTTTCTTTGTAATGGAGGGAAATGGGAAATCCATGTGCAATTGACTAACTGTGAACACTGCTGTCCAGAATTTTTTCCTATTCTTAAAATATATTAACTGCAAGTAAATAGCAACATGTAAACTCATTTTGTCTGTATTGAAGCAAAAAGTATAAAAGATAAAAGCATATGTTCATCTGTGCATGATTCAGTCTAAAACTGTAAATTATAGGAAAGTAATAAATAGACACTGAAGTTAAGAGACAGATATGTTAGTGATGACTGCTTCATTGAGGTCCTGGCTTCAGTATGAACTGTGTGGAGAAGTGTTGTCCTCTGTCTTAAATCAGAATATATGCCTTAGATTGTTCACCCTATAAAGTGTAAGCAGCTAATTGAATTTCATCTTTAATCTTCGGATCTTTAGAATCTAACCATTGAATGTCCACATTCAATCCACTGTTTCTCCAGGTCTTTGAAGTCTGCAGTGGACAACGATATGCCGCATTTTCTCTTTTAATCTCTGGTTTCTCTTTTTAAATTGGAGAGATACACACATTCTGTATGTGTGTTTTTGTGGAAACAAGGTTAAAGGTAGGATGTGGAGGCACAGATAAAATGTACATACATACAGTGAGGTGTTTGAATTGTATAGAGAGATCGACAGGTCAGGGGAAGTAAAGAAAGCCAGACGTGCTTGATGAACAGATCGTTTTAAAAACAGACAATGACCTCTATAGAAATGTATTATATCTCATATCCTGAATCTCACACATCAATGTCATTTTGTGATTTTTTTTTTAATGGATACAACATTTAAATTAAATGTTGTGGATTAGCAATGTCCCTCTGTTTCATCTAGGCTCTGCTTTCCCAAGCCTGTTTGTGAAGATAAAGTTCACTGACCTTTCCACCAATATTTATTCTCTTGATGTGTGTATCAATGCATGTCCCTGTGTGCCTGTGTACTGTACACGATCACCTCTGTGCATGTGTATGAATATCTGCAGGCCTTCGCATGAGAGTCAAACCATGGTTTGTATCTTAACAGACCCTTCCTTGAGGAATGCATGAACTGGTATGATTACCATGTGAGAGGTGAGGGGATGGGTGCTCGTGGCATGGCTATGAACAGCACTGTCACTTGAGTTTTCATATAGCTCCACATCTTGCGATGGCATTTTATAAAGACTTTAATATACTATTCTGCTGTTACCACTCTAATGCTGTGCACTTCTTTGCAACATACATCTTGTCTTGGACTCTCATGTACTGTAACTAGAAAACACATATGAAAGAACATGCCAGTCAACAGTCTGATGATCAACGTGATGCTGTTTAGCTGCTCATCTACTGCAGCTGCTCATCCACATGGGTGTGATTACGAAACAGGAAGACATGAAGAGGAGACTAAAATAATGCTCAGTGTGTCTGGGCTGTAACAAATAAGAAAAACATGTGTGCTCATTATTTCTTTTTTCTTGTAATCTTGCAGTGCCTGCACACAGTCTCAGAAAGATAAGTAACTTATGGGTGGAAGAAACAGTTCTCTGCTAATATATATGTTTAAATTGTCACATGTGTCTTTGTGGTGTATCAAATTTTTAACTAAATCACTTTAAGTTAATCTCATCCTGGGATTGAATTAGTGCCAATACGATTTCAACGCCGAAGATGGACTGAAGGAATACAAACAAGCTGAGAAAAACACACAAAGCCTTGAGCTTTAACTTTGGATAAGCCCCCTAACACTGCAATCAAAACATCTGCTATCTTAAAACAAGTGACATTGTAATCCCGAAGGACAAAGACTAAATCTCTCTCCCTCGGTGGCAGGAATGATGAGAAAGGATAAAAAAGAGATGCCTATTCAAAGGGAAACTTGATTAAACTGCATGCTGCCTTACTCCAAACCCCACTAACTAAACCTTCAGTCCACATGCACAAGCCCCTTGAAAGCACACACATAGCGTGCCAACAGGAGTCTCCAGTTGCAGTCCCCATGGTTTTATTGTTTGGACACTTTACAATGTCCACTGATGTGATCAGTTACATCATCAATACGAGACCTTAGCAAGAGGCTTTCTCTTGGTTTTCTCCCTGAAGCCAAAACAGAAGGACTTTGATGGCCGGTAGGGTCTCCAATAAAGTTTAGTGCTCCATGCTAATAGCAGAGTAACTCAATCCCCAACTGCTACCACTTTGCTAAAAGTCTGTGACATACAGGCTGGAAGCTTGTTTACAGAACTAATTAAGTCAAAGCTGTTATATATTAAAATGGCCAGGGCATTTTAAGAGGCAGCAGTAATGAAAACAGAGTGGCAAAAATGCTAACTTGCCCTGACTCTCTTTTATCTACTCTCCTCGCTACTCCAATTTGAGAGGTGGCCATCACCACGCTTGATACTTGAAGGAAGTGGGTTAGGGAGTGAGAACACCTTCTGCTTTAAAGGACTTGCTCTTGGATAAACAATGTTACACAAGATCCAACTTATTTGAAGTATTGAGAGTGATTCTTGTTTATTCTTGGGCAGTGTTCTGTCTGCAAAATGCAGCCAGCGGAGGCTGATGGGCAGTGGTACAGATGGTGAACTGAACATTGTGGATGTGGCTTTTTTTAATCATGGAAGATCTATGGCCTATGTGGTCAAGGAGAGGCTGGCTAACTGGGCTCTGCAAGAAAGGACTTTACTTGTATCTCTGTTCAAGTGTTTGAAATGGATATTTAGAACCGTGTTCCCATACACACCCCCCCACCACCCTCTCTTAAAACTATGAATCAAGGGAATTTTCAGGTATCATTTGCCTTTAACTTTGTGATGAAAGCAAGGGTCTCTAAAAGTGAGATGCATTAGGGCTGTGCCCTTATGCTCAATGAGCATAAGTAAAGGGCCCTCCATGATATGAGTATTACTAGCCCTTCAGCAATGTTTAAGGTACTTCATTTTGGAGTGTTTTCTAGACAGAGTGTTGTGCTCTTTAGAGAAGTGTAATATGGAATTATTTTTCCAATAGACCGTCCACTGTTGAAGTGAAAGGTCTAGACTACTGGCTTCACAAGAATATGTTGACAGTACGCTTTTCTCTTGCAAAGAGCTCTTGAAAGAGTAGTAAGTCTTGTTGTTGTGCTAACTGCTGTTTGAAACCATTAGTTTGTGTGTGTTAGGTAGGGGTAAACATATAATGCCCATTAGCAAAAAAAAGCAAAAAATAAAGTGCATAAAGATCTGGAGGAACAATTTGTTGCAAGTAAAAAGATAGAGAGATAGCGCAGAAAAAAAAATGAAAGGAGAGGATGTGGAGATAAGAAGAAGAACAAGCAGCGGAGGAGGAGGTGAATGGAGAAGGATGTGCCTGACACCAAACACACCCAGCAGGATAACGTTTAGCTTCACACAGACATTCTGTGCTCAAAACCTTGACCACTGCCTGTGACCATCCAGGGATTACCCTGTACTGTCTGACCATGTCCAGCTACATCCTGTCTGGGTGGTCTTTCACATCACGACTCTGTGCTCCATCACATACACATACAAATGCACTAATGAGAGTGATAATGTCTGACATGAGGTGCATAATCTAGATGCAACATAAATATATAGATAATATAATATAGAAAGAGTCAGGAGCTGCAAGAAAAGAAAAAAAAATACACAATGCTGGCCGCACAGCATAATGACAACCTAAGTTTCAGTAGTTGTGTTAAAGCATGCCACGTTGCCGTCTGGGATAACTCTTTCAGAGGCATTTACCAGCCCCTTTCATGTCCCCACCTCCAGGCTCTTCTCCATCAACAGGACTCATTAGCTGTTGTTACACCCCAACCCCACCCATTGCCCCCCTTCTTCTTCTTCTTCTTTTTTTTTTTTTGTTCATTAAGATGTGATAATTATTCTCCTCCATATTTTGAAGCCCTCCCGATTACCAACAGGCAATTAACATTTGATGAGAGTGATGAATGTTAGTGCGACACAAAAATTAAAGATAAAAAGACAAGAAATATAAAAAACAAGAAAAGATGAGAAGGAGAAGCTAAAAAGTTAGCATTGCTATTTGTTTTCATGTCTAAATTTTATTGATCTGTGTCATTAATTCCAGACATTTGGCTTATGGTGACAGCAGCGGTGCACCAGTTACATTGAAGAGGAAGAAATGTTGTAGTAATCAGCGTGGAAGAAGTGAGAGGTGTTAGAGGGCCAACAGAAACACATTCACTGACCTGGATCTGTTGCTGGAGGAGGTTGATTTTGTGCTGCTGCTGTAGAAGCTGCTGCTGTTGTCTTGCAATCTGGTTAGAAACAGAAGTAAAGAGTGGAAATTAAATGATTCCTGGTGAAGCTGGCATAAAGAAAAGTAGAAGCTAAAATCATGCAGTGCTTTTGTTTTCTTTGTTAGACAATATTATGAAGGAACTATGCTGCAACTGCAGGCAGAATACCAGAGACTCTGCTCCTAAATGCTATCTTAAAAGATAGTGGTTACAATGGAAATAATAAAGTACTTGAGAAAATATTAATTTCCTTTTATAAAATATGGCTGTATAACAAATTGCTGTAAAATATCACAAAAAAAACCCAAAACAATTTAAATTTTCAAATTCAACATAAAATAAACTGTGCTGAGCTGAGCAACGCAAATGAGTGATGAAAGAGAATAAATGATTCACAGGACAGACAAACGTGATTACGATGGAGATAACTGGGGCAGGCAGTGTAAGGGTGACAAAGGTCCCTGAATGACGAGCAGGCACACCGCAATCCCCCTCATTCCAACAGTCCCCCTTTCTACATGCCCACTTCATTGAGCATGACAACCTAGTTTTAAGTGTCATTTAATTTTCATTTTTAAATATAATTACAAAGTGTTCACTGTAAGATATCGGCCGTCTGCAAATGTGTCAAGATTAATTTGTGCTGGCTTCCTCACGAGTGTCAACAGTTAATTACTGTGTTGTATCTTGATGGCTTGATGACATTCTAGCTCTCAGCGGGCTCCCTCGCTCTTCCTCTATCCCCCCCCTTCCATTTTATTAATATTCTTCCATTTTAAAATAAGATCAAATATTAAAATATCTTATGTCACCGTGCATTTGTGCTGCAATGTCCACAAAGCCTACAGAGTTGAGTGTAGTTTGCAAATGAACATCATTGATTGAAAAAGAAATCAATACTGTTAATGTATTATTAGTGTACTATGACCAAATGCATCACTCCAAGGTATATGGTCTATCTCTTCATTTCCCACATGAAGATCTGAGAGTGTGCTGAGAAAACTCTGAGTGAACTCCTTGCTGATAATTGACTCATAGCCATTAGGGTGGCTGGTGATAATAAAAGTGTCGCCCGTGTGGATAGTTTGTGTCCTTATTTCTTCCCAGACATTAACACACTTCATGGCCTCTGCTAATTTGCTGATTTGTACAATATGGCTCATTGGCCTGATTCACGCTGCAAATCTAATGCCAGCCTTGTTCTAATAGGAGTCGATTTATAAGATATAGAGGACTTCCATGTTTAATATAACGTTTAATTCACACATTCCCTCGCATTTGTTAGTACAAGTCATAATAACATTTTTCCTACCACACAGCATAAATGTGGGCGAGAGAGCATGACAGAAATATTTGAGGTAATATAGAATATAACATCTCTTAAATTTAATATTATTTCAAATTCCTACGGAGGACCGAGATTTTATTGGCATATATCAAGCATGAAATTTCATATGAAATAGAGAGTCAAGTGACAGTTTGTTACAGATGTATTTAATGGGGTTTATTAGAGAGACGAAAGGGGAAATAGAGTAAACAAGATTAAAGGAGGGAAAGGAATGGATGTTTTAAAAAAGGAAGAAAAGAAAGAAACGTTGGAAATACGGAGTATAGTGAGGGGGGGAAAGGGGCTCTTATCAGAGGTACAAAAAGACAAAGAGCGATGCTGTGAATGTGAGAAAAGAAAACTGCGAACAGTTACCTGCTCCTGCTGCTGACGAGCTAACTCCATTTGCTGCCTCTGTTTCTCCATCTGTGAGGCGGCGAGCTTCTTCTGTTCGTCGTGGGCAGCCAGAAGCTGCTCTCGCAGGCTGATCAGCTGGGTGATCATTGTGGAGAGCTGGTGTTCCTTTTCTGCCAGGCTCTCTGGAGTACCTAGTGAGGGGAAAGAGAGATGTCAGCAGCGGAAAGGATAAACACAAGGTGGAGAGCCTGAGTCTTAAGCACAGATACAGTATGTGTTATCCATACCTAAAATTAGAGTATAGAAGTATAGTACAAAATGTTTCATAGGAGCCATGACTAAATTGCCAGGGTGTAGACTTTTGTAAGGAAGCCTGCAGAAGGCCTTGGTCATTGTACACTGTTAAATATAGAAGAGGGGCCATGCTGCACATACAATTATCATATTGTGCTATAGTACTGTACACAATATATCATACAAAGAAAACCACACGGGCAGCAAACCCACTGCAGTGAATTCAGAAAGTGTTAAGGTCACACACAGCCTGGAGTTGTCTATTTTACTGTAGCTGGTGTTCACAGCTTTCACAGGAAGAAAGGGAATGAATTGTTCCCAGCACACAGACAAAGAGCTGCAGGGAGCTGTCAAACTGAGGTGGCAGCTTATGTCAGACTACCAGGGGTGAATATAAAGAAAGTGGCCTCAAAACTACACAAGTTTCTTATTATATGATTCCAGCAACACATTGGAGGAGGAAAGGATTGTTGGAACTTGGCAAAAAACTGTGCACACACTCACACAAGAAAAAAAAATGTTTTCACATCAAACATACAGTCTAAATGCACTGTGGCGATATCATGATGATCAACACTGAACAATACACTCTTATTATCTGAGTAGTTAGTGTGTACAATGACAGACCAATAGGCTTACTTCTCTCTCTCTCTCTACAGTCACATGTCCGCACTGTGTGATAGAGAGAGCGGCTCCGCTGCACTGCTCTCTCCCTCCGCCTAATCAATGCTAAGTGATCCTACCATTGACTTACACCGCCAACATAATTGCCAGTGAGAGGCTAGACAGTAACTCACTCTCCTCCCACTGCACTCCTGTGTGACAAGCTGATCTGGGAGAACATACAAAAAAAAAAAAGAGATGGGAAAACGGACAGAAGAGAGAGATAGTAACAGGGGGAGAGGGAGAGAGTGAACCGGGGGGAGGGTAAAAGCATAGAAATCCTGAAAACAGTACAGTAAAGTCTGGCCTGGGGCCAGCAGGAGCTGAATTCTTTCCTGGGTGTCTTCCTCTCGTCTCTGGCCACATCTGTCTTGAGTTTCTCCGAGAGCTCCCAGGGGCCCTCTCCACTCAAACTATTTTAATTTGACTAAACACCTGATTTATTTTATCTCTCCGATGAGGAAAGCCGTTTGTCTTAATAGGGCTTGTCAACCTCCAGAACCCATTCAGGGCAATTTACTGGCAGGCTTGTCTGAACCTCGGTTCGCCTCGCTCTGCCTCCGCTGCCTGCTGCAATGGAAGAGAGCTGCAATTCTCCATTTATCCTCCTAACGGAAAAAAAGCACCTAAAAGCAGCTATTCATTGGGCCTGCGTGCAGTTTCCAAGGCCTGAATTGACTTCTTATTCACCCGACTACACTTGTTGTGAATGGCTTATCTGTAAAATTGATACAATCAGCACCAATTTTATTAACCTTTGGCTGTGTCCATGAAGGAGCTGCCTTTTACAGGTCACCAGTAAGATACATCAGTCGTTGTCACAATAAATCACTGCTATCAATACTGTAGTGGGAAGTGGGGAGGGACTAAGGAAAGTAATAACGGAAGACAGAAAGAGAAAAAGAAAGGAAAGAGAGAGAAAAAAAAGAAAATCCAGATGAAGATGAGGGCCATCAGGCCTCAAGGCCGGCATAGATGACCTTGAGTTGGGAACTAAACATCTGGACTCAATGGCCTCTCAGCCTGCCTAATTACACATTTCTGATGATCACTCACTAGTTTAGGAGGGTCAACACTATAAAAAAGCACACAGAAATACAAAAAAATGCTGGAATGTACAGCACATATATTTTGCGTTTGTATGCATGAATGCAGCGGGACTTGGCGCTAAGCGTCCACTGATGGACTAGTCTGAGTGTGGAGAGCTCAGTCCTGCCCGGACACCAAAAGAATACTAACAGAGGGCCCATTGTTTTGATGTTGAGCTGAATTGTGGGAAGCCCAAACTGCCCACTGTTCTGCAATTTGGACCTTCCCTCTTTGCTAATTTTAATCTTAATTAGTTGACACTTTTGTTTAATCTTTTTTGTCTATTTCTTGACAAAATGAATGCTAAAATGTCAACCAGAATTATGAAGATCAGGTTTGAATGCTGAAAACGAACATTTAAAGTGAAGAATTTCACTTTGGAGACTGTACACAGTTTAGTGAAAATCAGGCACATGTGTTTTTTGTTGAGTTGTTAGTGTTAAAATCTCTTTCTTCCTGCTTTAAATTATGGATCAGCTTTAAAATGCAGATAAAACTTTTATTGAGTGGTGCAGAAGAGAGAGTCGTGGTCTGTGTCTGACCAGCTTGCTGACAAAAGAGGCCGTTTCCTGCATATTGCATGGCTTTTAACAGCGGTGGGGCTGGGGTCGCCCGTTAACATGTCTCCTCACATTGCTTCCGATGGCAGACAGACAGCCCAGAGATGCCTTGGCGCTACATAAACCCCAGCAGTCGGCCCAGACCTAACATGTTGTGACATCCTCCTGTTAGACGACTGAAGCCCAGTAGGACAATACCAGCCTGACACAGGAAGAGGATCCCAGGAGTGAGCAGTCATGCTGTGCTGCTACTTTTCCTTGTTTCTTTTTCTCAGGCCACCGTGTTCAAACTTCAGAGATGCTAGATTGACACACAGGAGGAGGAGACGGTAAGGCGGTGTTGTTCAGTTTCAGCCCATTCAGCGTTCACCTTTTGAGATTCCTGCCTCTTTTAAACGTCACAAAGTAGGGCAGAAAACATCAACGGGTGACTAAATAAATGATAAGAGGAAAACAAGCAGAGCCATGGTTGCTTGGGGAGGGATGGGGGTATTTGAGCCTTGGGGTCTTTGTATAAAAGGCACTTTGTAGGGGTGCGATTTGTTCTGTCCAATACCCACATCTCCCTCTCTCTTGGCTCCCTCCTCTCTGCTCTAATCAAGCAGTCTCTAATTTGGGTTCCAAGTCCAGTACCGGGAAAAAGAAGGCTTGTTACTTTGAAGAGTCCAGTGAATAACACAGATAAAAGATTCAGGCACAAAAAGAAGAAAAGCGAGGAGAGGGTGAAAGGGGAAAATCACAAGGCACCTATTCTCTTCCCCTCCTTTGGTTACGACAGCTGAGCCATTATGACCAGATCTGAATTGAGTTTTTTTAGCGCCAGAAGACTGGAATTTCTTTGTCTCTCTATCAGTCAGCTATTGTGGATGCTTCCATATGCTGCAAGCCCATCCTAAGTAAATTAAGACTTGTCTAAATGCTACGATTGTACCAAGCTGTATCCGCACACAGAACGCACATAGCTTGAATGCCTTGCATGCTGTGGCTCTCTCTCTCTCTCTCTC
>CM071609.1:705588-731096 GCA_036365135.1 Miichthys miiuy
CACTGAAAGTCTCAGAGCGTTGCCATGTTCAGTAAAGACAGTAGAGCATTAAATGATGACGTTTATATTTGATTGTTTTCCTGGGAAAATGTAGTCAGGTGTAATCTGCTTATTTGCTTCTTAGTAATTCTTAGTAATGACTCTCAATCCTAAATTGAACTGGGTATGGCGGTAACGTGTTCCACATGTGCCACAGCCGTCGCACCTGTTCTAGACAATGACTCCAATGAGGGTACCAGACGGAGCAAATTGAGCTGGCCGGAAGGCAAACACAGAAACAGCACAGAGAATCAGAGCAATTTTCAAAATAAAACATCCTGTGCAGACTCTGGATTGTAAAACTGCCAATGGAAACAAAAATGTAGCCTACTTAGGTAGAAGAATATAAACCAAGGAAAATAATCATGTCTTAGCAAGTTTATGAAGTCAAAAGCTCAGCTTCTCAAACACTCCTGGTGTGATATGAAGCCACATGGAGAACACGGAGAACCAAAACAGCATCAAAACGTCACAGAGCCGTGCCCGATGGGGTCATAATCATTTTTTGCTAATCGCTGAAACATTTTCCAACTGAAATAAATGAAGCTAATTGATTTGTAATATCTTCCATCATTAACACGGTCTTGACTACATGATATTTCTGTAATATAAGTTCAATAATTCATTTGCTTACTATGATGGATGAAGATGACTGAATGATTACATGTGTAAGATCTAAATAAATGACTTTAAAGTGCATCTCTCTGTGTGGATTCTGTACATTCATTTCTGCTCTGTACTAAAGGATGGAATGATTTATTCTATATTTTATATATTTCTATATTTTACCACGGCCTAAATGCAATCTACTAATTAATCATCAGCTATCAGCATTTTAATATCTATTATCTTATTTCACACACAGATATCTATTTATATATAGACACTAGCAGAAATGTGTCTTTTTCGTCATTCTTGGTGTCTAATCGACTGCAGAGGAACTCTTATCCCGGATATCTATTTTGCAGATACCTGCTGGCTACACTGGCTATTGTCCTCAGAGGCTCTTCAGATGTTAGCTCTGACTCTTACTCCTCAGTATACGTACAGTCACAGGGGGACACTTTTCTGCAATAAGATACTTTTGATACCTTAAATACATTTTGTCTGTATCACCAAAGCACAATGTCAGTGTGTTTCTACTGTATATATAGGCTGCCTTAATAAGATAATAAGATAATAAGTCTGTGAAGGTTCTCAGTCATCTAGGTCGTCTTTCTTCAAAAAAGGTTGAGTCTGGGGCAACTGGACTTGGCAAAACATCTTCATGAATTTACAAGTCAGGTTGCCCCAGACTCAACCTTACCATGTTGATCTGGAATGTTTCATCAATAAACACATAGTACAACTACAAATCTGCATTCACTAACAAAGACATGTCAATATAGATATAGATTTAGAATGATTTATTACATATTATGGATGAAGGTGAACTAAGATGATTTACTGTCAGAGCGATGAGGGATGAAGGCATGGATGGAGGCTAAGAGATGAGAGTAGAGGGATGGAGGAGTGAGTGATGAGGGAAGAAATCAGGGTCATAAATGGGTGGAGTTCAGAGATGGACTGGTGTCAGCTGGTGGGAATATGGAATAAATGCAGGAGGAAGTTGAGACTGTGAGTGTGGCCCCAATGTTTCCTGTATATGAATGAAAGAGAGAGAAGAGGGGGAAAAGTAAAGGAGGGATGTGAAAACTGAGTCAAAGAAGAGGTGAACAGATAAGGTGTGCTTAAAAACTTTAGGGATGAGTTTGAGGCGTGGTCTGTGTTCTTGAACCAACTTACAAAACTTTGTTTTTTTACACAGCAGCAAAAGAACAAAAAGCTGAAAACAAAGTGGTTATGTTTTATCTCTACAGGACCTCAGAAGAAGAAGAGTGATGAACTTCGAATCATTTTGGTGGGGAAGACCGGCGCAGGGAAAAGTGCAGCAGGAAACACTATCCTGGGGAGAGAAACCTTCGAGTCTGAACTGTCTTCTTCCTCCTGGACAAATGAATGTATGAGAGCTGAAGGAGTAGTCAGAGGTCGAAAAGTTGCCGTCATCGACACTCCGGGGCTGTTTGACACCAATGTCACCCAAGAAGAAGCATTGAGTAGGATCAAGGCATGTATTTCTCTGTCTGGTCCTGGTCCTCATGCCTTTCTGGTGGTTCTAAAGCTGGGCAGGTTCACCCAAGAGGAGAAAGACACAGTGAGGATTATTCAAAGTACTTTTGGTGACAAGGTAGCTGAATATTCACTGGTGTTGTTCACACATGGAGACAAACTGAAGACACAAACAATTGAAAGCTTTATTTCAAAGAGTGAAGACCTCAAAGACTTCACTGAGGTATGCCATGGGAGGTATCACGTCTTCAACAACCGAGTGACAGACCAGAAACAAGTCGATCAGCTCCTGGAGAAAATTGACAGAATGACTCTGGAGAATGTCCCCCGGCACTACACCACAGAAATGTTCAGAAAAGCAAAAAGGGCCATAAAGAAAGAACAACGGCGGCTTTCAAAGGAGCTGAAGGCAGCAGAGCAGAAGAGGAAGAGCATCATAAAGGCTGAAATTGAGAGAGAAATTGGACTAACAAGAGGGTCAATGAAAGATGGCAACTGTGTTCTACAGTAGGAGGTGGAGGTACTCGGCTCTTCAAAAGCAGTTGAACTTGGTTAGTTCCACTATACTTTAGGACTGAAAGTTCAGTCACAGCACCAGCACCACAAACCTCTAACCTCTAACCTTTGGCTTATTTAGCATTTTTGGCAGTGCACTAATTTCTGTTTGTAGCATGAACATTTACTTATCTTTTGTCACGCTTTAGTTTGTCTTTAGTTAGATTAAATGAACTGGTTCTAACCAATGGTTAGAGTGTTGCTACTGAAGTATGACAAGGGACAGCTTCTCAGCCCTACCACATCATGAGGGGGATTAAGATTTTTTTCATTCATTCTCCATCACTGTTTATCTTCATCAGGGTGCAGCCGGTCACATTAATGGGCAATTGAAAGTCACCAACTAACCTGCATGTTCATGGACTGTAGAGAAGGAACCCACACAGACACACATGCAAATGCCACATACGGTGTACGCCACCATCATGTCACCCGATTGGGATTTCTACTTCAGACATTTTGTTTCTTCAGACTTGAATGAATTGTTTACAATACATAATGATTATACTGATAGACTAATTGTTCTGTTTTGTTATACTGGTAGTTCAGTTGTAATGTTTGCCTTGGCGTGACCTCAGAAATGGTCTGACCAGTCATGATGTTCCCCTTTGTGTTCAGTTTGGAGGTCTGTTAATTCTGTTCAGTTCTATTCCATTTATGTTATGTTAAGTTTTGTTAAGTTGACCTCTTTTATGGACCCAGACATTTTATTGTATATTTTATAAATTGATTGTTTCATTTTTGGATAAATAAAGTCTGTTATTTGTGACTCATTATGCCCAACAGCTTAGTCCCTCTTAGCCATCACAGTTAACAGCATCTTTCAATTTTGCAATTGAGTTTAGTTACACAACATTCTAAAAGTTCTATATTACATGTTTGACATCTTCATGTGTCTTTCTGTATCCGTACACTATATTGCTGAGATGATAATCACTTGAACATAACAACCAAATATAATTGATGACATACCAACACCATGGGCATTTCAGTATATTAGGTGTAACACAAGGCACCCGCACCAAAGTTACAGATGGCTATGGAGGAGTTCTGAACAAAGCTTTGGTATGCACAGTCTCAGAGGACGTGAGTTATGCTGGCTGCAGATAAATTTCCAACTTTGGTATAAATTACTGAAAGTTTTCCTAAAGTTGTGGCACACTCACGCCATTTCTGTTGTTTGATAAATTCAGTCTAAAGTCAGTCTTTTTCTCATCTTGAAGTTCTGATAAAATCAAACATGTTTAATATTATTGGAGGTAATTATTTAGCCTTTGCTCATGCAAACAGGGACGTAGGTGCACTCTCTCTAGCACCATCAGGAAGCAGGTGACTGGCTACATAGCAGTAAACATGGAGGGAACCAGGAGGCGCAATACATGAAGTCTGAGTTCGCTTGAGCTGTGGAAAGGGAGAAGAAACTGGTAGAGTTTTGGAGTGAGCGAGAGTGTCTCTCTGATGTGTCCTCCCATCTGTATTATGATGGAGTGGAGAAGGACAAAAAGTGGATAACAATTGCCAGCCCTTGAAATGTACACACAAGGGCAGCTGTGGACAAAAGCTGCTTTGTTTCTGCCCCATTGTTGTAATCTCGTAAATAGTGACAATGCAAGATCCCCAGTCTTTGTGAAATCTTAGTCTGTGATGAAAAACTTAGGTAATGCGGAGGTGGCATGTTTAGAAGTGGTAAGCCAAACCTAGGTTCAGTTATGTAACCTTTAGTTAAAATTGCATGTAGAAAATAGATAGAATATAATTCAATAATAATTCAAGATGACAGTGGTGACAATCTGAGTGAGGTCAAAATAGACTTAGTGTTCTGCTTTTATTTTTGATAAATCATTTCCAAACAAACAGAACAAGTTCATTCAGTCTGCAGCCAAAACTTATTTAGCTGTACAACAGTGACACTCAGTGACCGAGTCCTGTATCGCACATTCAGTTACAGCACAGACTCGGTCACAGTAATCTGCAGAAAGCCAGTAAAGGTTCATGTGAGAATGTCAGTTTCACCAGCTGGTTGGTGGATCAGATACACGCTGAATAAAAAACACAGACTCACTGTAAATTCACCATATGTCATGTATGATGGCATTTCAGTTTAGTTTGGCTGTTACTATAGTAACTATCCAGTTTCCTGCTTCCTGTTTGGTGCTGAAGGGAGCACACCTACCTTCTGATAATATCACACATAATATCATCATACAAACATAACATGTTTGTTTTTATCAGAACGTCAAGACGAGAAACAGACTGTCAACACTCTTATTTCACTGGATGCATACATGATACAATACAAAGTAGCTAGCCTATGCTAACGCGTAGAGCTACACAAAGTCGCTAACAAGCTTGTTTCGGAAATGTTCATGCCTTGCGTGGCAGCAGTGCGGTACCAGTCCAGTTATGGAACTATTTGTGTTGCTGGAGACAAATAAATGATTAAATAAACAAACAAGTCATAATCTGCTGTCACTGTTAAATAATAGGCCTAAATGGAGCTTGTTGTATAAAAGTAATATCACACTCAAGGTTGTGCTGTTGTGCTGAATATCAGCACGCTGTGATTATCTTGGCACTTGATTCCTGCATTAACCAAGAGAAGGAGAAGGACTCTTTTTCTTATCTCCTCATGTCCTCATACTTTGGACCCTACACCACAGTGTGATCAGCAGGGTCGCTGGCACTGAAGCCAATCCCAGCTGGCACCGGGTGAGAGGTATGCCCTGGACAAGTCACCAGTTCATCACAGGGCTGACACACAGAGACAAACAGCCATTCATGCTCCATTCACACCTATGGGCAATTTAGAGTCATTCACCGTTAACCTGCATGTCTTTGGACTGCAAACATGCAAATGTGCTAACCACCGTCTATTTCTTCAATCTGGACTTGACCCGTGAAAACTTTTCTCCTCTTATCCGAAAGACAGCCTTTCACTTTATTTATATTGTATCTCTGCCCCTGTAATATTGTTCTTTTTATAAACGTCTGTTTTTATATATGTGTGTTATATATGTTCATCTAAGTAAATAGAACTACTACAGCTGACCTCCTGCTAACCCACATATTAAAACTACAAACTGAAAAGTATTTGAGGTCTGAGTTTAAAACAGAACTCTGACGATAAAGTCACATTTCTGACATCACATACTCTATCTTTATATGTTATTTTCTGGATGTGCACGTGAGCTGATGTTCTTCAGCGTAAACAAGCAAAGCTAACCGTCTCTGACTGAAACAGATCTCAGATCAGATCTGAACTTCCGAGACCACGTGACCGTTCAGTGGCGCTGTCATGTGACGTACGTGCGCATACAGCAGCACGGTCAGTGTAGTCAGTCAGTCGGCGGGTGGAGAGGATGGAACACGGAGCGCTGCCGGTGTTTGTGTCGTTCCTCGGCTTGTCTCTGACTCTGTGCTCCTCTCAGACTTACGTCCTGAACGACAAAGGCGGTCTGGGGAGAGTTTTTGACGGAGTTGGAGGTTTGAGCGGCGGAGGGGTGAGTCCAGTCACGGTTTGATCTACTTCCTGCTCCGACATGAACACCACTTCAAGTTAAAGCTGCTCAGTGTTTACGTTGTGAAAATGTTGTTAACATGTTGTCAACGTGTTGTCTGATGGTTCTTTCAGGCCACGTCTCGTTTACTGGTGAATTATGCTGAGCCGTACCGCAGCCAGATACTAGACTACCTGTTCAAGGTATGACACGACAGGGTCATTCACACAGTGCACACAGTGCTCACTGTTAACGTGTGTGTGTGTGTGTGTCTGTCTGCGTCTGCAGCCAAACTTTGGAGCCTCTTTACACATTCTGAAGGTGGAGATCGGAGGAGACGCTCAAACTACAGGTGAGTCTGATTTAATACACTACAACTCTTTTCTTCTTACTGCATCATTTCAGCCTGTTAACTGTCAGAGAGTGGTGGAAAAGACCAATAAAGGTTCAACAAGAGTACACACACACACACACACACCTCTGACCAACAGTCAGAGATATGAGCCTGTGCTCATATTCAGATGGTTTTTGTTGCCAGTGCCAACTAGTCTGGTGATTTCTAGATCATACACTAACATTTCAGCGTGCACCTAAAATGCACCATAACCTCGACCACTAAATGTTCTGCTTCAATGACAGTTTAAACAGGAAGTCCTCACAGGGAAGTTACCACTGAGCGCAGAGTGTCACAGAGTGTCATCAGCAGGTTGGACTGAGTCCACCTGTGAACAGCATGAGACGTCTAGTCGAGCTGTGATCGATGCTCAAGGTCACATGACAAGTTACTGAGACATTAAAATGAGTTGTTGTGGTATACACACCGCTGTTGTCGTTTTCTGTTTCAATAAATAGTCTGAGATGAAGAAATTACCATTCCATGTTTCTAATTAAATGTCCTGCTTTCATGATATAATATCACTGTAGCATGAACTTTTCCATTTTCCATAAACTTTTTGTGCGTAGTGTATATGTTGGTAAAATCAGTTCAGTTCATCCTAGCTCTGCTCAGTGATAAACCCTGGGTAAACCTTCCACATGTGATTCTTTTTGTGTTATGTTGTCTCATGGTCGTGACATTACATCGGACCGTTATCTTTTTCAAGATGGAACCGAGCCGTCACACATGCACTACGAGAACGACGAGAACTACTTCCGAGGCTACGAGTGGTGGCTGATGAAAGAGGCCAAGAAGAGGAACCCTAACATCACGCTCATAGGTAAGAACAGCTCTGCGTGCCTGACACTGAAAGCTCGGACAAATAAAAGTACCTCTGTACATAGACTTATATGGCTTATATGAGACGCAAGTACCAGTGAGTACTTCTAAGTAAATTCTAAAGGAGCAATCACACCACAGATATCCTGTGACACAATGTGAGTTTTATAGTTTCTAGTCGATGCCAGAAAGCAAAAATCTTTAGAACTTTTCAGTGTTATTGTCTAACCAGCAATAGGCGTTATTACTTCACCACCCTCTTCCTGTTTTGATAAAACAGTAACGGCTGGACAAATGCAGAAATCCACAAGGTGATTTTAGCAGATGTCACTCACAACATGAAAGAGGTGGTGGTTGTGCATATTTTGTGTGTATTTTCATTTTCATTATCATTATTATTATTATTATTTTATTGATCTATTTTCCATGCATAAAAATACAACCACACACACACACACACACACACACACACAAAGGGCTTATAGACATACACATGTGGAGATGGTGGAGTGATGGGCTGCCACACACATAGTCAGGGGTTTGGTACCTCCCTCTAGGAGCACTGGTAGCTGGAGAGGTGCCAGTTCACCTCCTGGGCACTGCCGAGGTGCCCTTGAGCCAAACCAATCCGAATCCCTCCAGGCTGAGCTAAAGCCTTCATGTTTCCTCCTCTTGGTTTGTTTGAGTGAACAGAATTCCTCCAAATTAGATTTAAATATTGTAAATTACCACGTGTCATTTCCTAACATTACTACACTCTCCACAGTCTTTCAACATAACCTCTACTGTCATCCAGTGTTAACAACAGATATGGTATGACGGTGTCTGCAGTGTGTGTGTTTGTGTGACTTGCTTGCTGCAGTCATGTGCCTGTCCTCCTGAACAGATATGATGATGGCAGCATTGTGTACTTGAGTTTTATGAGTCTCTTGTCCTCCATTGGTATGACAGCCACAGTCTGTCTGGCCTTGTCCTCCTGCAGCTGTAGGTCTTAGTGTTTAAGGGCAGAAAAACCAACCAGGAAAAGCAGTCACACAGTCCAGAGCTGGTGTGGTGCATCTGAAAAGCAATCAGCCTGCTCAGTGTAGCACATCCACATCCAGTGACGGTATAGTGATGACACCTTCTGCCTCTCTCGTGTGTGTGTGTGTGTTTGTTTTCATGTAGGTTTACCCTGGGCATTCCCTGGTTGGGTGGGCCATGGTAAGAACTGGCCCTATGACTTCCCAGACATCACTGCAGCATATGTGGTGAACTGGATCGTCGGTGCCAAGCAGTACCATGACCTGGACATTCAGTATGTTGGGGTGTGTACTCGTTTCTTTCATTCTGTGCACATACGAGCAGTCAGCGGATCAGACAGGCTGGAAAACAAACCGCCTGAACATTAAAACAGGTTTACCAAACTGTCCATCATTTTTGCTGTCTGCTCACTCTCCCTGTACAACTTTCAGGTGTGCTCACGTTGACATTCACCTCCAAGTTTAGAGATGCTGGGCTCGTTAGTCAGCTCGTTTACAATCTGTCTGATCGGTGTTTCTTGGCTTGTGTGTAGCGATGTGCTATCTCAGTTAACTTTGAGTGCAGTGTAATCATAAGCAATAAGAATAAGCTGCATGTGAGCCTGTCATGACTGTCATGCTGGATTTGAGGGATGTGTTCCAGCTGCAGAGTTTTCTATGTAACTAAACTCTGTTTCATCTGTTTAGATCTGGAATGAGCGAAACTATGACAGCAAGTACATCAAGGTAATCCTAACCTCTTTATCTCTCAATGTCCTGTCAGTGATTGGACTGATAAACGTGCATCATGGGTAAGCTGAGTCTCCACTGTGAATGAAAGTAGAAAAACAGCCACTAACATTGAGTTGTGCCCCACATGAGAGATGCACTTTGGCTCTCAGTGGCTGGGATGATCTGAAGCTGGGTTCCTCTGAGAGCATGTCTTTGTTGCCAAGGTGCTCCGGAACGCTCTGGATAAAGTTGGTCTAACTGGCATTGGCATCATCGCAGCGGACGGTGACTGGAGCATCGCTAATTCTATGATCGTTGACCCGTACCTTAATGACTCTATTGAGGTAATTGGGTAAGTACAGTTTGGAGTCACACTCAGACATGGCATGGCTTAGTGCACAGTCGCTCATTTGAAGAGCAGTTTGATTCCTGACAACTGACTAAACATGTGATGTGCAGCTGCGGTGTGCGGGTGTGTCTTTCTTTAAATCGCTGGTTGTCTTTTCTATAAATCTCCACACTGTCCTGGATCAAAGCTGAATGTTTGTGGCTGTTTTTCTGCTGAAGACTGAAAAGACTTTGGTCAAATACTAACTGGATAGGCTGCACGTGTGCGTGCTTATATAGAAGAAGGAGGCATAGAATATTTTCTATAAAGCAGGGCATTTATATCACTAGAATCATCTCATTCATTCAAATGTACAGTATGCTGCATCATGTCAAAAAACTAAACCTGATTCACTGTTTGCTTTCTTCAGTGGTTTAACCAGTCTTTTTTCATACTGTGTGTAATATGAAAGATGGCACGCATAGCGACAAACCCACAGGCAAAATCAGTAATCTGAGTGAATCATGAGCTGAACAGCAGAGTTTTACATGGTCGCAGCAAATACTGTACAGAAGTCAGACTCGTCACAGCTGTGAATCCCTGTTCCTCTGCTCTCTGTCTCTCTGTGTGACTGTGACTGGCTGTACCAGCTGCTGCGGTACACTCTGGATAAGAGCGGTCTGGAGGGGGTCAGGATCATAGCCAGTGACAACCTGTGGGAGCCCATTGCCGTGTCTCTGCTGCTCGACCCCGAGCTCAGCAGAGCCGTAGACGTGATAGGGTACGATCCCCCTCTGTGCATGACGTTTGTGTGCACGCCCTCTGTCGCCAGCTCTCTTTACCTGCGTGATATGTATACTAACAACAGCAACATGCCTGCGATCAGAGCGTTCCTGTTGGTGAGCGTGCATCTTCATCTATTCTTACACATTTGATTTTTAAGCTTCATGTGTCCATAGAAAAAAAGCAAAAACACCAAACTATTGGCCGAGATATATGTGACATCACATTCTCATTACATCGCCATAATACTGAAATGCAGCAGAGGAGATTGATAGACGGACAGAGCACCTCACTTCATTCAGCCTCTGCGCTCTGCTAGAAGAGCTCCGTTCTGATTAATAATTCTGTTCTTTATAATAAAAACATCCCACACTGCCGCAGTATGTTTCTTGATCATTTAAACAGTCTCCCTCCCTGCCTCGCATGGTTTGGGTCCACTTGTCCCTCTCCATCACTGCACATACGAAGTTGTTCTCAGTGATCACCTTCATTCTGATGAGAGGATGACAACGCCCCCATCCCACGCCACCCAATACTTCAAAGCACTTTGTTTCTTACTTTCACAGATGCTGAAGTTACTGCTTATAGGGCAGAACACTAATATCTGTGTGTGTGTGTGTGTGTGTTAGCAGCATTAGCAAAACTTGATACCCAAACATGACCCTTGGGTGTATATTGACCATAGTGTGCTGTGTGATGTTCAGGGCACACTACCCCGGAACCAACACAGTAAAGGAGGCAGTGAAGACGCAGAAGAAGCTGTGGTCGTCGGAGGACTACAGCACATTCAACAACGAGGTGGGAGGAGGCTGCTGGGCTCGCATCCTCAACCAGAACTACGTTAACGGACTCATGACTGCGTAAGTGAATACACGAGCAACACTCATCAAATGAGTCATCAGGCGTGTTTTCTTCATTTGGATTTTAGAATTTCATCAGATTCTTTATTTAATGAACCTTCACATGTCTGAAATGTTTCCATTCACTTTAAACTTCATGTTCAGTAAGTATACAAAGTAAATATTTCATGCTAAAGACATAAAAGTCATAAAAAATGTGGAAGACCACAGTGAATGTAACTACGGAGGGAAAGCCTGCTGTAGCCTCTGACTGTGATTCTCCATCCAGCACCATCTCCTGGAACCTGGTGGCCAGCTACTATGAGCAGCTGCCGTTCAGCAGAGATGGGCTAATGACAGCTGAGGAGCCCTGGAGTGGCAACTATGTGGTGGAGTCTCCTATCTGGATCACAGGTCTCCATTGCACCCTGCACTCAGAGACAGACACTGTGCAGATATGACACACTCTTTCTGTAAAAATAACAGATGGTTTCATAAATGAACACTTTTGTACAGCCCACACCACACAGTTCACCCAGCCAGGATGGACCTACCTGCAGACTGTTGGGCATCTGTCACAAGGTGGAAGTTACGTAGCCCTGACTGATGGGAAAGGAAACCTCACAGTTGTCATAGAAACCATGGCAAGTTAAGCTTTCCTATTTAGATGTTTACTTTGTGCTTCTACCTTTATTCTTTGAAATAATTCTTTCAAATGATCAGTGCTCCTACAGTATGAAGCTGCTGCTGTGCAGCCTCTTTCCTTACTTCAGATACATGAATGTTTTTCTAAATATCCTTCACAGACTCACGATCATTCTGTGTGCATCAGACCTCCACTCCCTGCCTTTAATGTGACAGCCCAGAATGCAACTTTCCAACTGAAGGGATCCTTTGTAAGTTCCTCTGAGGTCTTCATACTGTTGAAAGGTACTGAGTGATACTTGTCTTATTCAACATTGCTTGTGTGTCACAGGCCTCCATCAAAGAACTCCAAGTATGGCGGTCACAGTTTAACTTCAAAAGCAAAAAGCCATCCTTCTATGAGAAGCTGGCTCCACTGAAGGTAGAACATGGACATGAACTGTTGGCAGCATACAGCAGTTTGAATAGAGCTTTATTGTTTTACATATTGTCACATGACGTCACGTGTTGATTTCAGCTTTTAGATGGATCATTCACCTTGGATCTGGCTGAAGACGAGGTTTACACATTAACCACAGTGACAACAGGATGTAAAGGCAGCTACGCAGACCCACCTGCCTCTGCTCCCTTCCCTAAAGTTTACAAGGACAACTTTGATGTCCGTAAGTACAGAACACACACACACACACACACTCCATTCTGTTTGTTTGGTCCTTGAGTTCTTTAAATATTATACAATTCTTATCCCACCTATTTTCTGTCATTCTTGTATGTCTGTACTCTGACCTGATTGGAAACATTAAAGAGACATTCTCTGAATAACCTCCCCCCATCTTCTCCATATCTGGATGACCTCCTGTAGGAAACCCTCCCTTCACCGAGGCTCCAGACTTTGCTGACCAGACGGGGGTGTTTGAGTACTACATCAACATGACTGACCCTGGACCTCACGTCTTTACCTTCCGTCAGGTTGTGACCCAGAGGCCCGTCACATGGGTAGCTGATGCTGACCAGACCATCAGCGTCATAGGAGACTATCAGTGGTGAGCACTGCTCTGCTGCTGGGAATTTCACTTTAAATCCCAATGACACAGAAAGCAGAGTGCCGTTGGCTAAAGTTATGAGTCATCAACTGCTTCTGGTTTATCGGGAAATGACAAACTCTAAAATTCCATAAAGAATAGCTGAAAATCCCTGTAACATCAATGAAGTCTTCACAGGACATCAACTGTGTAAAATCCAGGATCACGCCAGATTTCTGACAGCACACTGTTCTGTTGTGTTACAGGCAGAACCTGACGGTTACATGTGACGTGTTCATGGAGAGCGTAAAGACTGGTGGCGTATTCATAGCAGCCAGGGTGGATAAAGGAGGCGAGTCGACCCGCAGCACTAAAGGAGTCTTCTTCTGGGTGTTTGCAGATGGCACATACAAAGTTACCAATGATCTTGGTCAGTAGCGTCACACCTTCGTCCCACATTTTATTATGGAGACCAAACATGAAGCTCTCAGGTGTCCAGGTACATCCTTGTCAGCAAATCACATGAAAAGATCAAAATCAGCAATGTATTCAGCAGTCTGCGACTTCCTGTTCCTGTCTGTGGCTCTCAGCTCAGAGCTCACTGGTTCCTACTGAAGAGGTTAATCACTCCCACATTAGTTCAGTTTAATTTCCTGAAACATCTGGCCATTTTTTAGCAAATGTTACCCAGTAAGAGAAAATGGTGCATATGTCTGGGCTAGATGAATCCACACGAGGTGCTCAGGTGAGTATTTGGGTCAGCACGATGTGTTTGAATAACAGGAATAATAGATATCAGACTTTGGTTGTTACTTCTGGACTCTTCAGTCGTTGACTACAAGACAATTCTAGAATGTGGAATTCCACTTTAACAGCATCCAAGATGACTTCACAGTGAACTGTTGTCCAGTGTCAGTCACACAGGACTGCTAGCACGTTTTCAGTTCTGTCTTGTTGGTTTTGGTCTTTTTTTTGTGGAATTTGTTGACAATAGAAAAAAACAAAAACAGTACCATCAGACCTCTAAAAGAAGAATTCACCACATAAATGTAATGTTATTTTAAAAACATATTGTGCAGACTGACCTCAGTACAAGGTTGAACAGGTGTCACTGCTGTACGTCTTATCGCTGTGTGTGGGACTGTTTTGTTGTCTTCTCTTGTGAACAGCTGGACAGACTGTACTCGCAGAGGGACAGTCTGGTACCCGAGCATATGGCTGGCACACTTTATCACTCACTGTGAATGTAAGTGGAGACCTAATATTCGACGTGTTTGGAAGTGTTTTGTGCTCACACTCCTTTATTTGTCCAAGCATATAAAGTAGATATTAAAATTCACTGTGACCTCTCTGCCTGCAGGGCCAGTACGCGTCAGGGCTGCTGAACGGATACCCACTGTGGAAGAACGCTGTGGTACTGACACCAAAGAATGGCTGGGCTGCCATTGGAACACACTCATTTGAACTGGCTCAGTTTGATAACTTTGCTGTGGTAGCAGACTAATGATTTAACTGTGAAATAATCATTTACACAACATTTTCTGTTGTGAATATTGTGATTTGTTTAATAACTTAATCAATGTGTTGATTTAACACTGGACTAAATACAGATTTGACTCTTGTTCTCTTTATGATAATGTAAACGTTGCACAGTGATGAAGGGAACAAAGAGATACATGAGGTCACATCATGATTTTGCACAAAGTGGTTTTTATGGAATAAAGATTTTTTTTTAAAAGAATTTTTCATGTTTTTGAAGAAACTGCTTTGTGTGTAAGGGCTGAAATGAAAGATTGCTCATAGTGGCAATTGTTTCATCTGCTTGAGAGCCATCACTCTAGGTTTACATCTACGCATTTAGTCATGCAGGAGAAATCCATTCACGTGGTGCCCCACACTTTGTAATCTGTTTTTTAAAGATCCTAATGGTGTCTAGTTGAGACTTCTTGACCTCTTGCTGGGGTCCAATGAGGTTCATTCAGTGGCAATCTTGAATTGATGTCTATGTGAGACGCGAATAACGGCGCATACCTTCACACAGTAAAAGGCAAATGCAGCTTCCCACCTGTGATAGGCCACCCTGTGGTTCCTCCTCTGGACATGAGTCATGAGTTCATGAGTTCATGACTAAGCATCGACTCCTCTTGCTGCTGAGGTTCTCATCTCCCACAGTCCTCTTGCTCTTAACCAGGTTGACTGAAGTCTCATGTGCATGACCGTACGTCACACGTGAAGACCAGCTGCTCCTGATGTTCTTCCTTCACCTTCCAAGGTTCACCCAGCTGACCGCAAACATGACTGTTGAAATGATTCCTAATTTGTTCTTTCCAAATCTACTCTTTAATACAGGGGTCTTCAATCAGGGGTCTGTGACCCCTAGGTGGTCCACAGATGTACTGCAGGGGGTCTGCCAAGTTTTGTCATAATAATTGACAATTTTCACCAAAATAATTTGTTAAAAAATATAGCAAAAATGATAGTGAGTAAACTGCGAGCATTAATATGCATGAACTTTGTTTATCAATCATAAACACATATATGCTAATAACCCAGTATATAAATAGGTTAATACTGTGAAATAAGATGTCAGTAAAGTAAATATAAGGCCAAGCTGGCTTTTTGGGCTGAAAAAGGTTGAAGACCCGTGCTTTAATACAAAGTGTCAGATTACCTAAAGATTCAGCCACTAACCCAAATGCCTTTAAAGTTTGGCATTCTTCTTGAACTTATCTAGTGTTGCCACATTGGCCTTTCCCTGAAGCCATCAATAGAGTCCTCATCACGGAACACATAGCAGCTAGCAGTGTGCCACATATGAGGTCGGCATCAGTGGATGTAGAGATGTCAATGTGTGATGTGTCTTTCACAAAAGTAAAACAACCAACTGTTTAGCCTCTTTAAGCTTCTTGTTTCGGTTTAGCTCATTGCTCTGGGACAACACTGGTTAGAAATGTCAGTTTTATATTAAATGTATGTATATTGATGTGATGCGTTTACGCCGTATGGACACGTGTTTACACGGCGTCTCTGAATCTGCCGTTCAGACTGTCTGCGTGCAACGCGCGAGGACGCGTACGTTGTTCGCTCGCGAGGAGAGGGCCGTTTCTATAGCAACAGGACACCCAACAACGCTTGCTAACAGACAGGCTGACATGGCGGAGCCGAAGATGGAGAAACTCCAACAGTCACCTAAAAGAGTTTTTATCAACAACATAGACTCATACGCCTCTAAATGTATCGCCAAGGTAAACATACGCCATATATGTGGACTGTCCAGCTGGTACGTTAACCGGCGTTAATGTTCCGTGTGTTCTCTGCAGTTTCTGTCGGAGTGTGTGTCTCCTAAAAGAGAGAAGGAGACTGAGAAAGAGGATGAGGAGGAGCAGGAGGAGGAGGTGACTTCAAACCACAGCGGAGTCCGAGCTTTCCTGCTGGTTGGAACTGTTTCTGACAGAGACGAGGACAGACCGTATGTGTTGGAGGAGTATTTAGTAAGTTAACGTTTAAACGTTCTCCTGTAGCCTACTGTATACTGTATGTATGTATACACACACACACACACACACACACACACACATTTGATATATATATATATATATATATATATACTGTATACCAGGGTCTTCAACCTTTTTCAGCTGAAGGACAGAGACCACCACATGTGTCACATTTTAAGGCTGACCTATAATAACTTTTATATTTACTTTATTCACCTTATGTTTCACCTTAATAACCTATTTATATGCTGGGTTATTGGCCTATATGTGTTGATGATTGATAAAAGACCATGCATAATTATTTTTGGTTATTAGTCCGTGTAAAGTCAAAATAGATTTGTGTTCTGAGTTTGTCAGACTAAAGAAGAAAGTGTTATTAACCACCCAGCCAAATTTGAATAATCAAAAATAACGACAAGTTTATGAAATTAGGTGTCAAAATCTAAAAATCTAAATGAGCAGTATTCTCAGCTCCAGGACTGTGTTCCACTGAACGCGCCGAAGCCACGCCCACGCGCGAACATGCTAATTTTATGTTAATGATCACCACGTGACGTCACATGATCTCGTTTTAGGACTGTAACAAGCACAATATGGATGCTACAGCTAGCAGTATTATTGGTATTGTTCAGCCCTATATGTTTGAGCCACCAGAAGCACAATCTATACGTTAAGGCTTCTATACTGTTGCGCTAGGGGGCGGAGTTATGCAAATTATATGTTGCTTATATGAGCTGTGCGTCTTTGGGCATGTCCACTGATTCATCCAATTGGAGTGCAAATGCCTCCGCACCCTCACAGTCACCATTACTTTGATGAAAACGGTCAATTATTATCACAAAAATATTATATTATGGCAGACCCCCTGCAGTACCTTTGCGGACCCCCTGGGGGTTGTGGACCCCTGGTTGAAGATCCCTGCTGTATACTGTGTATATACTGTATGAGCCTACTGTAAACTAACATTCTGATCTCAGGACTACTGACCAGTCTTTTTTGTTTCTCAGCACGTGGACAGGGACGAGCTGCTGTCTAAACTGATGCAGTGTGACGTTGTTATCTACAACATTTCCCAGCATGCCGGGCAGGTAGAAGAGGCCCTGTGGGCTGTTTCAGGTGAGCAGTGGTCAGTCTCTGATTGGTCAATGGGCTGTTCATGTCTGTGAAATGAAAACAGTTCACACTTCAAATGCATCTAAACTATGTAATATAGCTCTGACCATTCTGCTATAATAATTCAGTGAGTGTTGTGTTTATGTTGTGTTAACTTGTCCTGCTCACAGATCCATTGATCCATTAATGAAGTTGTCATGACTTCAGCAATTAAGAGAGGATTTTTTTTTGGTATATATTATATTATATTATATATATCGGAAACATGACACGTGAATCAAGAATACCGTCATAATAAAGTATGCATACCTGGATGTGTTATATTACATTGTGTAATATAACACAGATTGTCTGCAGCCAACACACGATAGATAATAATTCAGGATAATAATACTGTAATTCATAAATCAGGAAGTGACTCCTCTTGTCGTGTTTGTAGCTCTCCACAATAAAATGACAGATTTTTCTGGACCAAAGATGTTCATCCTCGTATCCACTGTGATGACCTGGGCGTGCAGCAAGCCAGTCAATCCTGTAAGTGTACACATACAGCACCTCTGGACAGACAACATGTTATCATGGGTTTTATTTTTCATCACATGTGATAATGTTGGCCGTATGGCTGGAAGGAAGATGTGCATTTCTGTTTTAATGTTTCCTGTCAATTCAATTCTTGTTGTTCTCTCCAGTCACATCATGTAGTGTGTAGTCTGCCCATCACAGAATATTTTCTGTTGATGAATCAGTTGTTAAATAAACTTTTCTGTCATATAACATTCCTCATAATATTTCTTTATTTCAAGTGAATTGAAAACTATTTTTGAAAAATAGCCTTTTATAACTTCAAGCATCTTTCCAGTGAATAATTGAATTACTGTTTATATTTACATGTATTCATTTAACTGACGCTTTTATCCAAAGCGACTTACAGGGAGCAATTTGGGGTTGAGTATCTTGTCGACATGCAGACTGGAGGAGCCGGGGTTTGAACAGTATATATAGTTTTACATAAACTCTGGCCTCATCAGATTTATGTTGCAGCATCCTTGTTGTCTGTCATGTAACAGGATGATTTGGAGCTTCCTTTCACTGATGAGATTTTCTGGAGAAGAAGAGCACATCCCAACTTCAACCAGCACATCGATCTGGAGAAGAGGGTGGTGAAAATGGGCAAAACTGTCAGTTTCAATTCCCTGAGTTATTACAGCTTGTATACACATGGAGACACGTGATTGACTGATGTCCCCCTGTCACATGGTTTGTTGTTTTTAGAACCGGACATTGTTCTCGACGTACGTGGTGGCTTCAGGACTGACTTATGGGATGGGAGAGCAGGTCTTCCACTTCTTTTTCAAGGTGGGATTCTTTACATTTTCCACCATATGCATATATTATTATATTTGTGTCTGCATTTGTCACTAAAACTAAAAGTCAGAATTAGAGATCAACTTTGGTTCCAGTAACTGTCAGGCACATTTATCATCCATCTTCATTCACTGTTTAGTTTTTGTTCATCAGAAAAGCATGTAAAGCATTTGACATTTTACTTTTAGTCTCGTTTTGTTGTGAAATAGAGGTCATCATAGTTTTTGTTGACGACATGAACAAACAGGGCAAATAGAAGCTTGTTGTGTCTTTTTGGAGGTAAAAAAAAACAGTAAATGAAAAAAATGGTACAACAGAATATATTTTCAGATGGCTGCAAAAGTCTGAGGATGTTCTGGAAGTATTTTCAGAACAGCAGAAGAATATGTGAGTCAAATGTATTAAAAAAATTGAGAAATAAACTAGCTAATACCTGAATAGATCTGAGCTAATATGAATACATAATCTGTAGGCAAGGGACCAAGATGTTCTGGTCTCCATTTGTTGACCAGTCGTGTCTGAATGGGCTTTGGTTGTTGTTTTGCATAAATGTGGCCATTGTGGCTCTGCTGCTCATGCTAACTTTGCACTCACCACCTCCACTGTAGAGGGAAGAAGGACAGAATGACACATGCGTGAAAGACAACATGTATTGTCTGTCCCACAGCCTATCAGGTCCGGCCAGCTGGGATCACTCTCACCCACTGACTACATCTAGGATGTAGTCTGGCATCAGCAGGCCTCGCTCCCTGAGACAAAGTTTGGTCTCCTTTGTCAGCTATGGAGCAGTAAAACAGGAAACGGTGCAAAAAGTGTCAACGTGCCTCACATGTGTAACTAACTGAATGTGTATTACTAGACATCATGGCTGGGACAAAAACCTGAAATACCTGTCTTTGGAGACGGCAACAACATCATTCCCATGATTCACATCAATGATCTGGCAAGGTCGGACACACACACACACACATACTACTAATACACGTATGTTTTCTTGTCTTTGAACAATGGTTGTAGGGTGCACAGAGCCTGTATGATCTGTGATGACTTGAGTTGGATGCGGAGTATATATGTAAATATGTATGTATTTATATGCTATAAAAATGACATTTCTTTATGTTTAAGTGTGATTCAGAACGTGATTGAACTTCAGCCCAAGCCATATTATCTGCTGGCTGTGGACTTTTCCAACAATACAATGGAGGACATTGTGAAGGTGTGTGTCGCAGCTGATCAAGAAATCGCTGGTCAGAGATTTGAGACATCTCCCTATGAATGGATTGAAGATGTTTTGTTAAAACAAACCTTTAGATGTCAGAGCGATTTAGAGCTTTATTGTTTTACACAAACAAACAGCTTTGATTACAGGTAGTATTTGTGACACTGATTCAGTGTTTCAGACACACTTTTCTACAATGTTTAATATGTTTTCATACACACAGGTGATGATGTAATGTTATGATATATGAGTTGTTTCTCCACCAGACACTCGCCTCTGTGCTTGGACCAGGGAAGATCCAGAAGAAGCCATCTGAGGACGCCTTCCTCATACAGGACTTGAGTGTATGTTGGACCGCCATGCTTTGCAGAGTTTACATTTTAATTCCTGTTCTTTCTCATTCTATTCACAAACTTGCTATCATTATCATATCTTGTTCATAAGCTAGAAATGGAAGCTAACCATCTCTGCTTAAGTTCAGCTCAGCTGTACCATCCGTGTCCTGACTCCAGGTCTATAATTAATCTGTTGATTTCCCCATGACAGATCATGGAAATTGATTCCATGCAGGTCAACCTTCGTATGGAGGGCGTCCATCTCAAGGAATTGTTCTCTATTAACTGGGTGTGTGAGTCTGGTCTTGTGGAGAACATAGAGCAGGTGGTAGAGGAATACCGGCAGACCCGGGGACTGCTGGTAGGTTTGTGAATATAGTTCACCACCATGAAATGGTGAATGATATCCTCGTTTCAGCTTCTTATATTGTGAATGTTGAAGATGATAATCCATATCAGTGTTCTCTCCAGCCCATTCGTCTGTGTGTGCTGGGCCCTCCTGCAGTGGGGAAGAGCACAGTGTCCAAGCAGATCTGTGAACACTACAAACTCCATCACATCACTCTGAAGGAGACCATTTCTGAAACCATCTCACAGCTGGTGGGCTTTGCCTAAGGCACATGAACTTGTGTGAAAAAACAAATATAGATTTTCTGTACATGTCTCATCTGATTGTATTTCTAGGAAGATGCTGTGAAGAATGCAGAGAATGAGGACTTGAAAGCAGAGGCCTGGGAGCTTCTGAACAGCCTGAAGGACAGTATGGAGCAGAATGACGGTACACACTGTGATGACTGCGTGGTACAACTCAAATATACAACACAGAAACACACACTTTGCTTTCACTAGCTTCCTGTCCACAATGGACATTTAACAGACATGATGGGAAGTGTAGGATCCAGTGTTTTTGGAGCCAGGCCCATACCAGGTCAGGATATCTCCAACGTCCTGCTTTCAACTTCCTGTCTTTCACAAGTGTCCCAACTTTGCTGCTAAACTTCTGGAATTGGAATGTCCTTTGAATATGAAGCTCCATGTCTGTTAGGTCTTTTGGATGACCAGCTGCTGGTGAAGGTGGTGAGGGATAAGCTGACGTCTAACCCATGCAGAAACCAGGGCTTTGTCCTGGATGGCTTTCCCAAAACATACGAACAAGCTAAAGAGCTCTTCTATGGTGAGACGGCACTAATGTCACACGCACACACTCAGTGTGAGATGGATGCTACGCACACACACACATCTGCATGTTTTCTTTTCTGTTTTTTAGCTGATGAACATGAATCAGAAGACGAGACTTCCATGAGTTCTTCACACAGCAAGAGGATTATGCCAGGTGTGTATAATGTACTCCCAGCCCCTCAGCGGTGAGATTAAAGCACATATAGTGTCCAGTGGTGTACTGTGTAATGTTTCCCTGTGTGTGTACAGAGTTTGTGTTGTGCCTGGATGCGTCAGATGCCTTCCTGAAGGATCGGGTGATGAACCTGTCTGAGAGGCTGGTACAGGAGCACAACTACGAGCAAGAGCACTTCCTTCAGCGACTGGCCACGTACAGAGAGAACAACATGGAGGATGAAACTGTTGTCAACTACTTTGATGAGCTGGACATCACCCCTCTGTACCTGGGTAAGCCACGAAGCACGACTACATCCTGTGTGTGTGTGTGTGTGTGTACACGGGAGAGTGAGTCATTGTGCAAACTGTGCTGTTTATTATTCATGTCAATTTTGATGCCTTACCTGCTGATCTGAAAAACATGAATCTGCTGTAGGTTGAGTCCATCGCTGACAGCTGATGTCTTCGTCATCAGACCTCACTGTGTTCCTTGTCATCCTCTCATCCTGTCAGAGATCACCAGCAGCAATGAACCTGACTGCCTGCTGCTGATGCAGAAGATCTTCGACACAGTGGGCCAGCCCAGAAACTACGGCCCCAGCAGCCAGGAAGTGGAGGAAGAGGAGAGGAGGAAGGCTGAGAAGAGGATGAGGAGAGAGGCCCAGGAGAGAGCTGAGGAGGAGAGAAAGGAGGCAGAGGAGACCAGACAAAGGACTGCATGCTGGGAGGAGTGGGTAGGTACTGGGGCAAACTGGGGATAGGATGCTGTTTGTGCTGTGACCACACAGGTCAATCACAGACATGAAGTCAGCATCGTGTTGTGAGACTGACCCTCGCCGAACCTGTTTACACTAGAGCTGACAATACAGGACAAGATGAGAGCATTACATGAGCTGACTTTTAGTGTTCAACCAGCAACCATCAGTGACACATTCTGTCAGAAGCATGAAGAGTCTCCTCAATGAACTTTAAAATCACCACAGGCTGCAAGTGAACTTCTGTTTTTTGTTAAGACAGTGAAGTAACTTCTGATCATAAGTCATGCAGTCATAACACGTGTTCATGTAGTCTGGAGTGTTGCAGAGCAGCCAGTGCATTTACCTCAGCATTAGCATCCAGCAGCATCTCCACCCATCCTCTCCGTCCCCCCTCAGATCTCCTGTGTTTATTCATCAGAATGCCTCCTCATATATCAGTGATGGGATTTAGACTGAAGATTAGAATCATTAGAATCATCCTATGAGGAACAGTAACAGTAGTTTAGAACAAACATATTTTGAAATCAAGCTTACGTTATCTTTTTTTTTTTTTTTTCTGAGCTTCATGAGCGATCTGAGCGGCAGCACCAGGATCAGTGTAATGAGCTGCTGTCTCAGTGAATCAGATGTTAAACACACACAGATAGCAATTTCAAATCCAGACACAACATCGCAACATTCCACACACACGTCTGGCTCTTTTAAAAGTATCCAAGCTCAAACATCAGGTCCATTCTCATTGGCTGATGGCCATACATACACACAGGTATGGAATGAGGAGAATGAACATGTTAAATATTGACAAACTTGTAATGCTCTCGTCCTCAACTCTGATTGGTTGTTTTTGAGGGACCAGAGATATTTTTTATATTATATTATCATCGTACTCATGTTACGACAGTGAAAGTTTTGTGTGTAATGAAATGTGATGCATTGTGTGTCAGACTAAGGGCTTGGAGGAGGCGAGGCAGCAGCAGGAGGAGGTGTTGGAGGCCCAATCAGTCCCACTGAGGAACTACTTGATGGAGCACGTCATGCCCACACTGACGCAGGGTCTGATGGAATGCTGCACAGCTCGACCACAGGACCCTGTGGACTTCCTGGTATTACTCAGCACCAGTTATTACTGAATTCTTTGTATGTAACTTCACTTGATTTGGCTCATCATCATCTCTTTGGTTTGTTTCCTTCCAGGCGGAATACCTGTTAAAGAACAACCCCTTTAACTACTGAGAGTGAAGATAGTGTCTGTGGATGGAAACTGAAATAAAAGCGTTTTTTCTCCTAATTTTCCAGAGCTGTTGAGTTTATTAGGGACTGAAGTCAATTACGTGCAGCATTTCTGTCAGTAGAAAACCTTGTGGAGTCTTTCAGACTCAGTATTTGAGCCAACACATGCCAAGTGTCCCTCTGTTCATGCTGGGATTTTGATTAGGTCTGATTTGTAAGTGGCCCATTCTCCTGCCCCTGTTGTATTTACACACAGCTTTGTTTGGGCTCTTGTGTGCTGGCCATTACTTAAAAGCACCCTAAAAAAGCGGATGGAAGTGCGTACAAAGCCAAAAGCTAATTAGGAAGTTAATTTGCGTAATGAACTCGGTAAACTCCAAAGTAGGCATTCTCGGGTCATAATTGCTTTGATTTGGCGTCTGATATCCAGGAAGGATAAATGTTACAAATGGCAGCTAATTTGTGTCTCTCTCATGTTGCCACTTGAAACTGTACATAATTGGTTGCAACCGAACACCAAATTATTTCATTGTACATACTTAATTACCACATGGGGAAATTAGTGAAGTTTATTTGGGAAACATTGTGACGCAAGCTGGTGCAAGACAATTTGACTGCACCATCTGTGAGCACCAGGTACAAACACAACATGGAGAGATTCCTGAAAGTAAAACACACAGTCTGACAGGAAATCTCAAACGTGGAGCAAATATTTCATTTTCTGTCTTAATGAACAGGCTGGCATTCGATTATAAGAGAAGAGAGTGACCAGTGACAACACACTTCCCCTGCACATATGTTTTCACCAGCATGTCAGTATAAAAGAAACTCTCTGTTCCCTTTCGCTCTTTCTGTCTGCAGCTTTCCTAAGCAGTTGCCTTTTTGTCGTTTCCTCAGCAGTAAACAATCTTCAGCTTCTTATATCTTCCAGTGTCCGGTCCAGTGTGTCAGATTTAGGGGCTGTATTCACAGAATATGGCAGAAATGGAATATAGGATCCATAACTCTATTTATATTAGTGTCTAATCACCTGATTGTGTTTTTGTTGCCTTAGAGTCTGAATGTCTATATATTGAGTTTTATTTCTCTTATTATTACACACACCTCTGGTTAATTCATGTGGATTTCAGAGGGCATCATTGTAGTTTGTACTCTATTGCTATATGTGGACTATGCAGATGCATAGGGCCCTCGGCCAGCAGGGGCCCCAAGCTGCAAGTTCAGCCTCATATTAGAGAGTTTAAAGTGTGCTTCACACAACTCATTTGTTGTGTGAAGCACTTCTATGCTTCAAAAAGCATGTAAGCTTTTTTTATAGGTTATAAACAAAACTAAGCTGCCATGATAGGAAGCCGTGACGATCAAGTCAAAATCTTCTTGTGGCGCTCTGCCGACAGCTATGACGGGTTGAATGACCGCCATTCACTGAAGTGATGAGAATAACATGTGCACCATTAACAACTGTATCATGGCATCAGAATAATAATAGATAATAGCTTTCACTGATTTCACTGCCTAAAATGTCTTGACTTGTGCTTCCACATACCACAATCACAGAAACAGAACAGTTCTGAAGGGGTTGTAGTGTTACATGTCAATGTTTCTTACTGTTGTGGAGAAATTGCTGAAGTCAAAGGTCAATGGTGAGGTCAGGAGGGAAGAAAGTGTTCAGGAGCCTCTGATGTCTTATGTTGTATTATTTATTGACGCTTGGCCAAGGAGAATTAGAGACACTCTCATGGTGCATCAGTGCCTGAGTCGGTCTCACATTCTGCCCAACTCATCCTGGTGGATAGACTTTAAACCCCAAGATAACACCACAAATACTATACGCCCAGCATTAGTCAAAGAGAATGTCTTTACCCATGCAGGTGTTATTGTCAACATATT
>CM071609.1:731596-734096 GCA_036365135.1 Miichthys miiuy
ACACATTAAAACAAACACACACATTAACACACACACAGGCAGGCAGGAAGTGTGTTTCTGTGCTGTGACATATTTGGATCATTCAAAAAGTGAAGAAGAAGAAGAAGAAGAAGAGGAGGAGGAGGAGGAGGAGGAGGAGGTTGGGAGTGAGGGTCGGGGAAGTCGGTGGGGTTAGTGGGTGAGGAGGATACACTCAACAATCACATGAACCGGCCTGAAGCCTACAGGTGAGTCTCTACAGGTAAACAGACTCCTCCTTATCTGCTCTGTGCCTCTTCCTGACAAAACCCACAGCCACAGACGGGGGAGGAGGGGTGAGGAGGTGAGTGTGTGAGAGGGGAGGAGTGAGGGAGGTGAGGCGGGGGGTGGAAGTGGTGGTTTGTTGGGGTTGATTGGTTGAGGACCTCACCTCGAGGCCCGGTAATGACGGGCCGGTGATGGTGTGTGAAAGCCGTTCGGGGGGAAGAGGAGGAAGAAGAAGAGGAGGAGGTGGAGGCGGAGGAGGCGCCGCTCGGCGAAGGCACGGCGCCGCAGAAACCAGACTTCTCTGACTTCTTTAGAGCGCCGGCGGGCGACGCCATTCCTGCCAAGAACCATGATGATGATGAGGATGAGGAGCGGCTCAGCGGCAGCGACTTCTTTTATTTTACACTCTAATGCACCTCCAATGGTCAGAGGAGGTGGGAGGAGGAGGGAGGAGGAGGGGGAGGAAGGCAGAGGGGGGAGGAAGTCGGTTTGGGTGAGGTTTGGACAGTAAGGAGGGAGGGGAGGCCGACAGACTGAGGCTGCAGGGAGTCAGAGCGAGAAACAAGGGCAGCGACCTCAGCGACCAGTTTATTATTTTAAAGTGAAATATTGATTTATTTATTATAATTTAAAAATCAGTACTAAAAAAATAATAAAATATTAAAACAAAGTCAATAAATTTAATTTTTTAACAAAAAATGTAATTAAATAATAATAATTTAATTAAAACAAAATAATAAATCATAGAAATGTTGTTAATAAAAATATTTTATAATAATTATAATCATATAATAATAAATGTATAATGTTGTGTGAACTATAATTAAATATAAAAATAAACTAATAATATTTCAAAACAAAAAAATATTTTACAACAAAATATTTAAAAATAAAATAAATAATAAATAAACTCTCAGTGTTATGATGAACCTGGAGGGGGCGGGGCTTATAGTGACGGACGGAGGTGCAGCAGGAGGAGGAAGAGGAGGAGGAGTGTGTGTGTGTGTGTGTGTGTGTGTGTGTGTGTGTGTGTGAGTGATGAACAGCTGAAGAGGTTTTGTCAGGTGGAATGGAGGCAGAGTCTGCTCAGCACTTTACTCCTCATCCTGTTTACACCTTCATCTATCTATCTATCTATCTATCTATCTATCTATCTATCTATCTATCTATCTATCTATCTATCTATCTACCTATCCTTCCTTCCTTTCCTTCTCTTTTCCTCTACTTCACTCCTTCATCCCTCGTCTACTGTATAAGATAACACTTCTAACACACACACACACACACACACACGTACATGTGGGGGGAAATAGGAGTGTGTGTGTGGAGACGACAAATACACAACTAATTACACACACACACACACACACACACACACACAGAGTCATGCACAGTGTCCAACATTTTTTTTTCTTCACAGATCAACCAATGAATTAACAGCCATGATGATGACATCAGCATGCTGCCAGGTGGGCGGGGTCAGGGTGGAGAGGGGCGGGGTCAGGAGGGAGGTGATGGGTGATGGGTGCTGCACCTGTGGGTACCTCAAGACCGAAACACAGACAGGAGACAAGGAGAGGAGACGAAGAGACAAGGAGAGAAGAAAAAGGAGGGGAGGCAAGAAAGGGGAGAGGAGGAAGATGCTTGGAAAAAAGATGAGGAGTTGGGAGGAGAAAAAAGGACAGGAAGCTACAAAGGTGAGAGAAGAGAAGAAAAGTGCAAGACAGGAGGAGAGAAGGAGAGAAGGAGGAGAAGGCGAGTCCACCAGACTAAACCAAACACGTCACAACACCGAACAACAAACCAAAAACCATCCAGGTATGGACCCATCAGGAGGAGAGCAGGAGTGATGGAGGAGTAGGAGGTGAAGAGGAGGTGGAGAGGAGGTGACGGTTTCACAGACACGGGAAATAAAAAGCGTGTTGACAGTCTTTACCTTGTCGGGAGATGAATGAGCTAGCTAGAGAGCCACGCAGCTTATATCCAGCTTTCCAACGCAAGACGACAAAAAGAAAAGAAAAGAGGAGAGGAAAGAAAAGCAGCGTGAATATACTGAGAGAGGAGGAGGAGGAGGGAGGAGGGAGGAGGAGAGAGGAGGAGAGGAAAGAAAAGCAGCGTGAATATACTGAGAGGAGGAGGGAGGAGGGAGGAGGGAGAGAGGAGGAGAGAGGAGGAGAGGAAAGAAAAGCAGCGTGAATATACTGAGAGAGGAGGAGGAGGAGGGAGGAGGGAGGAGGAGAGAGGAGGAGAGAGG
>CM071609.1:739096-761596 GCA_036365135.1 Miichthys miiuy
CCACTCCTCTTCCTCACTCCTCCTCTCACTTTCTCCCCCTTTCTTGTATTTCCTTCCCTCTCTGATCTGTCCATCCTTCACCTTTACCTCCTCCTCATCTCTCTCTCTTCCTCTGCTTCTCTCTGGGAGAGCACATCTTTCACAAAGGCCTGCAAGGGCTTTCACTATTAAAGGAGAGAGGGGGAGAGAGGGGAGAGAGGAGAGACAGAGAGAGGGGGGAGAGAGGGGGAGACAGACAGAGAGAGACAGACAGAGAGAGGGAGAGAGAGAGAGAGAGAGAGAGAGAGAGAGAGAGGGGAGAGAGAGAGAGAGAGAGAGGGGAGACAGAGAGAGAGA
This sequence comes from Miichthys miiuy, assembly GCA_036365135.1. NCBI lineage: Eukaryota > Metazoa > Chordata > Actinopteri > Sciaenidae > Miichthys > Miichthys miiuy. The sequence goes on from CM071609.1 coordinate 739,433, forward strand.
GAGAGGGGAGACAGAGAGAGAGAGAGGGGAGACAGAGGGGAGAGTTGGCTCTTTGTTGTCAAATGCTTCAATCTGAAAATCCTGCTGAACAAAGGCAGCAATCAGCTTCAAACCCGGACATCCGTCTAGCCCTTCGCCTCCAGCCCCCCTCACCTCCCCTTCCATCCCTCCTCTTCATCGCTTTATTGACAGAGAGCATGATGGCGTGATGGGATGAAAGGAGGAGGAGGAGGAGGAGGAGGAGGAGGAGGAGGAGGACTGACAGGACCTGGTGGGTAGTTTTCTGCTGAGCTCAGCACCGTGAGCTCGCTCTATCTATCTATCACTCTCTCTCTCTCTCTCTCTCTCTGCCCTGCAGAGATAGTACTGGTCTGAGATAGCTGCACACACACACAGACACACACACACACACACACACACACACACACACACACACACACACACACACACACATACACACTTTCCATGTAGAACTAAGTGGAAGCGTATGAAACTATGAAACTATACGAACATATTCACATCAGGACACTTTGTCAGTCAGAATTTCACAAACATTAGCTCGTAGACTGAGCAGGTTCAGTTAACTAGCTCTGTAGCAAAGCTAACAACTTCTATAGATTAGTTTCATATTGTGTCTGTAGTGTGCACTGCAGCCTGTAGGGGGCGTCATCAGGACTATAAGCTGACAGTCTTTGTTCGTTTATAACTTTAATTATTCATTTTCAATACACAACAAACGAGTTTGTTTCTGTGTCGAGTCGTGACGTTGAGTTTTTAAGAATCTCTGAACGTCACTGATAATCTCAGTTACTTTAATGTGGACTTCTTTATTTTAGAGTAAGTCTGACATTTCTGTTGGTGAGTTTCTCTCTGAGGATCAATAAGTAATCATCTGATCTGATGTTTCATTGTATCACTTTTATTATCATTATTATTGTGATTATTATTAAAATTGCCACACATCTTTGTGCCATTTGTGCTGTGCTGTCCATATGGTGTTGGCACGCCACCAGCTGTGTGTGTGTGTGTGTGTGTGTGTGTGTGTTGCCAGGGCGACAGAGGGCAGGAGGAAGGAGGGATGGATGAGTTTGAACCATGGAGGCCTCCAGCTTTATTCATCTTTTCATCCCTGCATCGTGTGTGTGTGTGTGAGTGTGTGTCAGGTGGGAATGCCTCCAGACGAAGGTACTGGAAGGTGCCAAGTGGGTCATCTGCCTCCTTATCTGCCTGTGTGTGTGTGTTCTTTGTAGTTGTGTGTGTGTGTGTGTGTGTGTGTGTGTGCGTGCAGTGGGAGTGTTATGCCATCATATCAACTTAATCCCCAAATCCTTACGTCTAATATCAGCTCTCCTGACACACTGGGAGGAAAAGTGTGTGTTTCTGTGTGTGTACATGAAATCTGTGTTGTGCGCCCCTGGTAATCCTGTCACGCCTCAGTGTGTGTGTGTGTGTTTGTTACAAGTGTCTAGAAACATCAAAGTGTTTCTCACACGACCTGCAGCTCTCAGTACACTGCAGCTGATGTATATGAGTGTGTGTGAGTGTGTATGAGTGTGTATGAGTGTGTGTGAGTGTGTATTTACTGTGTGTATTTTTATAAGTGATATTTGCACCAGCATTAACTGCAGGTTTGTTTCACACAGCGAGGTTTGATACAGGAAGTGTCCTGCAGCAGGTTTCAGTGTTTTTATGATCAGTTACTCTTCTATTGATTTATTATTGCGTCTCTAAACTTAGAGCACAAGTTGACGAGAATATTTGAACCAACACGAGGAGCGACCTCTGACGTTTCCACCTGGAGCTGCAGGAGAAGAGACCAGCCGGAGCTGCTAACCAGGCGACAGTAAAACCTCCACCAAGTGAAGAGAATCCCTTTAACGCCAAGCGTCTGCAGAGTCGAGGTTCACAGACCACCACACTGCATGAGTGTTTAATCCTAAAACATTATGAATGCATTATAATTCACTATGAAGGCTCGACCGTGACACACAGGCGCCGCCTCTAGTGGTCGCAGTGAACATGACTTTAACATGTTCACTTCCTGTTTCAGTCAACGCGAGCGTCTTTCATAAACACGACAAACCTGAACCACGTGGGTTATCGCCGTAACCATGACGACCAAAGTCTCTCACCCCTAACAAACCCAAACTCAGATCAGAGCGACGACTCATCAGAGCTGTGAGGAACATGTGAGGGCGGGAAGGAGGTCTGAGGAGGAAGGAGAGAGTGGAAGGAGGGAGAGAGGGAAGGAGGGAAGGAGGGATGATTGAGGAGGAGAAGTCAGAATCTGCAGAAATATACTGAACTGACCAATTACACTGAATCCACGCTGCTACACTAACCTATACTCTCTCGCTCGCTCAGCCTCTCTCTCTCTCTTTGTGTGCTGCTTTAATAGGATATTGATCGACAGAGAGAGATTCGATTGGCCTGCCAGTGAATTGTGTAATGGCTGCACAACGCCAAGGTCACCCGCTGTGTGTGTGTGTGTGTGTGTGTGTGTGTGCTCTGTTCAATAACACCCCCAACCACCCCGACCACTTCTCATCTTCTGGTAAGCTATAGGCTTCAGTCACCCCTGCAGACCCCTGTGTGTGTGTGTGTGTGTGTGTGTGTGTGTGCATTCACTCTATTAAACAAGATCACTCTCTCTCTCTCTCGCTGCAAACACACAAACACCAACATGTGTAGCACAGGTGTGACGAGTGACGGTATAAAGTTCGGACAGAGCCTGACACGCCGCCATGTTTGTAGTCCTGCCTCAGCCGCCTCCCGGCCAGTGTAAATATCAGCAAAGACGTGGATCATCGGTGGAGCTGAGGTGGAGCTGAATGACGCCTGGTTGCTCAAACAGACCATCTGTAACAACACCCACCTGTCAATCAAAGCGTCCACGCTCTTAATCCTGCATAACTTTAAGCCTTAATATAACCTGAACAGGTGAGTTGTATATAAATTCACCCTCAGTACAGTTGTCATGAACGGGGAAATTAGCTACAGAGACCAAAACTGTTTTTTGTACCAGGCTGTAAACATGTTTATTTCTGCTGTGAAGTTGGACATTTGAACATGGGGACTTATGGAGACTGACTCACTTCTGGAGCCAGCCTCAAGTGGACGTTAGAGGAACTGCAGTTTGTGGCTTCACTTCACGGACACGGAGGTTGTTGCACATAAATGTCCTCCTTTCCTTTCCTTTCCTTTCCTTTCCTTTCCTTTCCTTTCCTTTCCTTTCCTTTCACTGATTTGAACATGTTACTGATCACTTTTAAAGCCAGCGTGTTAACCCCGTGATAACCGGCGTGTAGCCTCAGATCCTCGGGCGGTCCTTCTGGTTGTGACCTCGTCTTCTCCATGTGGACTCTGGACCGACCTGCCTGAGGACAGGCCCTCTGATTCAGTGAATCAGTTCTTAAAACTAATTTTTTTTAAATATTATTTTTTTGGCCTTTCTGCTTTATTCGATAGACAGCTGAAGAGTGACAGGAAATGCGGGGAGAGAGATGGGGAATGACATGCGGGAAAGGGCCACACAGGTCGGGATGGGGCGGCCGCTCTACGGACTGAGCTAAACGCCGCCCCTTCTTAAACTAATTTTACAGACCGTGATCTCATCTATTTCATATTTGACTCTTTTTATCTTTATTTTTTAATGTTATCTTTTGTCTTTTTTATCTTTTTATCATCGTTCTGTCTCTTTCTGTTGAATCTGTTTCAACCTGTGGCTGCTCTCTAAAGCACTTTGTAAACTCTGTTTTAAAGCTGCTATAAATAAAGTTGTTCTTCTTATTATTATTATTATTATATGAACTGAAGATGCTGCTATAGATGTAAACACTCTCACACTCCAAGAGTCACTTCTTCATTTTAAAAATTATAATTAAACATACAAATGCAGCAGGACTTTCTTTGGTCGCCAGAAATCAGCTGTTTCTTTTATTTCTCCTCTCCTCTCCTCTCCTCTCCTCTCCTCTCTCTCTCCTTCATCCTCTCTCCTCTCCTCTCCTCTCCTCTCTCTCCTCTCCTCTCCTCCTCCTCTCCTCTCCTCCTCTCCTCTCCTCCTCTCTCTCCTCTCTCTCCTCCCTCCTCCTGCTCAGCGTTTGGTATTGTCTGAATGTTATGGCAGTTATTGATTCACAGTTTTGATTGCAACATGTTACGTTGACGTTGCCAAGATGGCGACCACTGAGAGTCTACACACACACACACACACACACACACACACACACACACACACACACACACACACACTATTCAGGGACATTAGCTTACAACCTGGAATAGCTAGCAGGTCTCTGTCTCACACTCACACACACACACACACACACACACACACACACACACACACACACACACACACACACACACACACACACACACTGTGGACTCTCCTGCACTCTAATCTATAAGTGATTCTTCCAGAGCCGCATCGCTGCAAATCTGCTGACCAACACAATACACACACACACACACACACACACACACACACACACACACACACACACACACACACACACGGAATAGAGAAAGGGTGTGTGTATCTGCGAATACAATTGTGTGTGTATGTGTGTGTGTGAATATATCATACAGTGTTTCAGCTCTGTGCAGTCTTCTTACTCTTTATGTGATTTTCCTCATTACAAATATTAAATATAGAAACTGTATAGGAACACATGGTGCGTTCACTGACCCTCTGCTGTTCACACTGTGAAGTCATCTTTTAAATATTGTTCACTCTGATGATCATAAAATATTAGAGCAGGACTAAAGGAGGAAACATCTGACAGTGTAAACCTGATCAATCAATCTGAAGTGAATCCAATCAATAACTCTGTATTGATACCACACAGAGGTACTGTGAACTCATCCTGGTATTCAGATACTCAGTGCCAAACGGCAACAACAACGTTCATCGACACGCCGCCACGCTTCACTCTTCACACCGCCGTCCTGTTTCCAGAGAAATCTGTTTCATGCTTCAGTACAACGTCACAACAACGTCACAACAACGTCACAACAACGTCACAACAACGTCATTTATGAGTTTCACTGTCTACAAGGCAAATGTTTGAAAACTAAGAAACAAACTCCACTCGCTATCTGCTCGAACATCCGGGCTCCGTAGAAGCTCGACTACCGCTCATCTTTTAGACTACTCAGAGACTACGTCCAGGTTTTAGACAGTCTGCGGGGACGTCACAGAGACTACGTCCAGGTTTTAGACAGTCTGTAGGACGTCACAGAGACTACGTCCAGGTTTTAGACAGTCTGTGGGGACGTCACAGAGACTACGTCCAGGTTTTAGACAGTCTGTGGGACGTCACAGAGACTACGTCCAGGTTTTAGACAGTCTGCGGGGACGTCACGGAGACTACGTCCAGGTTTTAGACAGTCTGCGGGGACGTCACGGAGACTACGTCCAGGATTTGGACAGTCTGTGGTCTGGACCAATCAGCTACCTGTACGTGTGTGTTCCTGGTGACCTGTCTGGGTCCACCTGGCGCCCTCGACCCCCTAAACACACACACCTATGGTAGGATGGAGTGTGTGTGTGATTAAGTGTTTGCATGCGCAGTGGCGTGTATCTGATGAAGCAGGGATACGTGTGTGTGTGTGTGTGTGTGTGATCGATGGCTCTTTGATCAGAGGTCTGTGTGTGTGCTGACAGGCACTTTACATCTCCTATTGTTAGCGGTGGGCGATCGACAGACTCATATAGATCCTACTGCGCTCTCTGTCACTCTCTCTCTCTCTCTCCTGCATGTCGGCACTTTTTAAAGGTCACGATCGCCCCTCGTTCGTCCCTTGTTCTCTCTCTCCTTTCTGTCTATCGCCCGTCCATCTCTCCCTCTCTCTCTCTTCCACTCTGCAGTCTGTATATCGCCCTCCTATCTCTGATATTTCCTCATCATTGAATGAGTTCAGAGCGAGGCGGCTCATTGGCTCATGGCTGAGGATGATGTCACGAACAATTAAAACGTGTTGGAATAATGTGTAACCACGGTGACGTTCTAAAGTCTTTTAATATTTGGACAGTCTGACTTCACAAACAAACGTCTCATCACTGTCTGAGCTCACCTGTCAGGTAAACACACCTGTCATACAGCAGAAACACTTCAGCTCCCCTCAGTTTATGGACAGGTCAACGTCAGCGTCACGATCCTGATTAACTGTAAAGCAGGTACACTGCCCCTGATCTGGACTACATCAGAGTCAGGACTCAGATCATGCAGGTAGCTTCTCTGTGACACACCTTGATCATCGTGTTTGACGCCAGCCAGCCAATCAGAGACCAGGATTTGAACTGTCCAGTATATGAACATGAATACAGGTTTATATGACGAATGAATTAATGTGTGTGTGTGTGTGGCACACTTACTCTGTGAGACTCGTACTAACTCGGCCACCGTGAACACGCCAGGCGTCACAAAGCTGTCCTGAAAACCCAGGTGACCTGAAGGAGAGAGAGGCCGTCATTACATATTCAATGATTATACTGATCACATGACTGGCTCTGAGTAACACTGATCACAGAACGAGAAGAAGAAGAAGAAGAAGAAGAAGAAGAAGAAGAAGAAGAAGAAGAAGAAGAAGAAGAAGAAGAAGAAGAAGAAGTATTCGGCTCATTATCAAAGAACAGTGAAATGTATCGGAGTGAGCTCCTACTGTACACACACACACACACACACACACACACACGCTGGTCTAACATTAAAGTAACGCTGGTTTAACAGTAAAATAACGTTGGTCTAACATTAAAATAACGTTGGTCTAACAGTAAAATAACACTGGTCTAACAGTAAAATAACGTTGGTCTAACAGTAAAATAACGTTGGACTAAGTAAAATAATGTTGGTCTAACAGTAAAATAATGTTGGACTAACATTAAAATAACGTTGGACTAACATTAAAATAACGTTGGTCTAACATTAAAATGACGTTGGTCTAACAGTAAAATAACGTTGGTCTAACAGTAAAATAATGTTGGACTAACATTAAAATAACGTTGGTCTATCATTAAAATAACGTTGGTCTAACAGTAAAATAACACTGGTCTAACAGTAAAGTAACATTGGTCTAACATTAAAGTAACGTTGGTCTAACAGTAAAATAACGTTGGTCTAACAGTAAAATAACGTTGGACTAACATTAAAATAACGTTGGACTAACATTAAAATAACGTTGGTCTAACATTAAAATGACGGTCTAACAGTAAAATAACACTGGTCTAACAGTAAAATAACGTTGGTCTAACAGTAAAATAACGTTGGACTAACATTAAAATAACGTTGGACTAACATTAAAATAACGTTGGTCTAACATTAAAATGACGGTCTAACAGTAAAATAACACTGGTCTAACAGTAAAATAACACTGGTCTAACAGTAAAGTAACGTTGGTCTAACAGTAAAATAACGTTGGACTAACAGTAAAATAATGTTGGTCTAACAGTAAAATAACGTTGGTCTAACAGTAAAATAACGTTGGACTAACATTAAAATAACGTTGGTCTAACATTAAAATGACGTTGGTCTAACAGTAAAATAATGTTGGTCTAACAGTAAAATAACGTTGGACTAACATTAAAATAACGTTGGTCTAACATTAAAATAACGTTGGTCTAACAGTAAAATAACATTGGTCTAACAGTAAAGTAACATTGGTCTAACATTAAAGTAACGTTGGTCTAACAGTCAAATAACGTTGGTCTAACAGTAAAATAACGTTGAGTTGTAGTTTATCTGCGTGGGTTATACTGATGCTGAACTGACAGTCAGTCTGTGGTCATGTGACGTCCTTTATCTCGTGTTGTTACGGACACGTAATGAATTGTTCAGGTGTCATATTTCTTAAAGGGACAGCGCAGGGAGCTTTAGTTTACTTCAAACTGATGATATGTTTATTTTGGAACGTTCTGTCAACACTACAGAAACACTAGGTAACTGTTAAAATATGGTAAGGTTGTCTGAATGTTGTCTGAATACACACTACTCTAGAAAAATGTTCATCTTTGTTACAGTCTAAGATAGATGACAAACATTAAAGTAACATTACTGTAACGTTAATGTCAAAGGGGAGTGATCGACTCTGTAGTAGTAGTGTAGACTACTGTAGTAGTCATAGTAACAGTCGTAGTAGTCGTAGTAACAGTCGTAGTAACAGTCGTAGTAGTCATAGTAACAGTCGTAGTAGTCGTAGTAACAGTCGTAGTAGTCATAGTAACAGTCGTAGTAGTCATAGTAACAGTCGTAGTAACAGTCGTAGTAGTCATAGTAACAGTCGTAGTAGTCAGTAACAGTCGTAGTAACAGTCGTAGTAAGTAGTAGTAGTCGAGTAACAGTCGTAGTAACAGTCATAGTAACAGTCGTAGTAGTCGTAGTAACAGTCGTAGTAACAGTCGTAGTAGTCATAGTAACAGTCGTAGTAACAGTCGTAGTAGTTGTAGTAACAGTCGTAGTAGTCGTAGTAACAGTCGTAGTAGTCATAGTAACAGTCGTAGTAGTCGTAGTAACAATCGTAGTAGTCGTAGTAACAGTCGTAGTAGTCATAGTAACAGTCGTAGTAGTCGTAGTAACAGTCGTAGTAGTCATAGTAACAGTCGTAGTAACAGTCGTAGTAGTCATAGTAACAGTCGTAGTAGTCATAGTAACAGTCGTAGTAACAGTCGTAGTAGTCATAGTAACAGTCATAGTAACAGTCGTAGTAGTCATAGTAACAGTCGTAGTAGTCGTAGTAACAGTCGTAGTAACAGTCGTAGTAGTCATAATAACAGTCGTAGTAACAGTCGTAGTAGCCGTAGTAACAGTCGTAGTAGTCGTAGTAACAGTCGTAGTAACAGTCATAGTAAAAACAAAGATAATCACTACCAGCTGTGTGTGTGTATGTGTCTGTGTGTGTCTACCAGCACGTAGCTGAATCTCAGGGTCAAGTTCTAATACACACACACACACACACACACACACACACACACACACACACACAGTATGCTGCTTTACACACTGTCATCCATCAACACACACACTTAAAAATCTGTCACACACACTTCCCTAACCCAGACAAACAACCTCCACAGTGGAATGTGTGTGTGTGTGTGTGTGTGTGTGATAAAACCACAGCCTCGATCTGTCTGACCACCAGGTCACACACAGGTCACCCTGAATGTGTGTGTGTATGTACAGTACAACGTGTGTGTGTGTGCGTGTCTCACCGTTCTCTGGCTGCTCCTTGATATCTGATTCGCTGGCCTGGTTAGGGCTTTCTGATTGGCCGGTTTCTGGAGGGAAAAACAGAGAAACAGCGATGAGGACGAGTCAACAACAACAACAACACACACACACACACACACACACAAAAGCAGTGTCTCTCTCTCCTGATTGGACGGTTAGTTTACATGACTATACACTGAAGATGAAACTTTATTTGTTGGTTTGGATGAGTTATTCTGTTTTCCCATGAGTCCTTGAAGGCATCATCAGCCAGATTTGGAATACCTGGATGAGTGTGCCTCCCCTCACATGTACACCTGAACAGTCACATCTCCACCTCTGATGTCACTGACCGACACGCTCCATGTCAAACACGTTAATGTACCTCCACCTGTACCTGACACAGCCTCAGAGCAGAGCTGTGACATCGTCCAGTCACATTTTTTTAAATTTGTGCTGCACCTGTCAGACCTGTTTCACCGCTGATTAAATAAAGCTTATTATTGTGATTAACAACATCAGAAAACACTTGTTGTTGTTTGTTAGTCATCTTGTGGACCTGAAGTCTGAATCTCCATCATGATGGAGTTATTTCAACATCTGTTGATCCGTTTATGAAAATCAGATCACAGAAAAATCTGAATAATATCTCCCGATGCTCACACGAGGCAAAGAACACACGGCGAGAGGCAGCGAGCAGACCAGACGAGTGTCCGCTCAGAGCTGAAGTTTCCTCATCAGGAAAGTTTCAGAGACAAACTTCCTGAAACAAACTGTCGTCTTAAAACTACAGACCGACTACAGACCATGAAGCCGTCATCACCAAAGAGGATCATGGGACATGAAACTCTTCTCTGCTCTGTGAACGCAGCCTGCCTGTCTGTCTGTCTGCCTGTCTGTCTGTCTGCCTGTCTGTCTCTCTCTCTGTCTGTCTGTCTGCCTGTCTGTCTCTCACTCTCTGTCTGTCTGTCTCTTTCTCTCTCTCTGTCTCTCTCTGTCTGTCTGTCTGTCTGTCTGTCTGTCTCTCTCTCTGTCTGTCTGTCTGTCTGTCTGTCTGTCTGTCTGTCTGTCTGTCTGTCTGTCTGTCTGTCTGTCTCTCTCTCTCTGTCTGTCTGTCTGTCTCTCTCTCTCTCTCTCTGTCTGTCTCTGTCTCTGTTTTCCCAGCATGCTCTCTGCTCTGATGCAGCTGCGCTCCTGCGAATGATTTAGCGTCTTCAGGAGCATCGATCGGCCGCGCTGCAGATAAAATGGTCGGGAGTGGAAGAAATATTACCCATCATCCCCTGGAGCCGGCTGCAGGGGCCATGACTCAGGCCCGACTGAGACGGATGGAGTCGGGTCAGGTTGGGTTCTATAAGAACGTCCACCACAGTGAAACTTTTTAATTATGACGACCAAACGTAATTATCAAACAGCAAATGAAGAAACGGCTGGGCAGAGAAGAACAAAACCTGACCCAGGACCAGAACCAGAACCTGACCCAGGACCAGAACCTGACCCAGGACCAGAACCAGAACCTGACCCAGGATCAGAAAGAGCATTAGCATTGAGACTTAAAATGAAATCATAAGAAGACATATTTGTAGTTTTAAGAATGTTTCAGTATAATTGAACTGCCTCATTAATATTAATGAGCCTTTCTTCTGATTGGTTGAAAGAGCCCAGCCCAGGTGGGCCCAGGTGGGCCCCCTGACAGACAGCTCACTTTAAGTTTCTAAACGTTTTATGAATGAGGATTTCTCTGACACAGCGACCTGACGCATAATAACAACATAATAACAACAACATAATAATAATAACAACATAATAATAACAACATAATAATAATAACAACATAATAATAACAACATAATAATAACAACATAATAACAACAACATAATAATAACAACATAATAACAACATAATAATAACAACATAATAACAACAACATAATAACAACATAATAACAACAACATAATAATAACTGAACATTTAAAGTGTTTTAAATATAAATAAAGTTTTATTTCCTGCTTTGATGTGTAAGGAGTTTCTCTGAATCTTTCTGACATTTTGTTTCTTTCTTTGTATTTTACTGGTTGAGCTGGTGTGTTTGACTCATTCAGACTCAAACGTTCTCACAATGTTTCATCACACACACACACACACACACACACACACACACACACACAGTGCAGCCTTGTTTTGTTGCTCACTGTGTGTGTTTGCTTCAGCAGCTTAAAACAAAGAGCATCAGCCTGAAACCACGGCAACCAGAGGGTGGTGAGCAGGGGGGGCTGCTGATGGGTGTGTGTTGGAGGGCACTTTCACACACTACCCCCCTACCCCATCACCCCTCTCCCACCCCTTCATTCAGCCGTCAGCCCCCACCCCTCGTCCAGGTTAATTAAATATGCTAATGAGGCGTGGGAGCAGATCGGACCGTCTGCATCCACCCCCCACTGAGGGGGAGGGGAGCTGTACACACCAACAGACACACACACTGAGGAGCAACAAGCAGTACACACGAACTTCAAATTAAAAGTTTAAAAAAAAGTTGCTTTTATTTTGAAAGTCATCCTCTTCTTTCCTGCTCTCTTCATCACAGGCGTCAAAATAAAAGTCGAGTTGTTGCCACTCATGCTTTTATTCTGAAATGTGTCACTGACTGAGGGTCTCTTCTCTACTTCCTCCTCTCTCCTTTTATCACACTTCTTTCTTCCCTCCATCACAGACTTCAAAAATAAAAGCTCAGTAACACATAAGTTGTTGCTATCCATGCTTTTATTTTGAAAAGTAAGATTAAGCTCTTTTCGCCTTGTTCACTTCCTGTTATATTCTATTTCATTTCTTTCTTTCGCTGTGTCTCTTGCGGCTTCAAAATAAAAGCCTATGTTTTTAAACATGCTTTTATTTTTTAAAGGTGTTATGAACTGAACTCTCCTTTCCTGTTTCCTGTCACTCTCCCTCTTTCTCTCTCTTCCTCTCTGTCGCTGAAAGCCTTCAAAATAAAAATAAGCAGAAATAATAACCTCTGCTAGTCTGTGCTTTTATTCTTAAAGTCTCAGACTTCAAAATAAAAGCCTTCATTTAGAAACAAAAGCTCAAAGTTTTCCCTCCTCGTCTCTCTCTCTCTCTCTCCTCTTCCTCTGTTCATCGAAACACTGAGTGAAGCCGAGCGTGAAATAAACAAAACAACACACACACTCACTCACACACACAAACACACACACACACACATTAGAGCACTTAGAAAACAATGAAAAGAGAGAGGGTAGAGGTCTCTCTCTCTGTGGGAAAGTCAAACTCTGTGGCCTCTGAGGCCGCTCGCTCAACTCTGCTCTCTCTCTGTCTGACATGAACTGCCTCTTTTCTAGGAAGAGGGGAGGGAAGGAGGGAAGGAGAGAGAGAGGAGGGGGAGGGAAGGAGGGAAGAGGGGAGGGAGGGCGAGCTACTGGATGATTCCCAGAATGACAGAGAGAGAGAGGAATGGTGGAGCTGACGACTCACATCAGTTCTCTCTCTCTGACCTTTGACCCTTGCTCCTTCGCTCTTTAATCTTCACTCCTTCCTCCCTCTCTCTCCTCCCCTTCCCCTCGTTCACCTCCTCTTCTTCTCTCTTCCCCCTTTTTCTTCTAAAACCATGCAAAACAAATCTTTAACACGAAGAGAGGACACTAAGAACTCCAGACCACCTTAAAAATACTCCAAACCACCTTAAAGCTACTCCTGACCACCTTAAAAGAACTTCAAACCACCTTAAAATGACTCCAGACCACCTTAAAACCTGTTTATTTATTATTAGGAAGTGTTGTTGGATGAGCTGTACTGAAGGTACAAATACAACAGCAGAAATACTTTGTTAGGAGTCAAAGCCTGAATGTAAAATGTACGTATGAGCAGCAAAACATACTTGAAGTACTCAAAGTAAAAGTACTCGTTATGCTGAATGTCCCGTTTGTAATTTGATTCTGATTATTGATGAATCACTTTAATGCTGCAGCTCGTTAATGTTCATCAAGAGTGTTTAACTTAAACTCTGATTGGTCCACCACACGACCTCCACATCACACAGGAAGTACCACAAACTGCAGTTCCTCTAACGTCCACCTGAGGCTGGCTGCAGAAGTGAGTCAGTCTCCATAAGTCCCCATGTTCAAAAGTCCAACTTCACAGCAGAAATAAACATGTTTACAGCCTGGTACAAAAAACAGTTTTTCAGAAACCTGCGGGGACGTCTCGGAGACTACGTCCAGGTTTTAGACAGTCTGCGGGGACGTCTCGGAGACTACGTCCAGGTTTTAGTCAGTCTGTGGTTTAGTCACAGAGACTACGTCCAGGTTTTAGTCAGTCTGTGGTTTAGTCACAGAGACTACGTCCAGGTTTTAGTCAGTCTGTGGTTTAGTCACAGAGACTACGTCCAGGTTTTAGTCAGTCTGTGGGGACAGTCTGTCTCTCTCTCTCTGGTCGAGTCACACTGGCGTGGTGTTGTGTCTTGTGTCTTGGCAGAGCGACAGGCAGAAACAGAAAGTGTTTTGGCCGACGTGTTTTTTTTTCTCTTCTGTTTGGCTGAGAGGCCGAGCGTTGACTGGGGCGAGAGACATGCCAATGATACAGAGAGAGAGAGAGAGAGTTCATTTCAGACCCTCTGTACGGAGACGAGATGTTTTTTACTGGAAGGTTTTTGGACGGGGAGTTTCCCGCCCGCCTGGGGCCCTGTGCAGGAAAGAAAATCAAACACACCCCGGCGCTCGTATCGATCTGAGCAGCGACGCTCTGATCGAGCTTTTAATGAAATGAGGAGACGTTTGAATTCATTTTTATAAAGGCCACAAATCACACACACACACACACACACACACACACACACACACACTATAACTGTATTCATAATGTACACACACACACACACACACACACACACACACACACACACACACTATAACTGTATTCATAATGTACCGCACACACACACACACACACACACACACACACACACACTATAACTGTATTCATAATGTACCACACACACACACACACACACACACACACACACACACACACACACACTATAACTGTATTCATAATGTACCGCACACACACACACACACACACACACACACTATAACTGTATTCATAATGTACCGCACACACACACACACAGATGATTGACAGCTGCTCCTTTATATGAATCTGACTTATTAATGTTTCATGATGTTCATACAGCTCTGATATTTATTTTATTAAAACAATTAAACTGATCCAAATATTACTTAAAACGTTTTAATGTATTAAAGATCTGAAAACGTGTTTTTATGTTTATGTGAAAATAAAAATATAAAATCTGTCAGAGCTTCATGACGATCATTAAATTATGTGAAATATGTTTCAGTGTGAGCGAAGAGGAAAACATCAGATATGATGATGAAGACGTCGTCATGTAGAAATGAATGATAGCCATGATATTTAAAAAACAAATGATTAATATAATGTTAATAAAACACGTAATATAAAATCACATTAGTAACATCATAGTGATAGAAATAATCTCATAAATCATTTCTGTTTCTTTCCACTCTGCATTTGTGGTTCCCACTCTGTCATTTTGTTTTATTTCTGGTTTCAAACTCAAATTGTGAGTTTAAAAAAAAAAATTCAACAAAAGATAAAATAAATTTTAAAAAATGATTTTTTTGACTTTCAAATTTTATGTAAATGTTGCGACAGCATCGTTTTTCTGATGTCGTGACAGTAATTTTATTTTGTGCAGGTTTCTCATAACATAAATCTGATATTTAATTATTAATTATAAATTCATTTAGTCTCCGTTATGACTGACGTGTTTAGTCTCTTTTGTTTTCCATGCCTCATATTGTGTCATAACGTTTATATAACGTTCATATAATGTTCTAACATCAGTTCTCGTAGCTGCTGACGTCTGTTCAAATTCAAATCATGTTTAAATTATTAATAATTTCATCCTTCATCAGTCCTGACAACACTCACACTGCACTCACAGAAACATTCTGACAACATTTGGAGAACATTTAGAAAACCAGATGAGACCAAATCAAACAGATGAAGTGATGATGTTTCTCTCCGTCAGGAGGAGGAGGTGCGTTTGTTTTGTGTTTCCAGGCAGCGCTGGAAGATCAAGACCCGACTTGGCATCTTGAACCCTGGCACGGCTGCACGGCCGGGTCTGCCAAAACACACACACACACACACACACTCACTAATACACAAACAAAACACACACACACACTTACACAAACGCGCACACAATTTTTTTCTTCATGTTAAAATGATTTTTACATTTCGACACCCCGGGCCTCCATTTTCATGCCGCCCACCGGCCGCCATTTTGTGGAAAATTCGCCACACGACCCGACACACACACACCTCGAGCCCCCCTCAAAAAAATCAACACACACACACACACACACACATACATAACGTTCAGGACGGATCAAGCCAACACTCTGGATGTGTGTGTGTTTTATTTTTGTTCCATTAATTATAAAATAAAAGTGCACAAACAGACGAGGCAGACGAGGCTTTGTGTCGCGAGACGCCGCTGCCAACACGCTGCCATTTTAAAAGACCAGTCTCTCTCTCTCTCTGCTTTCTATTTGTAGTTTATGTCTCTCGCCCTCCGACGGTGTTTAAAAAGAGAGAAAGAAAGAGAGAGAATCCCGTTAGCCGTCTCCATTGTTGGACGCCCAACCAGCCGCCGCTGCCAAGGAGACGCTGCCAACTGCAACACACACACATAAATACACACATGCACGCACACACACAGATTTCTTCACATTTTCAATCACAAACACACTTTTAACATTTTCTGTCACACACACACTGACACTCGCCCCTTGCCCTGGCCTGTGTGCATGTGTGTAAGTGTGTGCATGTGTGCATGTATGCATGTGTGTGCATGTGATTGCATGTGTGTAAGTGTGTGCATGTGTGTGCATGTGTGTAAGTGTGTGGTTCTCTCTCTCTCTCTCTCTCTCTCTCTCCAGCCTGGCAGCCATCTTAAAGCGTTGGCAACCATTTTGAAGCTTCTGTCTGTTTTCTTTGAGCGGCTGCCATTCGCCACCTTCTGCCAGAACAAAAGAGGGCCAACGCCATTACCAGCCACACACACACACACACACACACACACACACACACACACACACACACACACACACACACACACAACAAGCACTCCAAAACCCTCCAAAAACCTTCCAGGAACCTTCCAAACCTGTTAAAATGTGCTGCTAATCAGTGCGGGTCTCGTAACTCTGCAGCTCCGCAGATCCTCCAGTGACTCCGACTGGAAACCAGCCAGTAAACTGGAGTATAAATATAAATGTGTTTGACCTCTGACCTCCGGCGGCTGATTAGCATCGGCTAACAGGATGAAACACAGCGCACATTTTCAAAGAAGGCATTGATTTGTCTTTTATTCCTATCTTCAAAGATCCCAAATGTTGGGTTTAAAGACGCTCCTGCTCGTCATCGTTAGAGAAATAAAACCAACAGTTCTTCATCTTCATCAGCTTCATCCTTCGACACGTGTCGCTCCTCAGCAGCAGCACTGTGACTGACAAACACTACAACACACCAACGGGAAACAAAGAGGACGTCAGGAGCTCAAGACGTGAAATACAAACGTTAAAATGAGGCTCAGACCAGTTCACACACGTGTTGCAAGTTTGGAGAAATTCGTCCGAAGAAAACATGAACGAACGTTTGTCTCCGTCTTCTACCGCTCTGTGAATGTCAGGAGGTGATTCATGAGGCGAGCAGTAGGTGGCGCCAATTCTCCAGTCAGAAAACCAGAAGAAGAGGGCGCAACTAGACAGCAAACAGCTGATCAGTCATGTGACCTCAAACTTCCAAATTCATCAAAACAAGTGGATGGAAACACGACAGAGCCTCCGAGTACGAAGAACCAAAGACAAACATCTGCTGCGATTTATTCCAGAGCGCTTCCTGATGAATCTGGAGTCAAACCGGTTTCACCCTCTGAAGTGTCTACACCAACCATCAGACTCCGTCAGACTCCGTCAGTCGGCTTCATTCAGAGCTGTCACAGTCTGAACTGATCTTAGTTTATGTCATTATCAGGTTTCTGTTCTTAACGAGCACTAAACACCAATTAACAAGTAAAAACTACAAACTGACTCATTCCCACAATGCCTTGCAGCTCCATCAGAAATATGATAAACAGAATCAGTAAAATTATTTTATGAGCTCAAAGTTTATTGATCTGAAAAAAAAAAAAAACTTCACTTATTGTTGTTACACGTGTGTGTGTGCGTGTGTGTGTGTGTGTGTGTGTGTGTGTGTGCGTGTGTGTGTGTGTGTGGTCAGTAGCTACATCTGGACTTTGGTCAAATTGGAATCGTGTGTGTTTTTTGGGGGCGGAGTCACATTGATGAATTGCTGTATTGATCGGTCTCTGCCTCACTTACCATAATTATAGCTCTCTAATGGATGATAGTACACACACACACACACACACACACACACACACACACACACAGTCAATATCACAAACTGAAGAAGATAAGTTTCCCTCTTATCATAATTCTTATTTCGTTTCCTCTTCCTCCCCCTCCTTCCTTCCGTCCTTCCTTCCTTACTTCCTCTCTCATGTCCTTCCTCACTTCCTTTCTTTCATTACCTTCTTCTTCTCCTCTCGATCCCTTTTCTTTGTTCCTTCCTTCCTCCCTACAGTTCATCCTCCAACTTTTTCCTTGATTTCCTCACTTCCTTTGTTCTCCCTTTTCTCCCTTCACTCCTCTATCCCTTCCTTCCTTCCTTCCTTCCTTCCTTCCTTCCTTCCTTCCTTCCTTCCTTCATTCCACACTTCCTCTACATTCTTCCTCTTCTCTTGATTCAGTTTCTTTGCTCCGTCCTTCCTTTCTTCAGTTCATCCTCCATCTTATTTCCTTACATCCTCTCTCCTTCCCCACTTCCTCTCTTCCTTCATCTGTCCTTTGCTCTCTATTTTGATTCTTCCTTCATCCCTACACTCTTTCATCCCTTCCTCTGTCCCTCCTTCCTTCCTTCCTTCCTTCCTTCCTTCCTCTGCATGTTGATCAATATTGATATTGATGTTTGATTATTGAGTTCTTAAATCAACAAAAAAACAAAAACAATCTTCCAATCAAAGCAAACTCGGCTGACAAACATCCAATCAGAGTTTAGTCCTGTCTGACCGTCGTCCAATCAGGCTTCAGTCAGAAGAGGAGGTGAAAAGAGGAAGAGGAGGTGAAAAGAGGAGAGGAGGGAGGGAGAGAGGGATGGAGGAGGAACTCTGCGTCTGATTGGCTGCTTTCTTTGTTTTGGAAACTTCATCATTTTCTCCCCATCCTCTTCCTCCCCCCTTTTTTCTCTCTCTGGCCGAGCGGGAACGGATGTCTGGCTCAGATAAAACACACACACACACACACACACACACACACACACACACACACACACACACACACACACACACACACACACACACACACACACACTCTGCAGTACTTTATCTGTAGTGATTTCACCATAATCTGCTATAGACTCTACTGCCATTAATCACAGTGTGTGTGTGTGTGTGTGTGTGTGTGTGTGCTTGTGTGTGTGTGTGTGTGTGCTGTGTGTGTGTGTGTGAGTTTGTCCATCCTTCAACTGTATGGATTACCCAGACTGCAGCAGAAAAAGAGAGTGAGCATAAAGTACAGAGGAAGAGTATTTCACACACACACACACACACACACACACACACACACACACACACACACACACACACACACACGTGTCATGTCAGTCTCAGGCCAGTCTTGGGGTTGCCGTGGTGACGGTCAGAGTGAAAGCAAACAAACAAACAAAGAGTTCTCTTAAAGGGACAGGACGCAGTGACGATGAACATGTCACATCAGGGGGTCAAACATACGGCTCACGGGCCAGAACCGGGCCACCAAACGGTCCAATCCATCAGAGGAGCTGAGCTATATGTGTTGTAGGACAGGCAGAACAGAACAATGTAAATGAAATATATAATTATTATAAAACAACTATCGACTGTAAACATGACAGGAAATAAGAAGTCACTGATTCTCGCTCCTGATTGGTCCACTAAAAAAAAACGTTTTCAGAACGTACTACTAACACTCAAACAACAGAACAATGATGACGATGGTCCGGACCTGTTCATGACCCGACAACTGACACAGTACATCTATTTTAGTTTTTCTTAGTTTGTATTTTTTATTTTATTTAAATCTCTAATTTCTCGTAGTCTCAGAGACAGTCTCAGAGACAGTCTCTGAGACAGTCTCTGAGACTGTCTCTGAGACTGTCTCAGTCTGACATGAACACACGACAAACTCTGAATAAAAGAGGACGTGGATCATTTTAAAATAACGATCGATGCTGTGCTGACTGAACGTCTCTGAGCGGGCTCAGCAGCTTCTATGGACATAATGGCAGAGGAGAAGAGAGTGAAGAGGACGCTGACGGAGGAAGCTAAGAAGAGAAAAGGAGAGAGGAGCGAGCAAGAAGCCCGGACAAGAGTAAATCTGGGACTGACTTTTAGTGGTTGGTGAGAGCTTGGTGAAATAAAAGGCTGAAAGACAGACGCCGAGCTGGGCTGACTGCTGTTGGACTAGTCAGTAATATTAGCTGCTGCTGTGTCTGCTGTTGGTGACCTGGTTGGTGATCGGCTGTTGTTCGTTTTTGATCAGAAGTAATCTGAACAAATCGTCTTTATTACATAATCCTGATCATGTTTGAACTCCGACACGTTCAGCCCGCTGTGCAGAAAGAAGCTTTCTTATGGAGATTAAAGTGGAGGTATGTGTCAGAGGGAGTCGGGGAGTCGGGGAGTCAGGGTTCCCAAACATTTCCTCATGTTACAAAACCCTCCGCCGGCCCACAATGCATCACTACACACTGCAGAAACAACAGCACTGCCTGGAGAGAGGCAGAGCGGAGGGGAGGAGGAGGGGAGGAGGGGTCCAGACAGAGGGAGGCAGAGGTCAAGCTGTCTGTGAGGAGGTGGAGGAGGGTGAGGAGGGTGAGGAGGGGAGGAGGTGACCCGGGGCTCTTCACAGCCTGAATAGAAGCTCCCGCGGGGCTCTCAGTGTTTGGACGTTCGCTTTTGTCCGACATACTTGTTCCTCTTTTCTGCTTCTATGGACGTAATCTGCTCCACACTTCTCCTCCGGACAGCAGGAGGAGGAGGAGGAGGGGGAGGGGAGGAAGGGTAGAGGTATGTCAGGCAGGATTAGAAGAGAAAGAGGAAAAGGAGAAGAAAAGAGGGAGGTGACAGAGGAGAGAAAGGTAATGAGAAACAATTGGAAGGAGTCGAGGAGGAGGAGAGGATTAAAAACAGGAAATAGGAGGAGGAGGAGAGAGTAGAGGGAGAGGAGGAGAAGGAAGATGACGTGTAGACAGAGGAAGAGATGTACAGAGGGAGAGGAGGACAGAGAGGATGAGGAGGCAGCAGATGAACTGGTCCATAAAGGTTCTTTAATTAACCTAATTAATATTTCTGATTACTGATGAGCGATCGACAACACAAAGATCAAAGATCAGAACTTTAGTGTGTGTATTGTGTTTGATTCACTGATGATTTAAAATGAGTGTGCGCTCGTTCGATAACACACACTCCACCGACACGCCGTCCTGCAGACACACACTCACTGAGCACCAACGTGGATTCACAGTCCCCAAAAAAACGCATCATTTCCTGTTTGCTGTGAGGAAATAATGTTTTTATTCACGTCCTCAGAAGGAAGCAATGAGCTGAGAGCACCAGACAGGTGGAGGAAATACAGAATAATGTTTGCATTGACGGCCTCGTCAGATTTGATGGTCCGACACTTTGAGGCGTTTTTTTGCTTTCAAACCTCTGCTGCAGAACTCCCAGCATGCTCAGCTGCAGCAGCAGACAGGGGTCAATCGTTGACGAATACATTTCCTGCTTTTATTTTTTCCTCTGGAAACAGGAAGCGAGCAGTAAAATGCCCTTTTGATACCTGACTGGAGTTTTTCTCTGCGCTCCCCGATGCACCAGAAAAAAACTCCAATTAAGACAAATCTGTCCTCCCTGACACCGTCTTCTTCTTCACCCCACCACCACCACCCTCATCATGCCTCTCTGTTTAAATCCTCAGCAGCTCCCGTCTCTCTCCGGTCTGCAGCCTCGGGCCGGCCGGGCCTCGACAGAACCACACAAAGAAAGAAATAAACAGAGCGAGCAGCAGAGAAACCGGCGGCGTCTCTGTGGTTTTAATTTGGCATTGTCTTCCTCTGACGCGCTGAAAGGCAAAAAAATGCAAGAAAAAATCTAAAAACTCTCTCACACACATCACCCCCACCCTCGCTCCCTCCACCTCCTCCACCTCCTCCTCCACCGCTGCAAACAAACAAGACGAGCAATCGCATTCGGGCGCAAAAGAGTGGAACCACATCAAACACAGATGCTAATCCTTTCTGGATCCGCAGCGCGTCCTCTTTACTATTAATAGTTGTGGAGGAGGAAAGAACATTATGGCTTTAATTTATTTATTGTGTCGACGTATTAAAAGACGCCTCGACGCCGAGGTCCCTCTCGCTAAATTAGAAACAATATAAATCCTGCTTGGTTTACTGATAACCTATTTATGAAGCACGCCGTGGCTCCGTCACCCCTCCAGCTCGGCCCGGCCAATAATCACATAGAGAACCATGTCAGAGAGAGAGCGAGAGAGAGAGAGGGGATTCTGGGAGGTTTGAACCAGCTGATGGTTAGAAACAGCTGGAGATGATCGATGGTAGAAAACTACACTTTCCACGATGCACTGCTTTCTACCTGACAACTACCTAACCTGAACGCTGAAAACATTTTAGAACTTTTCTCTCCTCAACTAACGTCTGTTAAATTGTTTGTTAGCTGCTGTTAGCTAATGTTAGCTCTGTTTGTTAGCTGCTGTTAGCTAATGTTAGCTCATTTTGTTA
>CM071609.1:764096-984096 GCA_036365135.1 Miichthys miiuy
GTGTGTGTGTGTGTGTGTGTGTGTGTGTGTGTGTGTGTGACATCATGGCCGACATGGCTTAACCCCTCTGAGGTGGCGAGAACTCGACGACCTGAGAGAGTTTGAAGTGTGTTAAGTCGACTGTCAGGTCTAATGAAGCTGAATCTGAGTGTGTGTGTGTGTGTGTGTGTGTGCTTGTTAAGGCCGTCACTAACGAGTGTGTTCGTTATGGTTGCTCTGAACCTGAAGTTCATTTTATACATTTAAAAACAAAGATTTTTAAACTGTAGCTGCTGTCAGCTAATGTTAGCTGAGTTCATGAGAGTGTTAGCAATGTAACCGTGCTCAGCAGCCTCTACGGACATAATGGCAGAGGAGAAGAGAGTGAAGAGGACGCTGACGGAGGAAGCTAAGAAGAGAAAAGGAGAGAGTGAGCGAGCAAGAAGCCGCCGGACAAGAGTAAATCTGGGACTGACTTTGGATCTTTAACACAGAAACAGCAAAATGTAAAATGGGGGAAAAGTCAGGGTGAGGATGGGTGAGGGCGGATGAGGATGGGTGAGGGAGGATGAGGATGGGTGAGGGCGGGTGAGGGAGGGTTAATGCTGTGAGGGTTTTGGGCTCCTCCTCTGGGAAGAGAACATTCCTTTCCTTTTACCTCCTGATTCACTGGAACAGAGAGGCCAGCAGACATGATGAGATTACCCACCACCTCCTCCACCCATCCACCTCCTCCACCCATCCACCTCCTCCACCCATCCACCTCCTCCTCCACCTCCTCCACCTCTCCACCTCCTCCACCTCCTCCACCTCTCCACCTCCTCCACCTCTCTCTCTCTCTGCCTGTTACTGTATTCTGGATAGTCTCGATCATCTGCTCTAAGCCACACGGCCTCACGCTGCGCACACACAAACTAGAAGTAACTGAGTACGTTAGAGAAGTAATATTTTACCACAGCTCGGTACTGTAACGTTGTTCCCTGTTGGTCCGGTCAGTTCATTAGCGGACACAGATGAGTGTAGCAGGCCTCGCAGTCACTCACAGACCGGATCAAACAGGAAGCACTCCGCTCCGGCGGCGTCAGAAGAGAGAAAGCGTTTGATTGGATGATAAATTAGTACACGCCCCCCCGAGTGCAGGATGACATCATCAAGTTTTTCTGGTTTGTCAGGAAATGACAAACTCTAAAATACCACGAAGAACACCTGAACACACTGTGTGTCGGTGTTGGACAGACACTACTCTACTAACTACTCTAAGTACTCTAAGTACTCTGAGTACTCTGAGTACTTCATCTCTGAGGAGGTCCTGCAGACTGTGGTCAGAGTCAGACACAGTTTCATCATGAGGTCAGAGGTCAGACACGAAGTTTAATGTGAACTTCACCAACAGCTCGAGCAGGATGAGTCCAAACTCATTTAAACAAATCAGCTGTTCATTTCATTAGTTTCAATTCATTTAAATAAATAAAGATTGAATCAGGCAGGAAGTTTCAATCGTCATTCTGAAGCTGTGACCGACACGAGAGCGGCGGCCGGCGGTGAAAAGGTCAGGTGGTATTTAAGGTAACTGTCTGAGGCTCTACAACGAGGTTTCTCATTGGTCGAGCCCTCTGGACCTGTCGGAGGACATCGGGGTCATCGCTGCCTCCTGACAGACCATCTCTGTTTTTCTTTTTCAGACTCTCGCTCCCTCTGTGCCTCCCTCCTAGCTCCCTCAGTTCCTCCCTCCTAGCTCCCTCAGTTCCTCCCTCCTCGCTCCCTCAGTTCCTCCCTCCTCGCTCCCTCGGTTCCTCCCTCCTCTGATCTTGTCAGATGATCTGTTAGCTTCCTGTTACTCCTGTTGTTTCTGCTGTTGTTTCTTCCTCAGCGCCGAGCCGCTAATACGCCGCAGCGCGCCGTTAATGACCCGCAAAAACACAATAACACACGCCTGCTTCTCATATGCATATTTAATGGAGACAGCTGAACAAATTACATATTTATGGATTAGAAGATCAGGGGGAAGGAGAGGAGGAGGGGGCATGATGCCATTAGCAATGCAGACAGGTACGAGGGTCCCATCTGCACCGGCATCTGTACGGCAGGAGGGCCCGGCCCGGGGCGGGGAGACGCCTGTTACGGTACTGAAGTACTTTGTTGTGAACAGGACAAACTACAGAGAGAGTACAAGGAAGACTTCACTTCACAGTCCTTCATCAAACCTCCATCAAGTCGTTTATTGTTCGATCTGTGCGTCACGTGCTGTTCTTTGTTTCTGCAGGATCTCACATCCAGAGAGCTCAGACCTCTGAGTGTTCAGGAGAACCTCGAGCAGCCACAAAGCTTTTGAAAAAATAATTGCACATTTAAAATATTAAGTTTGAGGACAGCAGGGGCGGGGCGATCCCACATGTGGGGGTGAGATCCCAACATCACCGGACCGGACCCTGGAAGTCTGCAAGCATCAAGACCTGTATCGATTCATGGCTGATCGCGGACACGAGAGGCCTGAAGACTTCCAGAGTCCATGTGGGCTGCAGACTCCACCTGAAGAATCTGAAGTCAAAGAAAAGAAAGTTTTCATCCGACCGAGAACAAAATGTGTCAGCTGAAAACCTCTTTAAGATCCACGAGAACACACGAGCTCTTCAGAGAGTGTTTGGTCCCGCGGTGGCTCTGATGACAGTGAAGTCCACGTGGGCTCAGCCTACAGGTCTGGACGTTTAGAAACATCTCCAGCAGTACAGTGTGTGAGCAGCGGCTCTCTGGTGGGTGTTTCTGGATCAAACACTAATTCTCCACATCACAGTCTGACTGACACGGGCTAACACGGTCACTCAGGCTGATCCAGGTCCAGCTCGAGTCTGGATGGACGGAGGGAGGAGAAGGAGAAGGAGGGAGCTCCTCCTCAGTATTCAGAGTGGATTACCGCCTGCGTCTCCCCCGAGCTACCGGCCCATTAAAACACTCCCCCGTCCCCCCTCCTCGTTTTTTATATTAATTAAGATTTCAATTAAAGAGCCGGGGCCCTGAGACTTCACCCTTGTAAATTAGCGGCTAAAAGCCGACGTCATGCGGGATCATTAAACGTCGGGATCAGTCAGGACCTCTGGTGGGCTCGGCGCTGATCACACAGACGTCTGATGAGATTTTTCGGGATGCTGCTGAGTTTGACTCGAGATCGCTTTACGCCTCGAAGTGGCAGTTATGTGTCTCCTGTGGCTCGATTTATTTCAGTCTTTACATCACAGGCCGTACAACTTCTGACTGCTGGAAATACGATCCGCAACGTTTCTGTGTCTGCTTTAAGATCTGTGGGCGTCCACGGCGTCTCGTGTGCCGCAGAGAGGCTGAAAAACAACTGAGTGTGCAGCAGTCACACATCTTTAAAGGACTGATGACTGGAACACATTTTCACATTCTCATGATTGTTTTTATGTTTTTCTGCTGAGACTTCATGGACGCAGTGGAAATAAGTCATGTGACTATGAATTTAATATGTCCTAAAGTTTGTGTGTATTTTAACTGGAGACTCGAGGTCAGTCAGTGATGATACTTTGCTCTTGTATAAAAATACTGAACCTTCAAATTAAAGGTTTATTAAATAAAATGTTAGAGATCAAAATAACACATTTAATATTAAATAGATGAATTAGCTTTAAATAATCTTACACACACTGTAAATATAAACTCTGCTTTAGTTTTACGAGAATGACTTGTAATAGTTTTGATCGTACTTTTTAGTTTTTTAGTCTGCAGGATTTAGTGCCATCTAGTGGTGTAGTTGCAACCCCCTCGCTTCACCCTCTCATTCCTAGTGTGAAGGAGAATCTTTGGTGACCACGCAAGAATAAAAAACTCAAAAGTCCGTATGTAGAGCAGAGTTAGTGTGTCTGTTCTGGGCTTCTGTAGGAACATGGTGAGACCTTCAGCTGTCTGCAGACATGAAAACATGATGAGTCTGATGAAAACAGAGTTATGAAGATTATATTCTGTGAATCTGACACACACGTCCTGCTGTACGGGTTAGGCCTCTCATGTGAAACCACAAACTTCTGCTGTTACATAATCGTGACCATCGTTAGACCTGCAGTCCGCTCAACAACCGAAGCTCTGCAGTCGACCCGAACAAATCGCAATCCAGCATCTCCTTCAAAAACACACATCCAACCACACATCCAACCACACATCCAACCTCCAACCACACATCCAACCACACATCCAACCTCCAACCACATCCAACCTCACATCCAACCACACATCCAACCTCACATCCAACCTCACATCCAACCTCACATCCAACCACACATCCAACCTCCAGCCACACATCCAACCACACATCCAACCTCCAGCCACACATCCAACCACACATCCAACCACACATCCAACCTCCAGCCACACATCCAACCACACATCCAACCTCCAACCACACATCCAACCACACATCCAACCTCCAACCACACATCCAACCACACATCCAACCTCCAACCACACATCCAACCACACATCCAACCTCCAACCACACATCCAACCTCCAACCACACATCCAACCACACATCCAACCACACATCCAACCACACACCCAACCACACCCAACCACACATCCAACCACACATCCAACCTCCAGCCACACATCCAACCTCCAGCCACACATCCAACCTCACATCCAGCCACACATCAAACCACACATCCAACCTCCAACCACACATCCAACCACACATCCAACCTCCAGCCACACATCCAACCTGCAGCCACACAAAGTGTTTATAAAGAGAAGAAGAACGAGCAGAGAAAAGGTCACACATGCTGTGAACTACTCGACTGAGAAGGAACTACAACTCCCAGAGCAGGTCTTCAGTCTGATCAGGCTTTTCCTGGAAACAAACTGTTAACGTGAACGTGCAGTTCATTATCGAGTCGTTCAGTCTTAAATTAAATAAATTAATTAAATAATAAAAATGTGATTAAACAAACAGAATGAAACTGTTTCACTTTAAATCTGCTTTAAGAAAATAAACAGCTGTAAGTTCATTAAAGATGAGGATGAATACTTTGTAACAGATCTGTACGACTACACACAGAACTACGTCAGTGGTTAATTCCTCCACATTTACTGGATGTTATGATCTGTTAGTAACTGCAGTCGTCACCTCGCTCGTCTCGTCAGTGGAGGAAAAAATAAAAGAGTTTGGACACTTTGTGAGCACCAACATGTGCTCTGCCTTGTAAAGCACTTATAGCAGCGGGTGGTGGTGGTGGTGGTGGTGGAGGGGGGGCAGCATAAGGCGAGTGACTTGTTCTGGAGCGCTAACAACCTTAGCGAGGATAAGGTGGCTGATCCTCCAATGCTAGGCTCATTATTGTTGGAGGATTTGGAGCTGCTTTTGTCCTCCACCCTCCACCCAGACAGGTTGGAGGGGGTGGAGGGGAGTTCACAGGGGGCGATCAGGGGAGTTTCAGAGGGGTGGAGGTGTGTCCGATCTATTCTTCTTTTGTCAAACTGAAGTCAGAGTGAGTGCCTGACTTTTCTGATTATTATTAATGAGTCATAACGATGTTTAGATAACAACAGAATCATTTTCAAACACGTCATTTGTTTGTTTATGATGAAAACCTCGAGACGTCGTCTGTGTCCAAATATTAGAGATTTAAATGTCGACTACACGTTTAAATATCAGAACAAAATGCAGCCGAGGCAGCGAGAGAGCGGACTGAAGAGAAGTCGACTTGACTGTGGTCTGTTCAGAGGCAGCAGGTGGAGAAAAACAGGCCTGAAACCAGCAGGAGGAGGAGGAGGAGGAGGAGGAGGAGGAGGAGGAGGAGGAGGAGGAGGAGGAGAAAGTGGGAAGAGGAGGAAACCACAGCTGGTGTTCGACACATGGCTACTGCTTGTTGTCTCTCTGTTTCTCAAACACCAAAGTCCACGATGGTTTTGGTGGGTGGAGGGTTTCTAACTGGAACCATACCGGCCTCCACCACAACCCTGAATCCAGTCTGAGCCCCGATGTGGAGTCAGAACATCTGAAAGCACTGAACACTGAACACGCTGCTTCTGGTGATGGAGCTGCTCAACATGCAGAAATCACTGATTTTATTTCTGCGTACAGTCTTCACATGGATGAGACGAGCGCCTGCCTGGGTGGAGGTGTCTGTGGTCTATGATGGTTTTGGTGGGTGGAGGGTTTCTAACTGGACCTCTGCCACAGTCCTGAGTCCAGTCTGAAGCCTGACCATGAACTGATTAAATGATTCGTCTTCATCGAGAAAAACACCCAAAGAGACGTCTTCAAATTTCTTATTTTGTCCAGAACCAAAAAAATATTTGAAGTTTGAAGTTTTCTGCAGAGAAAATATTTGGACTCTAATAAACGATCAAACCTGCCGGCCGGCTGGATTTTAGTTACTTGGAACAAAGTGGTCCCATGAGGAGCTTCTAAATCAGACAAAAGAAGAGCCAAGTGTTGTCGCATTGGCCATGGGATCGACATAAAAATGTAGTGGGAGGAGGAAGAGGAGGAGGAGGAGGAAGAGGAGGAGGTGGTGATGTAGCTGAGTAGATGTGCAGGACACGTACAACCTCGGCACAGTAAAATTCATGATCATAAAGTGCAGGCCCTTGAATAAGTCAATGGAATAATCTGCTGCATCATGAGATAAGAGGCTGGATGAAAGAGAGTGGGGGAGAAAGGGGGAGAAAGAGAGGGAGAGAGACATGCAGTCAGAGAGAGAGAGAGAGAGCGGGTGGGCTCGGGCTTCTCATTAAGATTCTTGCGGTGCAGTGACTCAGCCCATTTTGGTAATGGAGAGCCCCGGCCACCTAAAGATGGAAATGGCCATTTTTCAAGCCCTCCCCTCTCACGCACACGCGCACATTTTATATATAAATTATCCCGAGCACTTACAAGTGGGGAAGGAAGGCTGGAGGAAGAACACTGCAAGGTCATTCTCAAATCTTTTGGACGGCCGGGATC
The DNA here is from genome assembly GCA_036365135.1 of Miichthys miiuy. Taxonomy (NCBI): domain Eukaryota; kingdom Metazoa; phylum Chordata; class Actinopteri; family Sciaenidae; genus Miichthys; species Miichthys miiuy. The sequence continues at coordinate 771,029 of CM071609.1, forward strand.
AGGAGACGAGTTTTAATGGGAGTGCAGGGAGAGGACAGCAACGAGCGAGGAGTGAGGAGCAAGGAGAGAGGAGAGAGAGAGGGAAACTTTTCCTCACAAATCTGCACAGCAAGACCAGTCTGAGACAGTCTGAGACAGTCTGAGACAGTCTGAGAGAGTCTGAAAGAGTCTGAGACAGTCTGAGACAGTCTGAGAGAGTATGAGAGAGTCTGAAAGAGTCTGAGAGAGTATGAGAGAGTCTGAGACAGTCTGAAAGAGTCTGAGAGAGTATGAAAGAGTCTGAGAGAGTCTGAGACAGTCTGAGAGAGTCTGAGAGAGTATGAAAGAGTCTGAGAGAGTATGAGAGAGTCTGAGAGAGTATGAAAGAGTCTGAGAGAGTCTGAAAGAGTCTGAGACAGTCTGAAAGAGTCTGAAAGAGTCTGAGAGAGTATGAGAGAGTCTGAAAGAGTCTGAGAGAGTCTGAGAGAGTCTGAGAGAGTCTGAGAGAGTCTGAAAGAGTCTGAGAGAGTATGAGAGAGTCTGAAAGAGTCTGAGAGAGTATGAGAGAGTCTGAAAGAGTCTGAGAGAGTATGAAAGAGTCTGAAAGAGTCTGAGAGAGTATGAGAGAGTCTGAAAGAGTCTGAAAGAGTCTGAGAGAGTATGAGAGAGTCTGAGAGAGTATGAGAGAGTCTGAGACAGTCTGAAAGAGTCTGAGAGAGTATGAGAGAGTCTGAGAGAGTATGAAAGAGTCTGAGAGAGTATGAAAGAGTCTGAAAGAGTCTGAGAGAGTATGAGAGAGTCTGAAAGAGTCTGAAAGAGTCTGAGAGAGTATGAAAGAGTCTGAAAGAGTCTGAGAGAGTATGAGAGAGTCTGAAAGAGTCTGAAAGAGTCTGAGAGAGTATGAAAGAGTCTGAAAGAGTCTGAGAGAGTCTGAAAGAGTCTGAAAGAGTCTGAAAGAGTCTGAGAGAGTATGAGAGAGTCTGAGAGAGTATGAGAGAGTCTGAGACAGTCTGAAAGAGTCTGAGAGAGTATGAGAGAGTCTGAGAGAGTATGAAAGAGTCTGAGAGAGTCTGAGACAGTCTGAGAGAGTCTGAGAGAGTCTGAGAGAGTATGAAAGAGTCTGAGAGAGTCTGAGAGAGTATGAAAGAGTCTGAGACAGTCTGAAAGAGTCTGAGAGAGTCTGAGAGAGTATGAAAGAGTCTGAGACAGTCTGAGAGAGTCTGAAAGAGTCTGAGAGAGTATGAAAGAGTCTGAGAGAGTCTGAGAGAGTCTGAAAGAGTCTGAGAGAGTCTGAGAGAGTATGAAAGAGTCTGAGACAGTCTGAGAGAGTCTGAAAGAGTCTGAGAGAGTCTGAGAGAGTCTGAGAGAGTATGAGAGAGTCTGAAAGAGTCTGAGAGAGTCTGAGAGAGTCTGAAAGAGTCTGAGAGAGTATGAGAGAGTCTGAGACAGTCTGAAAGAGTCTGAGAGAGTATGAAAGAGTCTGAGAGAGTCTGAGACAGTCTGAGAGAGTCTGAGAGAGTATGAAAGAGTCTGAGAGAGTATGAGAGAGTCTGAGAGAGTATGAAAGAGTCTGAGAGAGTCTGAAAGAGTCTGAGACAGTCTGAAAGAGTCTGAAAGAGTCTGAGAGAGTATGAGAGAGTCTGAAAGAGTCTGAAAGAGTCTGAGAGAGTATGAGAGAGTCTGAGAGAGTCTGAAAGAGTCTGAGAGAGTATGAGAGAGTCTGAAAGAGTCTGAGAGAGTATGAGAGAGTCTGAAAGAGTCTGAGAGAGTATGAAAGAGTCTGAAAGAGTCTGAGAGAGTATGAGAGAGTCTGAAAGAGTCTGAAAGAGTCTGAGAGAGTATGAGAGAGTCTGAGAGAGTATGAGAGAGTCTGAGACAGTCTGAAAGAGTCTGAGAGAGTATGAGAGAGTCTGAGAGAGTATGAAAGAGTCTGAGAGAGTATGAAAGAGTCTGAAAGAGTCTGAGAGAGTATGAGAGAGTCTGAAAGAGTCTGAAAGAGTCTGAGAGAGTATGAAAGAGTCTGAAAGAGTCTGAGAGAGTATGAGAGAGTCTGAAAGAGTCTGAAAGAGTCTGAGAGAGTATGAAAGAGTCTGAAAGAGTCTGAGAGAGTCTGAAAGAGTCTGAAAGAGTCTGAAAGAGTCTGAGAGAGTATGAGAGAGTCTGAGAGAGTATGAGAGAGTCTGAGACAGTCTGAAAGAGTCTGAGAGAGTATGAGAGAGTCTGAGAGAGTATGAAAGAGTCTGAGAGAGTCTGAGACAGTCTGAGAGAGTCTGAGAGAGTCTGAGAGAGTATGAAAGAGTCTGAGAGAGTCTGAGAGAGTATGAAAGAGTCTGAGACAGTCTGAAAGAGTCTGAGAGAGTCTGAGAGAGTATGAAAGAGTCTGAGAGAGTCTGAGAGAGTCTGAAAGAGTCTGAGAGAGTATGAAAGAGTCTGAGAGAGTCTGAGAGAGTATGAAAGAGTCTGAGAGAGTATGAAAGAGTCTGAGACAGTCTGAGAGAGTCTGAAAGAGTCTGAGAGAGTCTGAGAGAGTCTGAGAGAGTATGAGAGAGTCTGAAAGAGTCTGAGAGAGTCTGAGAGAGTCTGAAAGAGTCTGAGAGAGTCTGAGAGAGTATGAAAGAGTCTGAGAGAGTCTGAGAGAGTATGAGAGAGTCTGAGAGAGTATGAAAGAGTCTAAGAGAGTCTGAGAGAGTCTGAAAGAGTCTGAGAGAGTCTGAGAGAGTCTGAAAGAGTCTGAGAGAGTCTGAGAGAGTCTGAGACAATCTGAGAGAGTCTGAGAGAGTATGAAAGAGTCTGAGAGAGTATGAAAGAGTCTGAGAGAGTCTGAAAGAGTCTGAGAGAGTCTGAGAGAGTCTGAAAGAGTCTGAGAGAGTCTGAGAGAGTCTGAGAGAGTCTGAGAGAGTCTGAGAGAGTATGAAAGAGTCTGAGAGAGTCTGAGAGAGTCTGAGACAATCTGAGAGAGTCTGAAAGAGTCTGAGAGAGTCTGAGAGAGTATGAAAGAGTCTGAGAGAGTCTGAGAGAGTCTGACAGAGTCTGAAACAGTCTGAGAGAGTCTGAAACAGTCTGAGAAAGTCTGAGAGAGTCTGAGAGAGTCTGAGAGAGTCTGAAAGAGTCTGAAACAGTCTGAGAGAGTCTGAAAGAGTCTGAAAGAGTCTGAAACAGTCTGAGAAAGTCTGAGAGAGTCTGAAAGAGTCTGAGAAAGTCTGAAAGAGTCTGACAGAGTCTGAGAGAGTCTGAAAGAAGTCTGAGAGAGTCTTTAGTATCATTAGCTGTGACTCTGAAGCTGAAACTCATTTGAGGAAACTCCTCTGGTGGAGGAGGTAAAGCGAGGAGAGCGGCGTCCAAGTTTCCTCTGCTGCAGGACGCTCAGGTTCACGGCTTTAAATCAGACAGGATTGCTGGATTACTCTTGGATTTCCTTCCTAATCGTGTCAGAGTGTTCCCCTCCTTCAGCCTGCTGTGTTTCCTCTCTGAACTGAAACACGAGGAGGGAGGACGCGTCCACTCCTGCAGCCTCGGGTCACGGCAATAAAACTGACAACAAAGAAAAGCTGCAGTCGCTCGTCACTGTCCCTACATGACTTCAGATCTGCTGATGTCAGAAAACAGGCTGGATTTATGTCGACGATGAACCACAGAAGCACAGAGGAGAAGACAGAGTCAGTGAACGCTGCCGAGGGAACACCAAGAAAAACAGCATCAACTCCACAAGGAGTTTATCTTTATTTTCCAGAACACATGTGAACACTCTGTCATGTGACAACACTCACAGGTGTCTGAGAAACATTTAGAAAACGTTTAGAAAACATTTAGAAAACATTCTTCTGCATTCGCTTCACTGTTTAGTGAAGGCTGACAGAAGTTTGTGGTCCACGTCCACGTCCTGACCTGACCGATGAGGTCAGACTGTCTCGTAAATCAGTCAGCAGGTTAATCCCTGAGCGAGCGAGGACTCCCACCTTCCTGCAGACAACAAACGTCCTGAGACCAGAGCGACAGACGGACGACGTCAGAATCACAGACCTGGACCTGATCGATGTTCTGTTTGATAGCAGCTTTAATCCTGGAGGCCCGGCTGTGATTCTGTAAGCAGTTTAAGACGAGACAGGAAGTGATGTTTCTGCTCTTCCAGGAAATGACAAACTTGAACAGAAGGTTTCTGTCCAGTCCGATGTCATCAACCTGCCGTCTCCGCGGTAACACTCTGAGTTTAACGTCTGAATAATTCACGAAGAAAAATGTTTTTGTTCAAACTAGAATTAATGAAGTGGAGGTGAAGCCATGAAACGTTTTCTCTGTGATCTGTAAGGAAACTAATTCTGTAAAATAAAGTATGATCGCTTCCATGAGAAGGAAAATGTGTCGCGTCGTTCATGAAACACGATAATCAGTAATCAATAATAATAACGCTCATATTAATAATAGCATGTTTGATTACTGTCGCAGCGTTCAGGCTTCAAACGTGAACTTTATTTTAATTGTCGGATCAAAATCTGTTTTTGAACCTGTTTTATTAGTTTATTGGATTTGATTAATGATAGATATTAATGACAAACACTATAATTTAATTTAATTTTTTATGTTTTAACTTTAATCTGTGACGACTTTAAGTGACCGTGATACACTGTCGCTCATAAAGTTGGAATCATTTTATTTTCAGACTCGTTGCTCTTTTTATTCCTGTTTCTACACGTCAGGTTAATTATGGTTTAATTTCACTGTGATGTGTTTGGAAGAGATCAATAAATAAATAAATCACAACGTCACGATTATTTCATGAGAAGAGGTGAAAAATATTTGATTCCAACTTTACAGCCATGAAGTGTGAATGTTATGATGATGATGGTCAAACGTTGTATTTACAGGAATGTTTTATTAACGTTCTCTGACGCTGTTAAATAAACCAACACATTAATATATCCATAAATCTACATGTGTGGTTCCCACCCTGTGGCTGTTTATCAAATGAAGTCTGACAGACGGTTTGTCGCCGCTGTCGCTCACCTCAGCTGACCTCGCTCATCCGGGCGGTCGGTTACACAGATCACACGTGTGTGTATATAATGCACACACACACACACACACACACACTCTCTCTCTCTCTCTCTCCCCTCTCAGATGCTCTTTCACTTGCTCGCTCGCCCGCTCTCTGGTTCATCTGAGCCAACAACTAGATAAACACGCCATGTGATCACATGACACACGTGTGTGTGTGTGTGTGTGTGTTATGTGGGACACTAGTAGTCACATCTCGATAGCGAGCGAGATAACAAACAACTCTTTCCCAAACATATTGATCTGCAAACAGAAGAAGGACCGGCTGGCAGCTACCTCCCCTCTGCTCCCCTCTCCTCCCCCCTCTGCCCCTCCCTCCCATCACTCCTCTCTCTCTCTCCCTCTTTCTTTACTTCCTGTCCGTGAGCGCCGCAGAGCGCCTCGTGTGTTCACAAGGATGTTATCGATCGGACGAAGCGAGGCCTCACTCGCTGCACGACAGGCGGCCTGGGACATGTTGCATCCCACTTTGGGCTCAGCCAATCGTCTATCCTCACCCCATCACACACACACACACACACACACACAGGGCTGTTAGCTCCATTTGCCATGCATCCTGGCAGAGCCTCGTCGGCGCTTTAATATCTATCTTAAGAGTTGACAATCTTTCGGGGCAATTAAAGCAATCGATACGGTCCTGAGAGAGAGGAGAGAGCAGCCTCTTATCCCCAGTAATAGCTCTCACTAAATAATGAATACAGCCCAGACCACCAGCACACACACACACACACACACACACACACACACACACACACACACACACACAGACCTTGGTATCAGACACTGCAGGTTTTCAGACAAACGCTGACACCTCGCCCTCCGTTTGAAGAGACGCGCAGCAGCTTCTGATTTCAGTGATTCGTGTTTTAAAGACACAAAGTTCATTTCACACTGAGGAGGCTCGTTCTGTGAACGCACCATGAAACTGACTGTTTGATTAAAAAGTCAAAGAAACAAGAAGGAAAACTACAACTCCCAAGATGCATTTCATTCAGGACGCACTAATGACGACACTGTAGAAATTTAAATTCACTCTCTGACTGTGGATAAGTTTCAGTAACGACAGGCTTCTTCTTCACAGCATCAGCAGCTGAGACTCATGGGTACTGTAGTTTTTTTTAGAGCCAAACAGAAACAACCATTGAAAGTAATGAACACAAATTAAACTGAATTCTGATAATCAGTAAAATGTTTTTAAAGAAAGCATCAAAAACGTCTGAAATTTACAAGTCACGGGTTCGATCCCCACATCCAGCTGACCAGGTGTGTGTGTGTGTGTGTAACAATCAGTCAATAGTGTCTCATTAACCTGCTTGGCCCTCTGCCTGGTAATAAGGCTGCAATTAAATCAAACACACACACACACACTGTAAGAATGTGTGTGTGTGTGTGTGTGTGTGTGTGTGTGTGTGTGTGTGTGTGTGTGTGTGTGTTTGTCGGCCATGCATGTGATTGGACGATGACAGCAAACAGCGGTTCACTTCCAAGTGGCGGAAATGACAACTGGCTGAAAGTCAGGAAGTCAAAAACGGAAGGAAACGACACGCTAATCTAAAGACATGATGGTGGATTATTACTGTTCACACACCTTCTTAAACATCAAATTCAAGGACTTTTCAAGGACTTTCCAGGACCAGTTCCTTCAAGTTCAAAGCTGCTTAATTTTTCTTTTAGGTCTATTTTCACAAACTATCAAGGATTTCAAGGACCTGTTGGAACCATATTCAATGCATTTTAATTAAAAACAAACTGAGCTAACATGAGCTAACAACAGCTAACAAACTGAGCTAACATGAGCTAACAGCAGCTAACAAACTGAGCTAACATAAGCTAACAACAGCTAACAATCTGAGCTAACATGAGCTAACAGCAGCTAACAAACTGAGCTAACATAAGCTAACAACAGCTAACAATCTGAGCTAACATGAGCTAACAGCAGCTACAGCTGTCAGCAGTTTACTTCACTGTCCATCATAAACTCTGTAAATCACAGAGAGTTGAGGCGGAGCAGCCGGAGGACATCAGAGGGAAAACCAGAAAACATTTCCTCCATAAAATATGATCCAGTTTCACCAAAATCAGTGAAATAGTTGGTGGTGTGTGACTTAGTGCCGTAAAGCGTTACGTACTTCTCCCGACCCGGAGCCCAAAGTTACATAGTGTGAGAACAGACGTACGAATGACAGAGACACCGTTCAGCTGATCACAGGTCAGTGTGGATCAGCAGGAGGTTCCTCACTGGTCAGACAGTCTATCTGTATTCATGTTATGGCTGCCTCTCTCTGTCTCTCTCTCTCTGTCTGTCTCTGTCTCTGTCTCTCTCTCTCTGTCTGTCTCTGTCTCTGTCTCTCTCTCTCTGTCTCTCTCTCTCAGCTGTTTCCGCCTCTGTGGGCCAACATGGCCGCCGGCCCGTTGCCTCCCTCCCTCTCCGTCGAGCCAACTGGAGCTCGACTGGATGTCGGAGCGGCGGCGACCTTTTCCAACACTCGCCTTTGTTGTCGTTCTCCAGGCCAAGGCTGCCCGCCGGAGCGAGCAGGAGAGAGCGAGACAGAGGCTAACACACACACACACACACACACACACACACACACACACACACACACACAGATTTTCGACATAAAAACAAAAACTAACTTCAGAGCGCTGCAGGGTTTTTGTCCTTCCTGTTTAAATCCCTGTTTAACCCCGAGATGTCATGTGACACCTGTTTTAACACACACACACACACACAGTGTGACCTGTCTGACCTTTGACCTCTGTGTGTTTAAGTGAACTAAAGCAGTAAAGTGAAAATCACTTCTCCCTGCGAGGCTGCCTCCTCAGCAGGCGGCGCATTCAGCTTTTCATCAACTAAACTGACGTCAGAGAAACGCGCGCGCTCAGAGGAGCGTGTCATCCATCACGTGTGTGATGGATGACACGCTCAGAGTGTCATCCATCACACACTTTCATTCTACTGTGGATCTAAAAGCACACGCGTGTTCACGTCATGCTTCACGTCATTAACCACATTTGAGATGTTTCTCCGTTTGTTTGTTGGTTTTATTCCAGAGTGTCAGATTTATTTACAGATTAATAATCTTCATAACTCACACACACACACACACACACACACACACACACACACACACACACACACAGTCCTACTGAGACACTCAAACACTACAGGACCAAATGTGGATTAATGCGCCGCTGAAAATAGTCCCCAGACTAATTCCCCAGATTCCTCCCGTTTGTTTGATTAAAAACTGCAGCGAGCAGCTGTCTGAGCAAACTAATGAAGCTTTTAAACATGAAACTATATTTTAATGTGTGTGTGTGTGTGTGTGTGTGTGTCTGCTGTACTGTGTTTACTTGAAGAGTCCAAAGTTTGAACTCTAATCAGTTCAGGTTGGGGTAGAGGTGTGTGCGTGTGTGTGTGTGTGTGATGGTATGTGTGTGTGTGTGTGATTGGGGGGTTTGGACAGATTGGGGTCGGGGGTGTTGCTCCGCTGCAGAGCATTATGGGACTGAACTCTGTGCTTATCAACAGGCTGCTGCTATTTTTAACTTCATGAACACACACACACACACACACACACACACACACACACACACACACAGTAGATGTGGAGTCTTAATAATGAAGCGAGGCTGATTGGTGGAGGTCACACAGGAAGCTCAGATGTTGCTGCTGTCTGGAGGAGTCGAGCGGGCCGGCTGGGATTAATCTGGACACTAAACAGACACGAGTGTGTTTACGCTGAGAGAGACTCTATCCACCTCCTCCATCCTCCATCCACCTCCTCCATCCTCCATCTCCTCCTCTTTCACCACCAGTCCGAACCCGACTGACGGTCTCGACTCGTTCGGCTCATTTCGGTTCACATGACTCACGTCTGGGTCCAGATCACCGTGATCAGAGCTCTAAAATATGAACAACACTTCATCAAACCTCCAACGTCACCGCACAGCCTCAGTCTGACGCTCTCTACATGGATACTTGTACAGCAGTGCTCCATGGGAGTCGTAGTTCACTTGTCATGGACACAGTTTTGTTCCAACATTCAACAGTCTTGTCAAAACAAAAAAAACGTCTCAAGGCCTTGAGGACGAGTCTCAAGGCCTCGAGTCTCAGTGAACTCAAAGTCTGACATTTTCAGTTCAAACACTGACCAAAGATTAAATATTCGAGGTGCGGAGTGGAAAACGTCTCAAGGCCTTGAGGACGAGTCTCAAGGCCTTGCTTCAGTCTATCTTCACGTCCTTATTTCAGCGTCTGACTGGAGTCACGCCCGCGCTCTGCTCTGTCCTGATGAAGTCTAATTTCACCCGATGTTACCTGTGAGTAAAGTTATGACTGCAGAGACCTCGGCCGTCCATGAAACTCTGATCGGGCAAAGTCGTCGATACGAAGATGACTGAGCTCTGTGAGTTCATCCCAGATGTCTGAGGAAACATCTGAGCATGAAGCTTCAGTCCGGATGAAGTGTCCTGAGCTGAGCGGCTGTGAGCAGCAGACCTAACAGCGGTCTGTGGATGAGACGTGTGAACATCTGGGACGGGTTCGAGTTTTATTTCACTTTTTTATGACCAGGAGGAATTTACAGTACCGAGTATCTGAAGTGTGAGTACAGTGTGTTTCTTTTTCCACCACTCCTCTTTCTTTCCAGAGGAAGCAGACAGGCCTCACAGGGAGGAGAGGAGGGGGTCTTAGAGGAGGAGCGGTGGGGAGGCGCTGTGGGCGATGGGATGGGGAGGGGGGGTATAATGTTGAAGCAGCGGTGGGCTGATCTCCTGTGATCTCCTTCCTGTGTGGCTGTCAGGGCCTGTGGCGGAGGCTTACATCTTCCCCCGGCTTTGCCCTCCTGCCCCCCAAAACTACCCTCCGTCCTCCCCACCACCACTACCCAACATCCCACCCCGCACAGGACTTCATGTTCCTCCCTTTGACCCTCCCATCCCACCCCACCCTGCCTCGTTCTGCCCCAGAGGACTGCTGCTGCTTCGTTTGGACCGGAGGAATGAAGAGAAAGAGGAAAGAGGCAGAAAGGGGAGAGAAAAGAAGCCCGCCAGCTACAAAGACAGTCAGTCAGACAGACAGAAAGACAGTCAGACAGACAGAAAGTCAGGCAGTCAGTCTGTCAAGCAGCCAGACAACCAGACAGACAGTCAGATATAGTAAAGTTGCAGATATGATCCAGCTGTACAGACGCTTCGCAATGGGACGATCGTTTTCCACATCGCCCCAACAAAGACGGTATTATGTTGCTCTGATACTTTCTACTCCCTCCTCCTCCCCTCTCCTCCTCCCTCCTCCTCCCTCCTTCTCCTCCTCTCTCTCTCTATGTGTATAATATGTGAGATAAGCAGTGGGGAGAGATTAAGCCCAAAATGCCTCAGACATGCTTATTTGGCTGCTGGAATTGAGAATGACGAAGTCAGATTTCAGCGATAATGACGAGGAGCGACCGCTTCGTCATCGCGAATCAGGCGGTGTTTACGTTAAAGGACGAAGGGGAGAGAGAGAGAGAGGAGGAAAGATGGAGGTTGATGAAGATGACCAAAGAAAAACCAGCAAAGTTGTAAAAGACAAAAGAGAAAGACAGAAAAAGAAGGTACACGACGCATCCCGTTGTTTGGGACAAGTCAGATCGAGCAAAGACAGAAAGTCCTCGATGGGACAATGATCCCCAAAAAGTGCCCAAAGAAAGGAAACAAAGGTGAGATGATGTAAAAGAGTCACCAATGAAACCAAACCAGAGACACCCTGATGGGACAGAACCAATCCCTCGACTGGACCGACACCAGTTGCTGACAGGACAGAGAAAAGTTCTGATTGGAGCTGAAACAAGTCGACAAGGACTGAAAATAAATTGGACTGCGATTGAAAATGGGACAGAAACAAGTACGGCAAGGAGTCGAAATGAAGCCCAAAGGTACAAACCAACGGGAGGACACCGCCCTAAGACAGGTCCTGAGTTTCCCCAAAAGGACGCCAAGAAGACAAGAAATGAGTCATGAACAGACAAACAGACCTCGAGCCTTCATGTCCAACTCCACCGCCTCATCAGTGCTGTGATGTCTGTCTAAGAGGATAAATCAGGACAACGTCCAGGTTACAGGAGGCGAGCGGGGTCAGTTTAGGTGAGCAGGCGCTGTGCGGTATTTAGGTTGCTCAGTCAGGCCTGCTGGCACACTGACCTCCAAGCTCGACTCCCAGCATGCCTCATTTCTATCGATACCATCATTTCCCCTCAGGCCTGAGTGTGTGTCCACAAACAAACTGGGTGAACCGCAAACACGCAAACCTCAAAGCTGCTGAGATCTGACGGCTGCAGCGTCACCGACGCGTTCACGAGCTGCTCCTGACGGAGAACGTCACTTTTAAATGTTTGAAAATTACAATTCCATATTTCAAAGTTTAAAGTTTAATTTCTGAAATCTGTGAAAGTTTAACAGAAGAAACAGTGACAGAGAGTTTGAACTCAAACTTTACGGACTTCTTCAGACTTCCCCAACGTCCATCCTGCTTCCTTTACAATTTGGACGGTTTTAAAGAAAACGTCTACTTGTTTTTATAAATATTATATTTTATAAACGTACCCAGTAAGAGTCGAAAGCATTGAGCTCTCTGTTCTGATACACATGTGTGGATATGGATTTGTTCTTGTTTTAAGGACGAGTTGAAAACCCAGAACAGGAAACAAACGTTCACGTCTTCCTTCGATCTCTGAGACGTCTGACTGTCGCTGACAGTTTAAATATGATGACGTGACACATTTTGGATTAAATATCTTAAATCTGTTGTCAGCAATGATCCTGCTAACGAGCGTTTGAGGAAATGTGTTTCTGTTTGCACAGACTTATGAAAGGTCATTTTTCACGTTAAGGACTCAAACAGCAGAACTGTACCGTACATAAACTCTGATAGGTCAGACTTTAGGAGAAGTTAACGGCCTTGAGACTCTCTCGATTTATTGGTTCTCACGCTGCGACCGTCACGCTGATTTATTTTGAATTTATTTTGTCATCAAGCCGTGGGCTCGGTTCACATCACCACCTGTCCCACCTTACCAACACCATTAACTTATTCACTCCTCACAGCGAATGAATGGAAGCAAACTGTTCTCCAAATTAATTACAGAGCCGGGGTGAGACGGAGGAGGAGCGGGGGAGGACAGGAGGGGGGAGTTTGGGGAAGAACTGGGACTGAAAAAATACCAGAGAAAAAGAAAGTGGTGGCGGAGTGGGGGCCGCTGACTCAGGGCTCGATTGTGCTGCTGGGAAACGAAGGCACAAAAGAAACAGGGGGAGTCCACTTAATCCTGGCGGGGGGGCGGTCACTCCGGAGCAGGGAAACACCGGCGCGCTCATTTATCTGTTGCGGTGTTTCATTAGGACGCCACTAACTGCCGCTGGGCCTTTTGTCTTACTAATCCTCGCAATCAAACATGCGTGCAGGGGCCGGAGCAGGACCGGGTGGGTGGGGGTTTATTACTTTGAACGGTGGGTTTTATGGAGAAATCAAATGCCCGGCCACCTAGTGCAACCTTTATCACACCGCAATACCGAGGACAAAAGGGCTGAAACGCTCGGAGGAAGGAGGGGCGAATATTTGCTCAAGAGACACTTAAACAAGCAGCTGAGAAAAGAGGACTTTCCAGAATTACTCTTTTTAAGTTAAATGGAGACAGAAGGCAAGCCCGTGAGAAGACAGACAGACAGACAGACAGACAGACAGACGGAAGACACCGGAAAACAAAGAGAAAGAGCCGATGTGCTCGAGTTCTCGTCTGCAGCAGCAGCGGGCCTTTCTGGCTTGCTGGAAGCTTAGCGGTTGTTATCCGAGCAAACTGGAGATAAAAAAGTCTCCCAGAGTCCGTGGGAGAGCGAGGGCCACGGCTGCAGAGAGAGAGAGTGAACAGATCCCCAAAGCATTTCCTGGTGCAGAGCAGAGGTTCGCTAGCCGCTGTGGCTCGCGGCTCTGCTCACATAAAGCACAGAGGCTCCTTAATGCATCAGTTGTGGGGGAGAATCGGACCGCGGCGATGCATGGAGGTCGCAGGAGGGCACGCCTCTCGAGGACGGCCGTTTTTCTTTTTTTTTCTCCTCCTCTCTCCTCTCACTCTTCTCTATAAACACTTCAGCAGCTTATTTATTTATCCTGCACTTTCTTTTTAACGCTCGATTCTTATTTCCACCTTTCCTCTCTGTCTCCTCTGATGATGGAGCGTCTGCTCCGGCTTCAGATTCCTCTGCTTGTCATAAAGACGTAGTAAAGAAAGCACGCGGGGATTAATTGGTGTTGTGAGCAGTTTTTTTTTTTTACACTGAAAACTGAAGCAGGAAGTTGCTTCTGGTATGTGTAACTGTGATGGAGCTGGTCTCCTAAAAATATCACTCCTCCTCCTCCCTCAGGATTCCTCCTCGCTGCTCTGTTTCTCCCTCCAGCAGTGATTTGTTGCAGAATCCTAAAACCTCGACCGGCCCGGGCCTCCACTCGGAGCTTCATGTTGGTTGTAAAAGGGCACGCAGCTCCACTCATTCTGAAAAACAACGTTTGTGCACACTCAAAGATTTATGTTGCACAAGTTTGACTTCTTCTCAGGATCATCTTGTGGAATTTGTAAAGTTTTTGTCGGCTTTCTTTTTGAGGCAGTTTTAAAGAATATGTTTGCATTTGTTTGGAGTTTTTTCAGCCATAATCTGACTGTTATTAGTCGATAGGTATGCAGCAGGACATTCAGGCTGATTGAGGCTCTCTGCTCTGCAATGAGAGTCAGCTTTGACCCATATATGGCTGCCAGATCTGGCCTTGTTTCAGGAGTGCAGACTCAGTTAGATTTAAAAAAGGAGCCGTAGGAAAGCTACGCAAAACTGACATGCAGGAAATATTTTCCAAGAAGAAGAAGAGACCCTGATCCGAGAGGGACCCGACAGCGGTCAGAACCAATCCAACCAGGCCCGGAAAAAATAGTGCCAATCCCAAATACAGGGGACGCAGACAAAGACATGACGCTGCACCAACTGTGCAGAGAGTCGACAGAACATCGGACATCGTTTGGTTTGTTCGTCACGCGGCTTCATTGGTCACTTTTCTTCATTTCTGTGCTTCTACAATGAGTGAGCAGCTTCAGGTGGGCCACGATCAGCTCCAGCATCACCAGAACGCGTCATAGCCGTGCCCGTTAGAATTTACTGCTTGGATCTATTTGACTACTGACACAGCCCAGAACCCGCATCAGGACCCAGACCAGTGCAGTCACGCTGAATTCAGACCCAGATCAAGTCTGCCGAGGGCAGCACACAGAATCAGACGTAGAGTTCTGCGGTGTGTCATTCGTCACATGTGACTCGTGCGAGCATGCGGCGGGGTTCAGGCCGCCGTGCACAGTAGCGCTGTGCTGCAGGAGTACAGTATTGCGAAATGAGCAGTCGGTCACGTCTCAGCAGCTTTCTCAGCCCCGCTGCTCCCTCGGGTTTGGGCCGCGTACATTCTGCCGAGTCACAGCTCCTCTGGGGAACGGTGGGAAAGCTGGACTCAGCTCAGCAACCAGCCGGCTGCTCATCCATCTAACCAACCAACCGGGGGTTGTGGGTAGATTTCTCCCCCGTCCCCCCGTGTGCTCTGCGGCGCTGCAGCTGCCTCAGGAGGGAGGAATCCACTCCGGCCTGTCCAGCTGTTGATTTAGGCTGCAGGCTGAGAGGCTGGCCGCTCTGCCGCTGCCCCGAAGGCGGAGGGTGCAGCGCTGCAGCAGCACCCGCTCCGTGCCTCCTTAATAATGGAAGCCGTGTATTAGCCCTGACAGTATCATTTATGGGCGAGCTGCACGCCGCGGCGGGCCAGCCGTGGGATGCTATCGTTTAAAAGCAATATGGAGTGGAATTATTTATGAGGGCAGGTCTGCACACACACACACACACACACACGGACGGACACACACACACACACACACACACACACACACGGACACACCTCCCCTCCTCTCTGCAATGCAATGCACCATGAAGGGCAGCGATGGACCCGAGTTCAGCATTACGAGAGTGTGTGTGTGTGTGTGTGTGTGTGAGAGAGCACTAATTCAGATGCTCCATACTGAATCATGCGAGTGCCTCTGGAATGTCAACAAGCGTTCAGCCTGAAGATACACTCCTTCCTCTGCACTCAGACGCTCTGCAGGGACACCAACCAGAGGGCGGGGCTTCAACCTTCAACCTGTGATGACATCATCACATCAACCCCGTTCAGTTTGTGTCATCCACGGCAGGAAGCTGGAGACGACCGACAAACTGTGAAACACAAAGTCTGAGCTCGGAGAGGAGATCGGGACGGGTCAAAGTTCTGGTTCTGGTTCTGGTTCTGGTAGATTTGAATGTTTTTCTGTGTGAAGCTGCAGAAAATGAGCTCAGAGCTGAAATCGTCTCTTCTTACTCTAACTCAGAATATATGATTAAATATGTTTATTATATATAAAAATACAGTGAAGTGTGTATAGTTGTGTATAGTTGTGTATAGTTGTGTATAGTTGTGTATAGTTGTGTATATAGTGTGTGTACATTGTGTGTCCTGTGGGCAGACCGGTGAGTCCAGCAGAGTTCAGATAATTAAAGAACAGATGTGGAGACTCTGAGCTGCTGCTGTCACCTGATCACAGCGAGCTCGACCTCTTCACCTGCATCAACATCAGCCACACCTGGCTCTCACACACACACACACACACACACACACACACACACACACACACACACACACTAAACTTACAGCTACATTCAGCGACGACTGGTCAAATATTTACAAGTGTTTCTCTGTGTGTTTGCCAAAAGGCATTCTGGGAAATGTAGGACAACAGTGAAATAAACGAGGCAGGTGGAGGTGAAGTGTGATGACCTTCAAACTCCTCCTCCTGATGGAGGAGATGGAAGGAGAGGAGAATGTGGTGAGGAGAAGAGGAGGAAGGAGGAGGGAGGAGGATGGAGGAGGAAAGAGGAGGAAGGAGGAGGAGGAGGAGGAGGAAGGAGGATGGAGGAGGAGGAGGAGGAAGGAGGAGGAAGGAGGAGGAGGAGGAGGAGGAGGAGGAGGAGGAAAACAATGAAGAAAGAGGAGAAAAGGAGGCAAAGAATGGACAAACAGTAAAAGTAATTTTCTTTCTGAGGTTACTGAGTGCATGTGTGTCCTCACTGTAACCACCTTTATGTGCACTTGGAAACATGTGCATACACACGTGTGTGTGTGTGTGTGTGTGTGTGTGTGTGTGTGTGTGTGTGTGTTTTGTCACGTATGCCTCTAAAGTTTCACAGCCCAGCAGGAGAGGCTGCAGCCGGAGGGGCTCACTTCATACGGCGCCAGCACTATCAGACACACACACACACACGCGCACAGCACGCATGCACACACACACACACACACACACACACACACACGTGCACGTTTACAGATAGTAGGATATTGTCATCAGTGTGTGTAAGTGTGTGATTAGGCCTGATGAATGAAGCATGGCTATCTAAACATTTCACAAAGACCTGGTGTGTGTGTGTGTGTGTGTGTGTGTGTGTGTGTGTGTGTAACTGCATGTTTCGACTCTTTATAATGACTGAACACAGACGGTCTCAAACAAACACACGCTCCTCGTTTTTGTTTCCACTGAATCCGTCGAATCAGAAAAAAGCGCCTGCTCGCTCTCCACCAATCACAGCCCAGCTCTGCAGAGCAGAAACGTTTGAAGAACGTTTGAAGAACATTTGAAGAACCTGTTAGAAAGAAGACCAAGTCTGAACCTTGTCAAACAAACAGACTTCGTTGGACTCACGCTGACTCCTCGGCAGCTCCAGGAGTTCAGTTAGTGTTGATCCACTCAGCATGGTTCAGGTCCCGACCTGACGTGGTTCTGTGTTATCAGAGCAGAACCTTTTTTGGTTCCGGGACTTGCTGAGGAGCTAAATTTAGCAGGTTTCTGGGTACCTGACAGGATCCCTGGAAAGGTTCCTCTGAAGAAAACTGCCAACCGGTCCTCGACACGTTCCCACTCCAAACTCACAAACTGAAGCTCGGTCACGTCGGACCTTTCACACGACGACGTTCACGAGTCGGTTCACCTCCACAAGTATGAAAAATATAACGTCCAGTTAGACTTTCAAAATAAAGGTCACAGTTTGGTTCAGTTTAGTCACAAAAACAACCTGGTCTGGGTTCAGGTAGGTTCGTAATGTACATTACTTTGTATGCATAGGAAGAGGTGAAGTGGGAAAGTTTGCTTCCTCGTTTCCTCGTTTCCTTGTTTCCTCTCAGTGAAGTGATGAAAGTTAAACAGAACTCAGCGTTCACTTTTGGTTCTGCTGGGTCACGGTTTGTTTGTTTGACCCAATTTTGGTGAAACTGGATGCTGTTAGCTAATGTTAGCTCAGTTTGTTAGCCGGACTGCCCGGACTGTGAGCTCAGAGCACCGGAGGAGTGTTAGTGTTTGTACCACCGGGGAGGAGAAGAGGAAGAAGAAGAAGAAGAAGAAGAAGAAGAAGAAGAAGAAGAAGAAGAAGAAGAAGAAGAAGAAGAAGAAGAAGAAGAAGAAGAAGAAGAAGAAGAAGAGGTTTACAGGAATGCTGAAGAGGAGCGCTGTCGTGCCAGAACAGGAGCTGGGCAACCGGACAATGTAACCAGGCTCAGCAGCTTCTATGGACATAATGGCAGAGGAGAAGAGAGTGAAGAGGACGCTGACGGAGGAAGCTAAGAAGAGAAAAGGAGAGAGTGAGCGAGCAAGAAGCCGCCGGACAAGAGTAAATCTGGGACTGATTTATAATTTTTCTAATTTTTGATGATAAGTAATTAAGTAAATTTACTTAATTTTCTCTTTGCACAGTTCTTATGTTGATCGTCGGGATCCAGACGGGCCGGGCTGAAGAGCAGCACAGAACCCGCGAGTGAAGACGACCCGTCAGGCCTAAACTCAGCAGATAAATGTGTGTGTGTTGGTTTTAATTCAGACCGCTGAGGACGGCAATAATGAAGCTGAAGAAGACTACAGGGACAATTAAAGACAGGTTACACACACGCACAGATGTTCAAAGCCAAACACACACACACACACACACACACACACTGATCAGGGGCTCTCAGACAGACGTGGGTTTTGCTGGTTTTTAATTGAAAGCCTGAAGTGATTATAGAGTCGCAATCACTTTGGTTCCTTTTCCTCAATCAATAGTGACAAAAAACGAAAACGTAATCAGCTCAGAGCTGCCCGTCACCGCCAGACCTGTGTGTGTGTGTGTGTGTGTGTGTGTGTGGGAGGTAGTGGAGACATGCGTTTAATTTACGTGACGACGAGGATGACAGCCGTTAACACATCCGACTAATTACAGGTGAGAACGAGTGGAGAGAGAGAGGAGGAGGAGGAGGAGGAGGAGGAGGAGGAGGAGGAGGAGGAGGAGTGACGCTCATCCAATCCTCTTCGATCTGAGCTGAGGAGAAATCAGGCTGATCTGCTGATCGTCCTGCGACAAACTAAACCTCTTATCTGAAGTATGTTCAGCATCGTTAATCGTTAATCAGCTTATCAGACGACATAAAAACAACAAAAACTGACAGTTTGTATGAAGTCAGAGCTTCAGCAGACACAATGATGATGTGACATAAATAAATAAATAAAATGTAAATCATATTTCAGTGTCGACACTAATTTAATTAAATACGTTTTAAAATGATTTTTTTATTTGGAAATAATGGGATGTGTGATGCGTTCAGGTGTGTCCGTCTTTGTAAGGACTTTAGACATTTACCTTTTTCTAAACATGTTTTTTTTGCTTTGTTGGTGACTTGATGGAACAGTTTAAAGTCCGATGAACCAAACTCATCAAACACTGAGTCTGTATGAGACGCACCAAGCCGCCAGAAAGTTCTGAACACGTTGTTTTAACGTTGTGAAATGGTTACAGTTTGGTTCAGGAAGAAACCGTGATTATTGAAGTAAAACTTCAATTAAATATTACGTAAAAAACTCCAACAACATGTTTGTCCGCTCTAAATGCACATTTATATTTGCAGACTGTAACAAAGCAGTTCCAGTCCTGGAGATCAGCCTTGAAACTAAGGCTGCAACAAATGATTATTGATTATTAATGATTACTGATTATGAATCTGTTAAATTGAATTAATACGTTTGAGCGTGAGGCGACATCTACAAATGTTTTATTTGAGTTGAACCGTTGATTATCAGTTTCAGCTGGACTTAAACACTGAAGGACTGTCTGACAGTCAAATCTAGTTTCAAACAGTATCATTGTATTTGAATGGTGTGTTTCTATCAGTTTTTAGATTTCTTTTTTTCCCAGCAGCCTTTGCTTCCACTTTATTTCAGCCATCTAACAGAAACTGGACTTTATGTTAAACTTGTGAAAAGGTGAAATCAGCAGCAGCGTGTTCGGCGCTCCTCAGATGATTTCTGACAGTCGATTTATTTCACGCGACGTCCTGCGGCTGCCCCGCCGAGCCTGCTGAGGACGGAGGGGAGTGAACGCATCGCACGCCGCGCTGCTTTCAGACAACACTCACACAACAACACACAACAACAACAACACACGGTGAAAGAAAAGACTGTGTCCGCTCTCCAGATGGGCCCTGAGCCCTAACAGGCCCTGCCAGCAACAGCTTGCACTGTGTGCTGAAAACAAAGATGACGGATTAAATATCATGTGGCGAGGTGGAGCGAGGGAGGGACGCAGTGGGAGAGAGAGAGAGGGAGATGATTGGCCATTATTAGGGATAATGGAGAACTTGGAGGAAGATCCGCTCTGTTGTTGTCGGGCTGTTAGCGATGAAGAATGGCTCCTCTCCCTCCTCATCCTCCCCTCTTCCACTACAATCAGCAATTTGCTTCTTTATAATGTATTATGGCGTGCATTATACAGCCAGCATTAGCATATTATATAATGCTGTGTGTGTAACGATGACTCCCACTGTGTGACACACCACGTGCTGCCTTCACTGTCTGATCTTCACATGAAACATGTTCATTAACATGTTTAAAGACATGTTCACTGACATGTTGTGTGTCATATTTACGGACATGTTCTTGGTCTGCTCAGACTCCCACAGTGCAGCTAACAGACCACGTGCTGCCTTCACTGTCTGATCTTCACATGAAAACAGCAAGAATTTTAAAATGTCAGTTCAAATCTCAAAAAGCAGAACCGACCCAACAACAACAACAATGTCCACTGACATGTCCACTGACATGTTTTATGTCATGTTTACTGACATGTTTTATGTCAAGTTTTATGTCATGTTCACTGACATGTTTACTGACATGTTTTATGTCAAGTTTTATGTCATGTTTACTGACATGTTTTATGTCATGTTCACTGACATGTTTACTGACATGTTTTAT
Organism: Miichthys miiuy; assembly: GCA_036365135.1. Taxonomy (NCBI): domain Eukaryota; kingdom Metazoa; phylum Chordata; class Actinopteri; family Sciaenidae; genus Miichthys; species Miichthys miiuy. The sequence continues at coordinate 791,419 of CM071609.1, forward strand.
GTCAAGTTTTATGTCATGTTCACTGACATGTTTACTGACATGTTTTATGTCATGTCCACTGACATGTTTTACGTGTTTTATGTCAAGTTTTATGTCATGTTCACTGACATGTTCACTGACATGTTTTATGTCAAGTTTTATGTCATGTTCACTGACATGTTGTATGTCAAGTTTTATGTCATGTTCACTGACATGTTTACTGACATGTTTTATGTCAAGTTTTATGTCATGTTCACTGACATGTTTACTGACATGTTGTATGTCAAGTTTTATGTCAAGTTTTATGTCATGTTCACTGACATGTTTACTGACGTGTTTTATGTCAAGTTTTATGTCATGTTCACTGACATGTTTACTGACATGTTTTATGTCATGTTTACTGACATGTTTACTGACATGTTTTATGTCAAGTTTTATGTCATGTTCACTGACATGTTTACTGACATGTTTTATGTCATGTTCACTGACATGTTTACTGACATGTTTTATGTCATGTTCACTGACATGTTCACTGACATGTTTTATGTCAAGTTTTATGTCATGTTCACTGACATGTTTACTGACATGTTTTATGTCAAGTTTTATGTCATGTTCACTGACATGTTTACTGACGTGTTTTATGTCAAGTTTTATGTCATGTTCACTGACATGTTTTATGTCAAGTTTTATGTCATGTTCACTGACATGTTTACTGACATGTTTTATGTCAAGTTTTATGTCATGTTCACTGACATGTTTACTGACATGTTGTATGTCAAGTTTTATGTCAAGTTTTATGTCATGTTCACTGACATGTTTACTGACATGTTTATGTCAAGTTTTATGTCATGTTTACTGACGTGTTTTATGTCAAGTTTTATGTCATGTTCACTGACATGTTTTATGTCAAGTTTTATGTCATGTTCACTGACATGTTTACTGACATGTTTTATGTCATGTTTACTGACATGTTTACTGACATGTTTTATGTCATGTTTACTGACATGTTTTATGTCAAGTTTTATGTCATGTCCACTGACATGTTTACTGACATGTTTTATGTCATGTTTACTGACATGTTTTATGTCAAGTTTTATGTCATGTTCACTGACATGTTTACTGACATGTTTTATGTCAAGTTTTATGTAAAGTTTTATGTCATGTTTACTGACGTGTTTTATGTCAAGTTTTATGTCATGTTCACTGACATGTTTTATGTCAAGTTTTATGTCATGTTCACTGACATGTTTTATGTCATGTTTACTGACATGTTTACTGACATGTTTTATGTCATGTTTACTGACATGTTTTATGTCAAGTTTTATGTCATGTTCACTGACATGTTTACTGACATGTTTTATGTCAAGTTTTATGTCATGTTCACTGACATGTTTACTGACGTGTTTTATGTCAAGTTTTATGTCATGTTCACTGACATGTTTACTGACATGTTTTATGTCAAGTTTTATGTCATGTTCACTGACATGTTTACTGACATGTTTTATGTCAAGTTTTATGTCATGTTCACTGACATGTTTTATGTAATGTTTACTAACATGTTTACTGTCATGTTTACTGACATGTTTACTTCATGACTGACATGTTTTATGTCAAGTTTACTAACATGTTCACTGACATGTTTACTGACATGTTTACTGGCATGTCCACTGACATGTTTTATGTCATGTTTACTGACATGTTCACTGACATGTTTTATGACATGTTTACTGACATATTTTATGTCATGTTCACTGACATGTTTTATGTCATGTTCACTGACATGTTTACTGACGTGTTTTATGTCGTGTTTACTGACATGTTTTATGTCATGTTTACTGACATGTTTACTGACGTGTTTTATGTCGTGTTTACTGACATGTTTACATGTTTTATGTCATGTTTACTGACATATTTTATGTCATGTTCACTGACGTGTTTTATGTCAAGTTTACTAACATGTTCACTGACATGTTTACTGACATGATTACTGGCATGTCCACTGACATGTATTATGTCATGTTCACTGACATGTTTTATGTAATGTTTACTGACATGTTCACTGACATGTTTTATGTCATGTTTACTAACATGTTTACTGACATGTTTACTTCATGTCTGACATGTTTTATGTCAAGTTTACTAACATGTTCACTGACATGTTTACTGGCATGTCCACTGACATGTTTTATGTCATGTTCACTGACGTGTTTTATGTCATGTTTACTGACATGTATTATGTCATGTTTACTAACATGTTTTATGTCATGTTCACTGACATGTTCACTGTCATGTATTATGTCATGTTCACTGACATGTTTTATGTCATGTTCACTGACATGTTTTATGTCATGTTTTATGTCATGTTCACTGACATGTTTTATGACATGTTTACTGACATGTTTACTGACATATTTTATGTCATGTTCACTGACGTGTTTTATGTCATGTTTACTAACATGTTTTCTGACATGTTCACTGTCATGTATTATGTCATGTTCACTGACATGTTTTATATCATGTTCACTGTCATGTATTATGTCATGTTCACTGACATGTTTACTGACATGTTTTATGTCATGTTTACTGACATGTTCACTGACATGTTTACTGACATGTTTACTGACATGTTTTATGTCATGTTTACTGACATGTTTTATGTCATGTTTACTGACATGTTTTATGTCATGTTCACTGACGTGTTTTATGTCATGTTCACTGACATGTTTACTGACATGACATGTTTACTGACATGTTTTATGTCATGTTCACTGACATGTTTTATGTCATGTTCACTGACATGTTTTATGTCATGTTCACTGACATGTTTTATGTCATGTTCACTGACATGTTTTATGTCATGTTCACTGACATGTTTTATGTCATGTTTACTGACATGTTCACTGACATGTTTTTGTATGTAACATGTTTACTGACATGTTTACTGACATGTTTTATGTCATGTTTACTGACATGTTTTATGTCATGTCCACTGACATGTTTACTGACATGTTTTATGTCATGTTTACTGACATGTTCACTGACATGTTTTATGTCATGTTTACTAACATGTTTACTGTCATGTTCACTGACATGTTTTATGTCAAGTTTACTAACATGTTCACTGACATGTTTACTGACATGTTTACTGGCATGTCCACTGACATGTTTTATGTCATGTTTTATGTCATGTTTACTGACGTGTTTTATGTCGTGTTTACTGACATGTTTTATGTCATGTTTACTGACATGTTCACTGACATGTTTACTGACATGTTTACTGACATGTTTTATGTCATGTTTACTGACATGTTTACTGACATGTTTTATGTCATGTTCACTGACGTGTTTTATGTCATGTTTACTGACATGTTCACTGACATGTTTTATGTCATGTTCACTGACATGTTTACTGATGTGTTTTATGTCGTGTTTACTGACATGTTCACTGACATGTTTTATGTCATGTTTACTGACATGTTCACTGACATGTTTTATGTCATGTTTACTGACATGTTCACTGACATGTTTTATGTCATGTTCACTAACGTGTTTTATGTCATGTTCACTGACATGTTTACTGACATGTTTTATGTCATGTTCACTGACATGTTTTATGTCATGTTCACTGACATGTTTACTGACATGTTTTATGTCATGTTTACTGACATGTTCACTGACATGTTTTATGTCATGTTCACTGACATGTTTACTGACATGTTTTATGTCATGTTTACTGACATGTTCACTGACATGTTTTATGTCATGTTTACTGACATGTTCACTGACATGTTTTATGTCATGTTTACTAACATGTTTACTGTCATGTTCACTGACATGTTTTATGTCATGTTTACTAACATGTTTACTGTCATGTTCACTGACATGTTTTATGTCAAGTTTACTAACATGTTCACTGACATGTTTACTGACATGTTTACTGGCATGTTTTATGTCATGTTTACTGACATGTTCACTGACATGTTTTATGTCATGTTCACTGACATGTTTACTGACGTGTTTTATGTCATGTTTACTGACATGTTCACTGACATGTTTTATGTCATGTTCACTGACATGTTTACTGATGTGTTTTATGTCATGTTTACTGACATGTTTACTTCATGTCTGACATGTTTTATGTCAAGTTTACTAACATGTTCACTGACATGTTTACTGGCATGTCCACTGACATGTTTTATGTCATGTTCACTGACGTGTTTTATGTCATGTTTACTGACATGTATTATGTCATGTTTACTAACATGTTTTATGTCATGTTCACTGACATGTTCACTGTCATGTATTATATCATGTTCACTGTCATGTATTATGTCATGTTCACTGACATGTATTATGTCATGTTTGTACTTGTATGTCAGTATACTTTCAGAGTATCTGAAAAACCATTTCATGACTTCTGTATTTAAATAATCAGATTTTCTGTAGATTTGATTCACCTTCTGTATTTCTAAAGTTAATTGAATTCATCGAGTGTTTTGCATAAAAACAGTATGAAAATAAATCATCGTTAAAATGAATCTTCAGGTCAACATGAACAATAAATGTGACGGAGGAGATTCAGCAGCCAGCAGAAGACAAACATAAGATATAATGAAGATATAGTTTCTGTCCGTGGTTTTTATCAGTTTGGATATAATAATACGTCTGACGGGTCAAGAGGCAAAAATCAGATCCAAGAAGTAATAAACTGATATTAACACCTGTCAGGTGTCGTCTCACCAAGGTCACGACCTCCTCCTCTGCCTGTTTCCTCCTCTTTATTCCTCTTTCCTCTCCTCCTGTTCTCTGCCTGAGCGAGCGTCCTCCACACACAGCGCTGCTCTCAGGATGCTTAATGAGCCCAATTAACTTATTTACAACGAGGCAATCTGTAAAAATACGGCTCAATTGCATTTGGCCAGGCGGAACGACGACGACGAGATGGAGGGACAAACAATGTGGAGGATTAATCAGGTTTGAGCAGCAGAGAGGCGGGAAGGAGGGCGAAGGGTTTACGAAGACGATCACACTCACACACACACACACACACACACACACACACTGGGTGTGATTGGCTGTCTCTAAAGGTGGATCATTAATGCAGATCAAATCAGAGGGACAAGTCTGATGTTTTAATCTGATCATCCAGAGAGTCTCACTTCACAAAGACACAACAAACAGAGGTCAGAGGTCAGAGACAGCCGATCTGCTTCCTCACAGACAAAACATTTAACTGTGGGACGTCCGGGCTCAAACCTCCGACCTTCAGCTTACTGAGCGACTGTCACCTGAGACACAACATGTAGACGTGTTCAACACGTGTTCAAACACATGTGAGCTCCTCACCCGACACTCAACACGCCGCCGTCAGTTGATCGGGTTAATCAGCTGCTGCACGCAGAACGCTAAAACAACCAGAACCAGAACTTCATCAACGGTGCGTTCAAAGACCAAACTTATCAGACACGTTAAAGTCACACAAAAGTCACACACCACCAACTATTTCACTGATTCTGGTGAAACTGGATCATATTTTATGGAGAAAATGTTTTCTGGTTTTCCCTCTGATGTCCTCCGGCTGCTCCGCCTCAACTCTCTGTGATTTACAGAGTTTATGACGGACAGTGAAGTAAACTGCTGACAGCTGTAGCTGCTGTTAGCTCATGTTAGTTAGCTCAGTTAGCTGTAATGTTGCTGGGTTCTTAGAGCACGGGAGTGTGGATGAGTTGGACCGCTGGGGAACCGGAGCGATGTAACTGGTAATGTAATCAGAACAAATACTCGAGTACAGCTGTCCATATTTACCACACGCTGAAGTTTAGTTTTGATTTTATGACACACAGGACATCCTCCGTGTGTGTGTGTGTGTGTGTGTGTGTGTGTGTGTGTGTGTGTGTGTGCTGTACACATGAATCCACATTACACTGTTTAGGAGTCTCATTGATCAGCAACACACACATCCACACACACACACACACACACACACACACACACACACACACACTAAAGAACCTTTGATAAATTTTACAGTCAATACTATCAAACTGATCAGAACAGAGAACAAACTATCAGAGACGGGACAGCAGGAGGAGCAGGAGGAGGAGGAAGGAGTCATACCACCTTAAAGACGGCTGGCAGAGTGTGATTTAAGTGCAGGGCGTGAAGGGGTACAGGGAGGAGGGAGGAGGTGGGGGGTGAGGGAGGGGGAGGTTTTAATAGAGCCTGAAGCTAATTGCTCCGGTGGCATCTTAAAGCCTGTCTCCCCCAAAAGCCCTTGGAGGCTGAACACCGCTGCTAAGAGAGGAGGAGAGGAGAGGAGAGGAGAGGAGAGGAGAGAAGAAAGGAGATGATAAGAAAGTAAAGGAGGAGACAGAAGGAGAGGAGACAAGGAAACAAGACAGGAGATGATAAAAAGGGAAACAAATAAGAGAGGAGAGAAAACACAAGAAGAGAGGAGTAAAGGAGGTGAAGGGAGGAGGAGGAGCAAGAGGAGCAGGAGGAGGAGGAGGATAATAACCGGGCAGTAGAAGAGGAGTTTCTCCTCACGCACCAGAAAACAAACTGAGGCCGCCGCTGTGAGTTATTCCTCAGGTCAGGAGAGAGCAGCTCAGCTACAGCCACACAAATTATCCTCCTTCCTCCTCCCCTCTCCTCCCCCCACACTGCAGAGGGAGGGATGGAGGGAGGGAGGGAGGAGGAGGAGGCTACAGGGGTAATAATACACCCCTAAGCCTGTCATTTCAGCTCAGCCCGTGCAGGACCAGCCCACAAAATAGAAATATCACTTTCTCTCTTCTGGACTCCCCCCTCTCCTCCTCCTCCTCCCACTCGGCCACAACAACTCCTCTCTCCCCTGAATGCTGAATCACCCCAGAGGGGGGAGGAGAAGAGGGAGGGAGGAGAAGAGGGAGGAGGAGGGAGTTAGAAAGTTGGGAAAAAAATGAAACAGTTGAGAATAAAAAACGAGGAGCCGCTCGGCTCTTCGTCCTCTAACGTTTAAACCACATTCAGGACTCAGCGTTCAGGCCGGGACGATCTGAGCGCGTGCAGTGGCGCCGCTGCATCTTATCTGTCATCGACAACCAGCTGCTGCTCTGCCTCTGCAGAGGAGGCTTCAGCGAGTCAGGAAACGTTGAATATACATAAAACATAAAGAGAGCTGCAGCCTGGAGCTTCTGCAGGGAGGAAACACCGAGTGCCAACTCTACACAACGTCTCAAAGGTCCTGGTTCTGCTGGTTCTGCTGGTTCTGCTGGTTCTGCTGGTTTTAGCTTGATCACTTTCTAACATGGCTGATTACTTAGCAAAGCACCAATCAGATTTCTGCAGAAAGAAATGCAAAAAAATCAACAACACGTTTTTATGTCGGAGCTTCACAGCGACACTTAAACACAACACAGCAGCTGATTGGACGCAGCAACCTGAGGCGGGCTGAATGACGCCTGGTTGCTCAAACAGACCACCTGTAACAGCACCCACCTGTCAATCAAAGCGTCCACGCTCTTAATCCTGCATAACTTTAAGCCTTAATATAACCTGAACAGGTGAGTTGTATATAAATTCACCCTCAGTACAGTTGTCATGAACGGGGAAATTAGCTACAGAGACCAAAACTGTTTTTTGTACCAGGCTGTAAACATGTTTATTTCTGCTGTGAAGTTGGACATTTGAACATGGGGACTTATGGAGACTGACTCACTTCTGGAGCCAGCCTCAAGTGGACGTTTGAGGAACTGCAGTTTGTGTCTTCACTTCACGGACACGGAGGTTGGCTGTTACCGTAGTAACCACCCGGTTTAAAAACAAACGAATTATAATCTGTTAACTCGTCAATGGTTGTTGAACTGTTGAATATCGTTCTGTTATTCAGCATATCAGCACGCCCTCAGTGTAGTGTTGCTTTATAACTGTTAATAACGCTGACATGAAGACTCTCAGGTTCTGCTCGGATTAGTTCAGACCTGGGTCAGCTGGTTTTATCAGGAGCAGAGATGCTTCCGGACTCCCCGTCTGCAGCGTTTATTAAAGGTGTGTGTCAGGCAGCTGTGAGGTGTGCATGAGTGTGTGTGTGTTTGTGTGTGTGTGGGCGGAGGGAGCTGGGGCGTTGACCTTGAGGCTGGTCGGGATATGTGGTCATGCCTGTGTGTGTGTGTGTGTGTGTCGTATGCAGGTAGGAATTGTGACAGCTCGCCAACCAAACCCCGGTGCTCCAACATCTGGTTCACATCTCCAGGAGATCCTGAAACCTGGAACACCTCCTCCTCAGCGCCTCCTCCTCCGCCGACCCTCCGCTCACCTTCCACCAGCTCAGAAACAGAACCGACACGTTCACGCCGCCGTTTTCAATCATAAATCCAGCGCAGAACATCAACAGGAGGATTAAAGCGAAGAAAACAAAGAGCTTTTCCCGCTCTTATTTTCTGCAGATTCACACGACCTGCGAGTCCTCGGAGATCCTCCAGAACCTTCCGGATCTTTAGAGGAAGCTCCACAAACTGCAGGTAAACATCTTCAGTGAGAAACTCAGAGCGGGAAAATAAAAAGTAAAACTGAGGTCACGGCGCGAAGCATCGTTCACACACACGATGGCGTGACCCCGGGAGCGTCTGAGAGCTCCGACGATGCTGCCGCCGCCGCCGGGAGGAGTTTTAATTGGCGAGGAGAAAGGCGAGTGGTTGGACAGCACAGATCGCTTTTATCTGCTGCACAGAGGCTCGCTGGATTAAGTCTCTGCTCGGTCTGTCCGCCATTGTTTCAGAGAGGGGAGGGGAGGGGGGGGGCAGCAACAAGTTATGCAGATGAGATGTTAATTAGGCGAAAAGTGAATGAAGTCTGGACCAGAACAAACCAGCCTGGAGGAAGACAGAGTGTGGGAATGAGGAGGCAGCTGCACTCCTCTGCTTCTGCACCTTCATTCCTTCCTTCCTTCTCTCCTTTCCTAATTTCTTCCCTCTTATCTCTCCTTCACGCCTAAACTCATTTTTCTCCTCACTCATCTCACATTCCTTCATCTGTTCAGTCATCTTTGCTTTGAGTTCACTCCTACGTCCATCTTACTGCTTCATCCTCACTTCCTTCCTTCCTTCCTTCCTGCCTCTCACTAGCCCTCCTCCACTCATCTTCCCTCCTATTTCCTTGTTTCCTCCATCCTCTCCTGCTTCTGTGATGAAGGTGACCCCCTCCTCACTGGGCAATGGAGGGAGCAGAGAGGCTGAGCACCGATTGACATGCTAATGAGGAAGAGGAGGAGGAGGAGGAGGAGGAGGAGGCGATGGGATGTTGTTGTTGTTGTTTTTTCTAATTTCTTGTTTGTTCCGAGTTGGAGGGGTGAGGATGGGGGAGGGGGGAGGGGGCATGAAGGGATGAAGGAGCTCTCCTTGTTCTAGGCCACATAATCGAGGATGAAGAAGGAGGAAGAGGAGGCAGCTTGGGAACCCCCCAGGGGCTGCTGGGAAAGAACAAACAGCCGACCAAACTCAGATCATCCTGAACTGCATTACCCATGAGCCTCAGCCACCGCTACCATGGGAAGCTGACCTCTGAACGTCTCACTTCACTCTGCCACACGGCAACGCAACGTGAAGCTCTCTGATTGGCTGATTCTTCACAAGTTATTATAAACATGTTTCAGCTTTCTGTCTCATTTATTTCCATAAAATGTTTTTCTGCCTGATAGACAGTGAAGTAGCTGCTGTTAGCTAACGTTAGCACAGTTTGTTAGCCAGGCTGCCCGGACTGTGAGCTGTGCGTTTGTACCACAGGAGGTTTGGATCTCCGGGAAGAAGAAGAAGAAGAAGAAGAAGAAGAAGAAGAAGAAGAAGAAGAAGAGGTTTACAGGCTCAGCAGTCAGCAGCTTCTACGGACATAATGGCAGAGGAGAAGAGAGTGAAGAGGACGCTGACGGAGGAAGCTAAGAAGAGAAAAGGAGAGAGTGAGCGAGCAAGAAGCCGCCGGACAAGAGTAAATCTGGGACTGACTTTTAGTGGTTGGTGAGAGCTTGGTGAAATAAAAGGCTGAAAGACAGACGCCGAGCTGGGCTGACTGCTGCTGGACTAGTCAGTAATAAACAACAACAGTAAAAAAACGAGTGATTCTCGCTCGATGATGATTTAACAGTTTGGTGTCCGTGACCTGACGCTGTCTGTATGAATGAAGTGTTGAAGCTGTGCGACGATGACGATGGACAGAGTTTGCAGATGAATGTAACCCTCCTCTGTGACGGAGGCATCAGACCGTCCAGTCAGCAGCTCCTCTCCTCCTCCCCTCTATCCGTCCTCCCGTCGGCCCGTCCTGCAGCGCTCACGTAAATTCTTCATTGTTTATTAGCTGTCACTTCCTAAATAGTACTTGCTGCGTCTTGCATACGGGCCTGAACCCCCCCGGGGGAGGCAGGGAGGCGGAGGCAGGCAGGGGAGGGAGGGAGGGAGGTGTGAAGTTACAGCAGGGACAGACGGGAGAACACGGAGCTGCAGATTCAGACAGGACAACATTCAAAATCCTTCAGATCCTGTTTTATTCCACAGGAATCCTCCTCGTGGAGTCAGTCTGAGTCTGATCAGAGACTCAGTCAAGACGTTTAAATCTGCACGGGCTCCGTTTATTGGTCAGCTCTGTGTTGAACGCTGTGATGTGATTGGATGAATCTAATCAAACGCTTCATAAACCAAAAACAAACGTCAGTAGAGACGTTCCTATCAGGACGTTCAGACCGGATCGGTTCTGTCACTGGTTCTGTTCCTCACTGAATCAAACGAGTGTTTCCTGCTGCAGTGCCTCTGAGCAAAGCGCTGAACCTGCTCAGAGGTTTTAACTGTAACCACTGAACTGAACCCAAACGTCCTGAACCAGACCAGAACCGAACAGAACCAAGCACAGACCACAGAGCTGTCTGATCAGGAACATTCAGATCTTCTGTTTCAGGCTGAACTTGTTGAAACACGAAGATGTTCTGGAGGTACCGGTGCGGTCCAGGTCCAGGTCGGGATGAGTAGACAGGAAGTGAACAGGTTCAGCCCTGCAGTGAGGGAGAGAGAGAGGCGGCGAGCCTATAGAAAGAGCATGTCAGTACATTTTAGAGGACACAGCCTCGCCGAGTGTCCGTTTTAGAATTAAAGCGTTTTGAGCGTATTAGCTTATAGCCCTCCTCCTCCCCTCCTCCCCCTCCTCCTCTCTGCACCCTTGAAAGCCTGCGGTGACCCAGGGATGTGTAAACGGGCGGCCAAATGAATTGCTCGGGCACTCGAGCTGTGCGAGCCATTACGGCGAGGAGCTGCCGTACCTGTGTTGAGTCAGCAGTCCCGCTCACTCTATCCGTCTAATGGACAGCGCTGAATTTAATTAGCAGGAAGCCGCAGAGCGGGTTATAGAGGGGAGGAGGGGAGGGAGGAGGGGAGGACGGCCCTCTGTGTGTGTGTGTGTGTGTGTGGCCATCGAGCGGTCGACCCTGCTGTCATCCTTTGGAAACCCGTCCGTCCGTCAGCGGGACAATCTATGCTCTTATCATCAGAGTCCTGTTTGTTTGTCCTACAGGGAGGAGGGGAGACGGGGAGGGCGGGGAGAGGACTGCCTTGCTTCAGGGCACTGTGGTCCTGTGGTGCAGAGGTCAGGGGCGTCAAACAGCTGATGACTTACGACTGCACCTCCTCTCTCCTCCTTAGATCCTATCCTATCTCTTCCTGTCCCCTCCTCTCCTCTCCTCTCCTCTCTTCCTTACCCCCTCTCCTCCTTAGATCCTATCCTGTCTCCTCCTCTCCTCTTCTATCCTTTCCTACCCTTACTCCCATTCTCTCATCTCCTCTCCTCCCCCCTTCACTCTCTCCTCCTCTCCTCTCACAAAGCAGTGAGTGTTTAAAGGAAAAACAATGAAGGAGGTGAGGAGTGTGAGGAGGGTGAGGAGTGTGAGGAGGTGAGGAGGGTGAGGCGGGTGAGAGTGGGGTAGTTTTTACCAATTAGCTCGGTCACCGGGGTCGACGTTCTCAGACACTTTCAGCTTCATCAAGTGGAGCTTTTGTCTTGACTGAAAACACTGAGGAGGCCCGGCAGGACACACACACACACACACACACACACACACACACACACTGCTAACGAGCTGACACACACACACACACACACACACACACTGCTGTGGTATCCATTACTGATGATCATCATCGTTACACCGCTCGTCTGAGACATCAGGATCACAGTACATGATGATGTCACAGTGATGTCATCAGACTACAAACGTACAAATGTGACACGTTCCAGTTGCATTATGGGAAGTGTAGGACGCAGTTTGACACATTAAAGTCAGCTGATCGGTGCTGCACACACATTTCAGTCACGTCCTCTCAGACTCGGTTCTGGTCGGGTCCACGAACTCTCCGCTGCACATTTTGTCTCCTGATGACGGATGGATGACGAATGTTGAAGAACTTCTCTATGAAAAATGTTTGGGAGGCTCGCTGCAGATTATAAAGCAGCTCTGCAGGAACACGGAGAACTCTGAAAATCTCTTCAGCGTTTAACAAACTATCAGAGGAGCTCCGTGTTCGAGAGTAAACACAAGTTTTCCTTCCCGACCGCAGCGGCGTCCACGAGATAAACACTGAGGGATTCAGGCGGCTGCCAGCGCCTTGTGGCTTGGCACGCCGAGCCGCCACAGCCTCATTATCCACGCTCATGCTTTTCATTCACCACCAGCACTCCCCGAACCCACCGCCACCACCACCACCACCACCAGTAACACCCCCAACCCAGCCAGCACATCAGCTGGGCTCACAGACGGAGCGACGGAGGGCAACGCTGGAGAGAAACAGTTCAATAATTCAGTTATCAGCTCCCCAACCTCCACCTCCACTAATCCTTCACTTGTCAATAATTAAAAATGAACATCTGACGGTGTCGACTGCAGGCACGCACGCACGCACACACACACACACACACACACACACACACACACACACACACACACAGAAAACAACAAAAACAAAGGGAAGGCGTCCTGGTTTCACAGAATAAGCTCTTTGTGTTTCACCTCCTGGACTCGGGCCAAAGAGCTCGACCCTCAACCTGCAGTCTGACTGATGCTCGCTCTCCCTCTCTCTCTCTCTCTCTCTGATTTTGTCTTTTTTTTGACACTTCATCTTTCTCCTCTCTCGGTTTCATCCTCCCATCGCGTCACCTCCTCCTACGTGAGGAGCTCAACTCTTCTTGAAAAGAAACTTTGTGGATTTTTTCAACTCGAGGAGGTGAAAACACAAAAAGAAGATCAGAGGAGGTATTTTTACTCTTTCTTTACACACACACACACACACACACACACACACACACACACTGTGTGTTTGTGTTTTCGGGTGTACACAGGCTTTCTGCTCGTCCAGGACTCGTGCAGCGCTGCCTCCCTCTCCTGCCAAGTCTCCCTAAAAGCGCTGAATATTCAGAGTATAATTAATCAACTAATCATTCTAATCAGATTCTAACTAATGAGCCACTTTAGTTCAAGAAAAAAGGACAAAGAATCATTAATAACATCTCTATAAGTCAGACTTTAAAGTGTGCTTTTATTCTGAAGGGACAAGTTCCTCTCCTCGAACAGCTGGCTTTATTTTCTGTTTCTGTAATTTAATATTCAGCTCACAGCGATGTGAGAAGAGAACAGCTGATGAGCTGATCATTAACTCTGAATATTATTCTTTTGACAGATTCAGTGTTCTTCTCGTCCTTTGAGCTCTCGGCTTGTTTTAGACGTTTTCTGACACATTTGCTTCTTAATTAAAGAAATAATTCATTAACCTGCAAGCTAAGTGTTTTTTAATAATGAGCAGCCTAAATATTTTCAATATTAAATCTACATTTGTGTGAATTTTCTGAAGATATTTGACTTGAAATTAAACTCATGATGTTTGTTTGACGCGTCTGATTCTCCGGCCAGCAGGGGGCGACGTGACGTTAACGTCTTTTTCACGTTAACGTCTTTTCCTCTGACGCGACGTCATCGCTCCGACCTTCTCCTTCTTCTTCTTCGTGTATTTTTCAGCAGCCATACGGCTCGCTCTCTCCTTCCACCATCTGTGGAGTCTTTCCCTGCAGACGCTCGCAGCTGTCCTGGTTCATGTCGACGTTCGCTTCACACAGCAGCGTCCCGATGGCCTCACACACAATGAGACGTGTGTGTGTGTGTGTGTGTGTGTGTGTGTCTCATTCATTAACCCTTTAAAGATGGCCGGACACAGACAAAAAGTTTGTGACGAGCTGCAGCTTCACGGTGACGTCAAACTAAATATTCTGATGTTTTAATGAATGATCTAAATAAATCTTCACGTCAGCCGTCACACTGATGAATGAATGAGCAGGGCAGTGCTGTAATATTGCTGTCATAAGTCTCATTATGTAACAGGAGCTTTGTTTACAGCACGGATCGGACCGTAAACAGGAAGCTGAGACCCTGAAACACGCCGTACACAAACCAGAATAACATCGACGTATGATGTCATGACTGATGATGTCACATCCCTTTAAATCAGTTTACAGCTGAACTCTGAATCATATCAATCATTATTATCAATATTATTAATTAACACATAATCGTTCTTTGCAACTTTCAGTCGATGCTGAATCAGATTTTTTGGAACCAGACTCCATTTTGTTGGCAGAGACGGGCAGAGTTGGCGGGGGGTCTATGTTGCCAAGGTCCGCCCCCCTCCCCCAACACTGGGGTGAGGCAGGGTGGGGAGGGGGTGGGGGTCGTCCTTAGCAACACAGACTGACTCTCAGCAATCGGCACAAATCACCGCCTGCAACGCAACGCAGCAACATTCCTGCAGCACGACCTCCGCAAGAAGACGGAGAGGAAGAAGAAGAAGAAGAAGAAGAAGAGGAGGGTGACCTTTAGAGAAGAGAGAGAGCAGAGGAGGAGAGGAAAGGAGGAGGAGAGGAGGAGAGGAATGAAGGAGATGAAGAAAAAGAAGAAACTTCATGATACAGGATGTGTTCAGGATGTGTGGACCCGTGAAGACCTCGAGTCCAGAACCAGGAGGACCAGAATTTTTATGAATGTTTGACACAATAAATCAACACAGTGTGTGTGTGTGTGTGTGTTGTTTGTTCGTGGTGTGTTCAGGGATCAGTCGGCTCTCGTGTTGAAATATGTTCCAAACTGGAATATTTGCAGGGAAATCTGCAGAGAGCTCAGCGTTGACAATATACTTTAAACCGGATTACCTGAGTTTACGGCGCCGCACGCCGAGGGATCAGCTGATATCTGCCTCACTGAGGGGGGAGGAGGGGGGACACTGAAGCAGGAAACACTTGGCAGAGTTTGTTTTTGGGATAAACATGTCTTGGCACTACAATTCCCATCAAGCTTTGGGTGACACTAACAGGAAGTAGCAAAGAAAAACAGCCTGCAGATTTCATGTGAAACTTTGATTGTTGTCATAACTGACTCAGACGTTTCGGAGCCGCTGCAACATGTTCGGGTTCATTTCTTCTTCTTCTGTTGTAAAACCAAAAGCCTCCGTCTGCGGTCGACCTCCGACACTCACAGCAGCGTTTTTATGAATGAGCCAAAAGCTCACTGACCGCGAATGGTACAGTGTGTGTGAGTGTGTGTGAGTGTGTGAGTGTGTGTGTGTGTGTGTGTGTGAGTGTGTGAGTGTGTGTGTGAGTGTGTGTGAGTGTGTGTGTGTGGTGGGTTGGGGGTGTTCCCGTGGTCACAGTGTGTACTTCAGGAACCACAACAGAGTCTGTGGTTTTTACGCCGCGCTCGCCTTAAACAGCTCCACATGACGAGCGGTGAGCAGCAGCAGGAAGAGAACAGGCTGTGCTCCAACCCGGTCCGGTCCGGCTGCTGAGCCCGGTTCTGTTGCCTGCTAACGGCAGAGTCAATTAGCGGATAGGCTAAAGCTGTCTGTCCATCATAAAGTGTGTAAATCTCAGAGAGCTGAAGCTGAGCAGTCGGAGGACTTCAGAGGGAGAAGCAGCGAACATCCTGTGTCTAAAATCTGACCCAGTTTGATAAAGTTCTGGACCTGTGGTTCTGTGCAGCGATCAGTGAGGCCCGGCTTACACGCTCACAGAATATTTCCTCCGTCTCATTCATCATTTTTCAGATCAAATTGATCTGAAAAGACGTTTTGTGAGCGTCCTGTTCGAAAAGCTCCATGTCGTGTATGAATAAATAAAGTTCTTATTGTCGGTGGTTCTGGTCCGTCTGTGACTCACTCAGGATTTTTTCTGCTGCTGGTTTTTGTTTCTGGATCCAAAACAACTGACAACTTAACAGCTGACTCGACACAGTCTGTAGGTTTATATTCATTAAAGTCCATTTAGCTTTCTCTGTTGTTTCTCTTTTACTTTGAAGTCCTTTACATCTGGAGGCTTTGACCTGAATCTCTTCCGGACACGTCACAGTGCCGGTGCTGTCTGCGATCCGGGGATCAATCTTTGAGATGTCATTTTAAAAAGAGTTTTGAATTTTCTGTAACATTTCGTTCAGCTCGTGCAGCGTGCAATACAATACACAAACCTGAACTTGTTGACTTGTAACTCCACCTTTCTTCTGTCAGTGCTTTTATTCTGAAAGTTTCACACACCAATATATCCACACGTAGTGTTTAATAAAGCTCTGGGAGCTGAAACACATCTCATGTTCGAACTGAAGCATGAACGACGGAGGTGAAACCAGAGGCTTCGTGTGTGTGTGTGTGTGTGTGTGTCTGCGGCAGGAAGTTAAATCAAGATGGAGTCTGGTGTTTGAGGGGACGGCTGGTCAGTAACGAGTTCAGAGATGAAGCTCCAAATCTCTTTAAGAGCTCACGGAGGGAAATGGGTCAGACGTCTTGACACACACACACACACACACACACACACACACACACACACGTACGGTGACGCACACACTCGGTATCCGCGAGGTCGTGTAAGGTGACGGGAAGATAAATATCTGGAAACCTTCAGGTTCTGTAGGTTGTCGTTATCTGCCCGACACACAGATCCTCCAATTGTGCTGCTTTCTTAAGGAACACGTGATGTCACCGCCGCCGTCGGACCAATCACAGAGGAGCGTCTACGTGCACGAAAACACCAAATTTATGTGTCATCATGTCTTCTGAACATCAGACTGAAGTCTGAAGCAGAGTTTTTCTCCCATCAGCCCCGTGGAGGACGCCGGCGTGCTGCAGTCAGACTTGAAAGCTTCCATCGCTCTAATTGTGTTTAATTGACTTTACTGCGCTCAGAAATATTATCTCATCTCTAATAAATGTTAACATCTTTACTTCAGCCTGCGTCCAAGTGCTGCAGGCGACCGCACGCCGCCCACCGCCAGCCCGCCACCAACCAGCTCTGACCACGCCCCCCTCAGCTGTGTGTGTGTGTGTGTGTGTGTGTGTGCGCTCCACTGCCTGCTAATGAGGGGGGGGTGTTTATCCTAGAGGTTAACCGGCCTGATGATAGGGGTCACGACCTTTCAGCACGCGTTGAGCGTTCCTGTGATAGTGACACCCGCCGCCACCGCCGCCGCCGCCGGGGGTGAGCTCGTAAATCAGTGAGGGGACGGGGAGGAGGTGGGGGGTGACCTTTGACCCCAGGACTTGTTCCCGAGGAGGCACACACAGACACACACACACACTGCTCAGGCTGAATGAATGGAGGTTTGGCTGCCTGTGTGTGTTTGAGTGTGTTGGTTTGAAAAGCTCCACCTGTTCGACTCAGCAGCCACTTCCTGTTCAGCTGTTTACCGTATTGTCCGCTGTACGCGTGCACGCTGAAAGAAGCTCGAAGGATTTCAGCTGCTCGGCTTCGTTTCACTGAAAACACTGGAAGCCTGAGCCTCTGGTTCGTCCTTCACTTTGTACACTTACATAATGTTTATTTAGGACGTCATGGCGGGAAACAGGAAGTGTCACATCAGACATGTTAGCAATGTTAGCATCAGTTAGCATGAGTAACGTCAGCTGATCACAGCTTAATAATCTTAATAAGAGAGACCAGAGACCAAAGACCAAAGACCAGAGACTAAAGACCAGAGACCAGAGACTAAAGACCAGAGACTAAAGACCAGAGACCAAAAACCAGAGACCAAAGACCAAAGACCAGAGACTAAAGACCAGAGACCAAAGACCAGAGACCAAAGACTAGAGACCAAAGACTAGAGACCAAAGACCAGACCAAAAAGACCAGAGACCAAAGACCAGAGACCAAAGACCAGAGACTAAAGACCAGAGACCAAAGACCAGAGACCAAAGACCAGAGACTAAAGACCAAAGACCAGAGACCAAAGACCAGAGACTAAAGACCAAAGACCAGAGACCAAAGACCAGAGACCAAAGACCAGAGACCAAAGACCAGAGACCAAAGACCAGAGACCAGAGACCAAAGACCAGAGACCAAAGACCAGAGACCAAAGACCAGAGACTAAAGACCAGAGACTAAAGACCAGAGACTAAAGACCAGAGACTAAAGACCAGAGACCAAAGACCAGAGACCAAAACCAGAGACCAAAGACCAGAGACCAAAGACCAGAGACCAAAAACCAGAGACCAGTTTTGGTGCTTCACATCAGGTCGCCATGTTTCCTGATCCTGGATCAGTTCAGTGGTCGTCAGTTTGTTTCTTAATATTTAAACTCATCTCGTCTGCAGACAAACTTCAGATTTCAGTTTGTGCTGCTGAACTCTCAGGATTAAATAATAAATGGTTGGTAGTACACTGCGGTTTCTACTGGCAACCCTCCTCCTCCTCCTCCTCCTCCTCCTCCTCCTCCTCCCCTCCTCCCCCTCTCTGAGTCAGTGGTATGGGGATGAATTTAATTACCGACTCGGGCCGCCCTGACAGACCCCGCCTCCGGCCCTGCCAGTCCTGAGGTCAGTCTGCCTTCACGAGGCTTTTAATCAACGCCGCCACTCCAGAAAAGCTCCGCTGCCTTAAATAAGAGGCAGGAAGAAACCTGAAACCTGAATCCAGACCAGGAGGGGGAGGAAGGAGGGAGGAGGGAGGAGGAAGGAGGGAGGAGGAGGAGGCCGTCTCCCTCTCACCTCATTCAAAAGAGACAAAGTCTGCCAAGTCCGAGCGAAAGGCTTCGACACACTCGGATCTGGGTGGCAGAAGTTGTTCAAATATGAAACCTAAATTTAGCCAAAGAGAAAATGAAAACATAAACACGTCTTCAAGAATTGCCACTGTGTTCGCCACAAATGATCCCCGTCTGTGTTTCTGCTGCAGACGATGACAGCAGCGAGGAACGAGTTTATTCAAACAGAAACCTCACTGAGCGTTTCCAGCGTTTGGCCAAGAATCCGCCGGAGCTAAAAGACCCTCGACTGAGCACCCGCCTCGGGATAAAACCGCAAACCAGCAGCGGCATCGGAGGCGTTTCAGCCTCCAACGCCGGACTGAAGGGAGCTCAGTGTGAACCTGCACACAGCTGATTACTGCGACCGCACAGTGAAAACACACACGAGGCCCGAGACACGATGTGGACGCAGAGGAGGAGAAAGGCGGCAGTCTTTGGGCTCAGAGAGGCTTCAGTCTGCGAGAGGAAATGATTGTAATCAAGGCTCGGGGACGGAGAGAGTGTTTGTGTCTGCTGACGGGTCGCAGCGACACTTCAGCGCCACGGAAACACGCCGGGAACACGTGACGGAAAACCCATTAAAAACGCTGAATACAACGTCTCATGACATCACGTCTGAGAAGAGGCCGTTCTGGACTTTGATTGATGATCATGTGATACGACTGAAAGCTCCAGAACAGCTGCTGAAATTCAAGAAAACTGGATGTGAGAAAAAAAAAGATTTTTATGGTTTTTTTCTTGTTGTGAGACTCGAGCGCAGACGGAGACGATATGAAAATGATTCCCGGACGGCTGCTGAAGGAATCTGAGAGTGAACCCCGGAGATAATTTTACCCGACTATCTGGAAGCTGTCCTCCTTTTGTCAAGAAAACTCCAACAAACTTAGACGGAGCTCCGAGCCAAGTTTCTCTAAAGCGTCTGCCAAACGTCTCCTCCACATGCCTCGGCCACCGCCGCCGCTCGCTGCTGCACGCACAAATATTCCAACCAGCCAAATTATTTTCCCGTGGAATCAGTCGGAATCAGGAGACGTGCTGAGCAATCACTCCGCTAGATAATTGTGTTTTTTTTTTCTTAATCGTCCTGAATTCGTGCCAGCTTCACCCGAAAACACCCAAACCGCCACCGCCGCCGCCACCGCGCTCGCAGAGGGCAGCCGGCGTGAGGAGCTCTGCTTTACTGACCGCTGATGAGACGAGGGCTGTCTGCAGCAGATAACGTGTTTGCTGTGAAGGAAGGTGGATGTTCATCCTCAAACTGACAGAAAAACAAGCTGAGGGAGGAACTCGACTGAAAACAGGCCGACGACAGCGGGCACGGAGTCCAGTGTTCACGACGGGAAGTTCAGACGGTGATTCTTGTAAAGCTGGCTAACGTCACCGGACGACAGAAATAACAAATAACAAACTTGCACTAAATTTACCCACAATCCTCCTGAAAACTGCGACACAACAGCTGAGAGAAAACACAGAGCTAAGCTAACGTTAACGTTTTTTGGGAGTTTGCAGGAAAAAGTGCAGAATTATGATGCCTCAGTGTTGATCGATATACTGAGATATGATAGATAATGTCAGGCTGGTGTCATCCATTCTCGCTGTGTAACATAACAAAAACATGTATTTGAGGGGAAACTGCAGCAGAAAGAAGAAGAAGAACAAAACTGACCCACAGAAAGTCGAATATCGTTTTTCTTGAACGTCATCAAACTTCAGAGCAGAGGACGACACGACGCTGAGCGTCACACGGTACACAAACAAGCTTCACATGTTCGCGTCACGTCACACACACTCAAACACACACATGAAGAAGAGACTTGGACTGACCTGCGTGGACGAAGTAGGCCAGGTACAGATCCAGCTCCTTGACTGAAACTCCAATGTGATGCGGCTGCACGCACAGGGTGGGGTTCGAACACTGAGGAGACTTTACCAGCCTCTCCCCGTCAGTACTTTCGAGGGGAATCCCTTTGAATAAAATCACCATGACCAGGTCCAGCCTCCACACTTTGTCCGCCTGGCGGAGGCAGTCGATCCTCCTCATCTTGCCCTTCTGGTCGGGGTTGGACAGCACGCAGCACGGCGCCTTCTTCCCCGTCACCGTCAGCACAAAGTCCTCCCTGAACTCGGGCCGGATGTCCTTGCGCAGTTTGGCGAGGAGGCGCGACGCCCACTTCTGTTTGACCTCGGGCTTCTCGCCGAGCAGCTCGTCCTTCACGGCGCGCTCCTCCTCCTTGGACATGCGCTTCTCGTGCTTCTTGAAGTACTTCCTCTTGCGGGCCTGCAGGTTGAACCATGTGTAGGCGAAGGCCCGGACGTGGGGCAGCAGGGCTTCGATGAAAGGATGGAATTCATCCTGAGGGAGGAAGAGGAGAGACGGGGTGAGAGGGGGAGACATCGACGAGACACCACAAGGTTTTAAACATCATGTGACCGCAGACAGATCGAACATCATGTGATCGCAGACAGATCGAACATCATGTGATCGCAGACAGATCGAACATCATGTGATCGCAGACAGATCGCGTGTCGAGACAACAGACGTCGAAACTTTTCAGTCGTTTGAATTTTAAAAAGTTCAGCTGCAACAAAATGAGACTGAAGACTCTTAAAACTTGTTTTAACGACGCCGGCGTGCTGAGATCATTTTAAGTTTTACACATTTCTGAAGGAAAAAAACTGGAAGATTTCTGTCAAGGAGGAAGGACAAAAAGACGCAAGGAAAGATGGAAGGAAGCATAAAAGCAAAACAAAGGGAACAAGGAAAGAGAAGAGAAATTACACAAAGAAGGAAAATGAGTTTAGATGCAAAGAAGAAGAAAAAGAATCAAGGATGCACAGAAGGAGTTAAGGAAGGAAGAAAGCAATAAAATATAAAAAGAAGGAAACAACGAAGGAAAGTACCAAATACAGGAGTAAGGAAGGAAGGAAGGAAGGAAGGAAAGAAGGAAGGAAGGAAGGAAGAAGCAAAGTGAAGTCAGACACAAACTTTTCATTCCAGTAATCAATAATCAACTGATGACGGACGGGGGTCTGTGTGGTCTGTGGTGGTCTGTGGTGGTCTGTGGTGGACTGTGATGGTCTGTGGTGGTCTGTGATGGTCTGTGGTGGTCTGTGGTGGCCTGTGATGGTCTGTGGTGGTCTGTGATGGTCTGTGGTGGTCTGTGGTGGCCTGTGGTGGTCTGTGGTGGTCTGTGATGGTCTGTGGTGGACTGTGGTGGCCTGTGATGGTCTGTGGTGGTCTGTGGTGGTCTGTGGTGGTCTGTGATGGTCTGTGGTGGACTGTGGTGGACTGTGGTGGTCTGTGATGGTCTGTGGTGGTCTGTGATGGTCTGTGGTGGACTGTGGTGGACTGTGGTGGTCTGTGGTGGTCTGTGATGGTCTGTGGTGGACTGTGGTGGACTGTGGTGGTCTTTGCCAGCCGTGAGAAAACACACCAACCGACCAAAATCACACCAAACAAACAAACAGGCGAGCGAGCAAGCGACCAATCAGCAGCAGCCACAAACACCAACACGCCGCCGGCTTCCTGCACGCGCTCAGATGGCCTCATGTGGAGGATTAAAGGTGTATTAAAGGTGCATTATGGGGCTTTTGGCTGACGCGAGCGGCTCAGTTATTAAAGAGGGAATGTGGTTAGACGGCATGTCGTGGATTAGACCCAGTTTAGGGTCGGTTCCACCAAAACCACCACGAAACAAACCAGGCTGGTCCAGGCGGGCCGGGACAGGAAGTGACCACGCAGAGGAGGGAAACATGTGACACGATGAAAACCTTCAAAGATCACGAGGAAGCTGAACGGACGAAACCTCGAAATGATCTGAACGTTTTTTATTCTTTTCTGTCGAGTTTCTTTGTTTTTTAAAATCCAGCGTCTGAAACAGGAAGTGACAGAAAAGTCTGAAGGATGGAGGAGATGATGACACGTCTGTTGTCGTACCTGCAGACGATCTGATGTTCGACTCGTCGGACTACAGAGATTATCTCAGATTAAGTAACTAATTACATCAGAGTTTTGACATATTTAAGATCACTTACTTCAGGTCATGTGACCTTCATTTCTTTGTTTCATACATTTTTCATGTGTGACTTTCTGTTTAAGACGAGGAAAGAAAACACGACTGACTTTCTTTCTTTTTGTCTTTCTTTGGCTCGGCTGTAGAGTCCGCACAGATTTGTGGTGGACGTGAAAACAGCGTATAAATATTGTGTGTTTTGTTTTCAGGGTTTGTTTCGGCCGTCTGCGGCGACACTCAGTGAAACGTGTCATTTCAGTTTGTCTGTCTAAACACAGACGAGAGGAAGACAAACAGCCCAAGAACAGACGGACAGAAAACATCTTCATGGAACATTTCTTATTTGGATAAAACCCTCCGAGGGTTACTGAGCGGGCCGCGATGGAGGGGGAGACGAGGGGGAGACGAGGGGGAGGCTGGAGGCCCTCCTCCTCCTCCTCCTCCTCCTCCTGAGCCACGTATTGAAAAAAAAACACACTCAACTATTCATAGATCAAAGAGGCTCACACACATCTTGATACGTGCAAATGCCTCTGACTGGAGTGGCATGTGGATACACACACACACACACACACACACACACACACACACACACGCACAGGTGAACATTTTAAACCTTCGTCTGGAAAACTTTAAATATTTTTTCACTTCGTCTCAATAAAAAACATTTTTTAATTAAAAACGTGATTTTTCTGCGTCATCATTTGTTTGTTTGTTTTACGTCGTCGTACGTCGTATGTCTAAAAATACTGAATATCCATCCTACATTTCCCACGATGCAACTGGATGATGTCACATTTGTATATCTGTATCTGACGACATCACTGTGACATCATGATCAACAGTTCAAATGAGTATATTATTACATATTTCAGGATTTTTTTGGTTTGGCTCGGAAATTTTCAGGTGGATTTTTTTTCTCTGGAAAACTTTTGAAACGAGCTGGTTTGTGTTTTTAAATTAAAAAGTTTGGAGGACTTTAATTCATTTAAAGGAACAGTCTGTGATTCTGTTTGGGTCGGTTATTTATTGTTTACTGACTTTAAGCGACCAATCAGAATCGTGCATTTACAATCGAGGTAAAATAAGTTCTAACGTGGGAAAATGTTTCAGACGAGCCGCGTGGACGATTATTATGAATTATATAATGTTTGATTATCACTCGGCTTTGTCGAATCCTGGATTCTGATTGGTTAATTACAGAATTCTGAAGACAATAAAATCATCCTCTCTTCCTTCGTTTACGTCGTCGTAGTGACGAGCTGTACGACATTTCTCTGATGGGCTGAAAAGTCAATAAGTTTGAAAGTTAAATCTCGAACCGCGACGTGTTTGTGCGTCTCTGTATTCTGTCTGACTTCCTGTCTGAGCTCGCTGGTTGCTGTTTCATGTCTATAGGCCTGATCAGGAGGGAGCAGGGCCTTTGTTGGGGACTATTTCCAGCAGTGGATGAATCCACACTGATGCTTTGGAGCTGGGTGGTACAGAGGAAGCAGAGAATATACAACATCACCTGATTCATCTGACTTTCACACATTCTGACAACCTCTCACATTCGACTGGAGCTCCGGGGTTAAATATTTTTTTAAATACAGGAAGTTGAGTTTTTTTCTGCAGCTGTGTTGTCAGAAAATCTTTATGTGGAATCTCCTCTGTGAGATTAAACCTTCGGCTCGGAGCTCTCACACTAAAGAGGAAACTATATCTACAGGCTGTGCATTAGAGCGCCAGCTGCAATGCTTTTTTTATATAACATTGTTCACCCTCCCTTGTCAAGGGGTCTGAATACAGCACATTGTTTCTTCTTGGAGACGGTCCAGGCGAACGGGTTTGTCTCCAAAAGCGCCTCCAGCCGCTCTGCAGCCAACCTGCAGCTCTGAAATCTGAAATCTCACTCCAGGACGGCCGAGAACGCCGCCGCCTTTTGTTATTTGTGGTTTCTGTTCGGAGTGAGATGTGTTTCTGTTTGTGCGTGTCCTCGGGCGGTTATTAGGACGACGAGCGGCTGCTGGACGGATGATGTGTTCAGCCTCGTCTCACACACACACACACACACACACACACACATTCCACAGTGGATCTGCAGCTCGGCGGCTCTGGATGTTCGTTGGAGCCACATACCAACATTCCTCACAGCCCAGTGCAGCGTTTCAGCTTCCTGACCCGCTTCACGCCGTCCTCCGCCGCCGTGTTTCCTCTGCCGCCTTTTCACACTCTGTCTGTCGGCCGCGAACAGAATCCCACTTAACGAGTCACTTCGTCTCAGATTCGGCCTTAAAAAAAGGTTTTCTGCCAGCGGGGTGAGATAATCCCTCTTGTTCTCAGCTTCCCTCCACTCAGGAATGTTTTCTGAGATGTGAAACTAAATAATCCTGTTTCTGTTTCTGCGTCGAGAAATTGATTTAAGAAAAACTATTGATACGAGCTGATTCATACGGAAACATGAAATGATGTTCTCCCATTTTAAGACTTTTTAATTGTTCAAATTCAAAATAAAAAGCTGCTTCAGTAAATTCAGCCTCTGCACTCAGATCATAAATGTTTTTCTCTGAGCAGCTTCAGAAATTAATTTAAGTATCAAAAAAAAAAAGAAAATACAGATTCAAAGAATTATTAAAATCAGCTGATTTAAAATGGATTATTTTAGGAAATTAAAATATCGAACAGACTCGTTCAGTAATAATCCATCTATAAAAGTCAGATTCTTTCAGATTTCTGGTTCAATTATCAAATTATTAAAGTAGTTTCAGGGATTTTCTCTAAATCTGTTGAAATAAATCAATAAAAAAAATAAAGGAAAGATTGTTTTAGGAGAAAATATTGATTGATTGTGTTGAAATCAATGAAATGATCTCGTCCCACAGGTGATTTTTCAGCTCCTGTGACACCAAGATGATGTTTTGGTTTTTTTTCAGTCATGAACGACTCATTTATTTTCACATCTGGCCTCAGAAACATGTTTCTGTTTCCAAAAATTCAGCCAGTGGCTCTGAGATAATCCGACATGTTCCCAGAGCGTGTTGTCTGTTTCTGGAATTTATTTCCACTCATGGATGGGAACAGAACGTGTCTTTTTTTATTAAAAACAGGTGAAATCATCTCATCTCCGTGGCAGAAAACCAGCTCTGGTGCTGAATAAAAACCGCCTGGTTAAAACGTGGTGAAGAGGTTTGAGGCGGACGTGTGACGCGGCTCCCCGGGGTTCTTTCTTCCTTCTCTTTTTGGGGTCATTCTTTCTTTCAGCATTTTCTCTCTGAGGAAATCGGCGTTTCTAAACCTGCGAGGGGAGCCTGAGAGGCGGACCGAGGCTTACACGTTCCCCCTCTGCACCTTGGTGACAGATGTAATGGGCTCCAAATAAGCGGCCTGTAACAACAACCCCCTGAATAACAGTCATTTAGAGGAGCAATAATGCTAATCCTCCCTGCCTCCCTGCCTCCCCCCTGTCTATTGACACCCACACCGACACACTGAGGGAATTATCGGCGTGTCACTCGGGCTCAGTGGCTCGCCGCCGAGGCCCGACTGAGCCGCCGAGGCCCGGCGTTAACGAGCGGTGATGGAGGAGGAGGAGGAGGAGGAGGACGGCAGCCTCCACGACACAAAACACACCGAGGAGAGAGCAAACCAAGAACTCATTTCAACATCTGAGAGCCAGAACCAGAACCCAGTCAGACCAAACCCTGCAGAACATCTCACTTCACTCCAAAGTGAAGAAACGTCTCAACACTTCAGCTGAATCTGATGATGACGACGAAGGATCGTCTGTGCTGCACGAGCTCGCGACTCTCTGGACCTCCAAAACTTTTCTCTGACGTTAAAATATAAAAATGAAACTTTAGATTTTATTAGTGATGAAGACTCTCTCCTGTCTCTTCTTCTATTTCTTTCTCTTTTTTTATTATTTTATATTTTTACGTCGTTTCTTCCCGTCGAGCTCCGGCTGTGACTTTTCTCTAAAATCAATAAAATCACCTCAGACTCAAAAAAATCAGCTGCGACACAAACTACAGAAGCGTTGTGACCGTCCCGAGGTTTAAAACGTTGCGATCGATAAGTTCGTCTTTAAAGAGTTTGATTACGGTCAAACTGTTTCTTCGTGTCGGCGCCCCCTGCTGGCTGAGAGACGAACGCTCAAACTGAACGCTTTCTGTGAATCTGATTTTTAAACTGATGATTCGTGTTTTTTTTTAAAACAGGTCATGTTGAACCTTTACGAGGGTTTCTGAATGAATCAGATGTTGATGATATTTTAGGGCAATATTAACATAAAATATATTTATTAATGATTAAATTTGGGCTTCAGGATGATGAATTAAAATACAGACTTTGGTACAGACAGTTCTTTTTGTTTAAAGATGAACAAACGTGAGCAGCTCGTTAACACACACGCTTCAATTCAAACGTCAGAAATGTCAGAAATGAATAAAAAAGCACAAATTAAATTAAAGTAAAAAGAATAACGACGGAGCGGAGCAGTGAACTCGTCAGCTCACACTCAGCTGATCTTCGGTTTGACTGGCCGAGGAGCAGATTAAAGCTCTGAAGTGCTCGACGACGTCAAATCATTTCTGTGATTCGACGAAGCTGCAGCAGAAATCAGCAAAAAGCTGCCGAGCTGCAGATTATTACAGAATATTCACAGCCAGGATCGATGAACACACACTGAGGGCCAAACCAGCACGACCAAACATCAGTGTGTGATCGAAATATAATAAAGAAATCATTTTAATTAAATGTGAACTGTTGAATAAAATGAATTTTAAATAATTGCTGGATGAATAAACGTCTGAATATTTAAATATTTGTCCTGTTTTAAATTATTATTGTTTTGATGAGCTGTGATTAATTTTACAGGGAGCCAAAATCTGAACGAGGTCACACCCCAAAAAAAGAAGCTGCTCAGTCCTATTTTAACCTCTGACCCTGAACGCCTCACTGCAGACAGAAAATTATTTTTATTATTATTATTAAAGTAAATAATAAATTTAATGAATAAAAATGCAAAATGTTTTTATCTGAATTTTTACTTGCAGCTGTAAATAAATGAGAAGTGATGCGTTTGTGGTCTGCAGGTGTCAGCTGATATTTTCTGCTGTGTCACCTCGACTCCTCACAAACATTTGATTTATTTCACAGATCTGTGATCAGTCAGGCCCGAGCTGAGGCCTCCACCAGAACCAACCCACTGAGGACAGACCAGGACCCAGACTGCACAGCTCACCACCACCAGAACCTGGACTGACACCAGAACCACCTTCATCATCATCATCATCATCATCATCATCGTCCTGCTGCCTGTTTGCACTGATCCTGCGTCAGATCCACAAACTCACTCATATATGCACAAACACGTGTCAGCAGCTTCAATCTAAGTGTGTGTGTGTGTGTGTGTGTGTGTGCAGCCACAGTTTGAAAGTTTTGTGGTTATAAAAACAGAAATAAACAGCGTCCAAATTACAGCTCAGACACTTTACGCATCCACATTTTGCGCAAATTACAGCTTCAAACTTTAAAATGGAAGTGAGGACGGAAACTAACAGAGAACCTACAGAGAACCCACAGAGAACCTACAGAGAACCTACAGCCCCCCTCAAAAAAAAAAAAAAAAAAAGCTGCGGGAGCTGCGGTCAGGTTTGGCCGGGCAGCGGCAGCCTGAGCGCGGCTTCAGTCAGAGGAACAGCCGGGGACACAAACAGACTCACAGCGGCTCCACGCTGCACACAAACCCGCTGAAAAAACACGCAGACTGCGCAGGAAAAGTTCGCCGCAAATAAAATGCGTGAAAGAGAAAAAAGCAGGAGGTGTGATTTAAAGTGAGTGAATTAAAGAAGTTTGGAGGAGTCCGCCATGTGCTGCGGCGGAGAGGAGGAAGGAGTTCAAGTGTGAAGAGGAGCTGCGGCGGAGCGAGCGGACTATAGGAGAGTCTATAGAGTCCATACCGTCCACCGAGAACCGTAAACACCGAGGAAGGGAGCCGGGAGGGAACACACAGCGTTAAGACAAGTGAAAAAGTTTGAAACACTCACCTGTGTTAGACATAGTGGAGAATACATATCTGTCCGAGCTAATCTTAGATCTGGAGGTGTGTGTGTGTGTTACTGTAATTCCAGCCTGTGTGTGTGCGTGTGTGTGTGCGTGTGTAGTGTGTGAGTGTGTGTGTGTGAAAAAAGGAAAGAACAGAAAAAGGAGAGTGAGAGGGGGAGATAGAGCCCTCCTTTTGCCCCCTTCGCTTTCACATTTCCAACCAGGGCTGAACTTTGACCCCGCCTCGGGTTACATGTACTGTCCGGACCTGTTAGAGGCCCTCCGCCGGGGAGCGCACAACTTTGAGCCCAGACACGAAGAACATCTCCAGCAACAAGAGAGAAAAGTCCCGTTAGAACAACACAAAAAATCACAGGGGAGCCCGGTGTGTCGGTGCTGGACGGTGAGGCGAGAGCGGCCGGTGGTGGTGGTGGACGGTGCAAATCTCCAAAACGTCCCGAAAGTGCATTTCAAAGCTCCGGAGAGCCGCGGCGACCGGCGGACCTCGGCAACATGTCTATCCGTCCTGCGGTGCGCTGTGGCCGGCGTGCGGCGGTGCGGCTCCTCGGTGTTCGGGACGGAGGGCGCGGTGCAGCAGCAGGAGCAGCAGGAGCAGCAGCAGCGCTGTCGGCGGAGTCCCGGGAAAAGAGATCTGACGAGGAGGACAGAAAAAAGGCAAAACGGGATCCCTGAGCTGCCAGACGGCCGCCTCGCCTCTAAAACAACCGACAGCTGCTTTCCGTTAATTTATCTCCAACAGGAGGAGACGGTAAAGGAGAGAGGAGGGAGGAGGAGAGAGAGAGAGGCAGAGAGAGAGAGAGAGAGAGAGAGAGAGAGAGAGAGAGAGAGAGTGGGGGGGAGTCGGTGTGCTGTCCCGGGCGCAGAGAGGAAGGAGCGCCACCTCCTCTCGCTCCTCTGCCGGCCTGCCTGCTCACAGCTCCGGGAGCTCCGCTCGGACTGCGTCGGTGTGTGTGGCCGCGGACAGTGCGCACTGACCCTGCAGAGCCTGAACTGATCACACGCTCTGCTTATCGATCACAGAGGGAGCATCGATCCGCCGCGCGCACTTTCACAAGTACAACCCAGTGATGCCGCCGCTACGCGTGCACGTGCATGCGAGTGTGTGTGTGTGTGTGTGTGCGTGCGCTCCGGGATCCCGCCTGAAAGTGATCAGACTGAGGGCTCATTGATCGGTATCGATCAGCTGGACGTTCGCTTCTCTGCAGAAATGTTTTCCCGCGTTCAGAAAAACTTCACGGAGTCTCGTGCGCAGCGGAAACAGTGTGTGTGTTTACAGTTTGCACATTAAAGAAGAAGAACGAGTCCTCCGGCAGCAGAGAGCGGGGACTCTCCCTCTGTTCCCGGGGATCTCTCCACCAGAGTCCCGCGTGTTTCTGCACAAGTTTTGGACGGTCGCTGCCCGGCCGGCTCACCGCCTCTCGTGCCCGGCGGTGCAGCTCTGCAGCTCGGCTCCCCCCTCAGCCTCGAGCCGGTCCAGTCCACCACCTCGAACCCAGAGACCACTTCGAACCAGCAGAAGCCGCCAAATGTGTCTCTGATTCAGGATCTGCTTACTCTTTAATTAATTCTAATGTTCTAATTATTATTATTACTATTATTATTATTATTATTATTATTATTATTATTATTGGTATTATTATTAATATAATTATTATTGTTGTTGTTATTATGACTTTTAATTTCAGCCCAGGTGAACTCTCTCTGACACACACACACACACACACACACACACACACACTTATATAATATGAGTGAGATCATGTTGTGATGTTGCCCATCAGCTGTTAGTCTTATATAAACCTGGAGCACGTGACCTCCTGACTTATGACTTTATGACGTTTTATGAGATGTGATGACATCATCTGTCACAGCATGATGTCATATTATGATTTTCTCTTTATATTTTACTGTTTGTTTGGTAAAGCTTTTTAATCAGCTGATTTTTTTAACAACTTGAACTTCACATCAGGGTCAAAGGTTCAAGTTCTCCTCAGTAACATATCCGACTAGTAAAGCTAAAGTACAGAGTATTACTGCAGTATTGTAATTAGAGTACTTCATCCTCTCTGCAGCTTCACGTGTGGCAGTTCAGTTTCTGTTGCTGCAGGTGAGTCCGATCACAGCGAGGCTCCACCGCTCACTGCAGGTGTTTGAGCTCATGTTGAGCTGAATGGAGCCAGTGAACGGCGCCCCCTACATCCCATCCACACCATCTACAGGAACACGTGCAGGAGGAGCACCAGCAGAACCAGAACCAAACACAGCAAACACGTCGGAGCGTTCAGAAGATGTTTGTACGATGAGCGGTGATCTGAGGAGTTTGAATGTGTCCACGGAGATATGACAGGATGTTTGTGGATGTAAAACACTACAAAGATTCATAAAGTCACACCTGAGCCGCACAGACACTATAAAAGCCTTTACAGGAACATAAGAGGAATATTAGTCTGCAGAGATACTATAGAAGTTACCATAAAACTCCGTAAAGCCTCCATAAAGCCACAGACTCTGTGTGTCCCTATACGACCATTAAAGATGATACAAGAGGAGATCAAAGTCCACAAACAGATGCATAAATCACCACAGGGACCGCACACACACTGAAACTCTATACACACACACCGTATGAATATTATAAACATGACAGGAGGTAAAAATATCACAAAGAAGTCTCCGTCAAAGGAGAGTGTGAGTGAACTGAACATACCATAGACATAAAACCACGATCATTAGAAAGTCACCACACACTGACGAGGCCCCGAGCAGCTTCCCGCGACCATCACAGCAGATTCAATTACCGCGACACACAATTAAATTCATCCGCAGCTCGGCACACACTCCGAGTCCTTACAGCGATAATCTGACTGAATATTACAGCAATGAAAACAAACGGACTAATAACTGACAGAGAGAGCACAGACAGGACTGAGCCACAGACAGGACTGAGCCACAGACAGGACTGAGCTGAACCACAGACAGGACTGAGCTGAGCCACAGACAGGACTGAGCCACAGACAGGACTGAGCACAGACAGGACTGAGCACAGACAGGACTGAGCACAGACAGGACTGAGCACAGACAGAACTGAGCCACAGACAGGACTGAGCACAGACAGGACTGAGCCACAGACAGGACTGAGCCACAGACAGGACTGAGCACAGACAGGACTGAGCCACAGACAGGACTGAGCCACAGACAGGACTGAGCACAGACAGGAGGAGGGTGGAGATTATCAGAGAATATCAGGATTATCATCAGATCTGAGAAAATCATCACACAGATTAACGTTAATCGATATGATCGATCGATAACTGACACACAGAGACGCTGTGAGGGATTTAAAGTCTGAAGATAAACGTAGGAAATAACAGACACGACCAACCGACTGAATGTCACACACACACACACACACACACACACACACACACGTTTTATACATTTTAAATATCATACAGAGAACATGAAGCTGAGCCAATCAGCAGCTGCCACCTCAGAGCTACAGTAAATAAACTGAGGAATTTGAACGTCAGAGCTGCGTCTGATTGGACGGAAAATTAACTTAAAAGTTGTGTACACACAAGAACACACATCAGGTACTACTACAACAGTACTATTAGAGTACTATTACAACACTACTACTACTACTACTACTACTACTACTACTACTACTACTGTGCAACTACTACAGTACAAGTAAGTTCTAATCTAGAACTCTGTTCCAATAACAGACACTAATAAAGTTCTAACGACTTATTAGAGTTCTAACAGGGTTCTAATAGAGCTCTAATAATGTTCTAACAGGGTTCTAATAGTGTTCTAACAGGTTCTAACAGAGCTCTAATAGTGTTCTAACAGGGTTCTAATAATGTTCTAACAGGGTTCTAATAATGTTCTAACAGAGCTCTAATAATGTTCTAACAGGGTTCTAATAATGTTCTAACAGGGTTCTAATAGTTAGAACACATTTCTAATAGTGTTCTAACAGGGTTCTAATAGTGTTCTAACAGGGTTCTAACAGAGCTCTAATAATGTTCTAACAGGGTTCTAATAATGTTCTAACAGGGTTCTAATAGTTAGAACACATTTCTAATAGTGTTCTAACAGGGTTCTAATAGTGTTCTAACAGGGTTCTAACAGGGTTCTAACAGAGCTCTAATAATGTTCTAACAGGGTTCTAATAATGTTCTAACAGAGTTCTAACAGGGTTCTAACAGAGCTCTAATAATGTTCTAACAGGGTTCTAATAGTGTTCTAACAGAGTTCTAACAGAGCTCTAATAAGTTCTAACAATGTTCTAACAGAGCTCTAATAATGTTCTAATAATGTTCTAATAGTGTTAAAACAACTTTCTAATATTGTTCTAACAGGAGTTATAACAGAGCTTAATAATGTTCTAACAGGGTTCTAATAATGTTCTAACAGAGTTCTAACAGGGTTCTAACAGAGCTCTAATAGATTTCTAACAGGGTTCTAACAGTGTTCTAACAGGGTTCTAACAGACCTGCAGGCTAAACAGACTCACAGAGTTCTGAGGAGTTCTAGCACTGTTCAGACTCACCATGGTGAATACTGAGTTCAGGTGTGCAGCTTCAGTCTGGACTCATCACTTCAAATCAAAACAGAAAAACACACTGATGGTTCACTGGCTCGGCTCAGCACGGCTCGGTTTGGCTCGGTTCACCAGCTGCTCTCTCTCACTCTCTGTTTGTTAATTCGGCTCGCTCGGTTCGGTTCGGTTCGCAGACTTTACAGAAGTTGCATCAGTTCGGTCTCCTCTTGTTTGTTTGTTTGTGTGCCTCCCCCCTCTCTCTCCTCCTCCTCTTCTTCCTGTCCCGCTGGATCCACATAACCCGGTTCAGCTCGGTGTGACCCGGTACAGCACGGGGGAAGAGCCGCAGCGATCAGCGTGCAGCTCCGTGCAGCGGAGAGCAGCTACAGCCCTGCAGCGCTGCGTGCGTCCTGCAGCAGGCGGCGCGGAGCGCTCCCTCTCGGCCGGACGGGACGCTCAGAGGAGGAGGGGAGCGCAGCGGAGCGGAGTCGGTGCACCAGCCGCCGCCGCTGCTGCTGATTTATGGCCGCGACACATGGCTCTTCTCCCCGCATGGACCTGTGATGGGCGCCGCGCTGTGAGGGCCGAACACGTGAGCGTGGAGGGCAGAAAACAAAGTGCTGTCGGTGCAGAAATGTGGAGCTGAAGGTCTGCAGCGGACCGAGCGGGACCCGGGCTTCACGTGCAGACCCAGCAGCTGGTACTGACGATGATGATGAGGGTACACCTGAACACAGCCAGTCTGAGCGAACTCATCTTCAAATTAAAGCAATTAAAATGACGTGATTTCAGTAATTTAGAATAAAATGTTTAAATAAAACCATCAAAGTAACGTGACGTCACACACTGAGGCGCCAAATAAATGAAGACAAACTTTGTTTGTCTCTGTCCACCTGTCCTCTGTCCACCTGTCCTCTGTCCTCCTGTCCTCTGTCCACCTGTCCTCTGTCCACCTGTCATTCAGACTGGGTCAGATTTTATTCACAGTATATTTGCTGCTTTTCCCTCTGATGACTGCTCAGCTTTAGCTCTCCAGCGTGTTTCAACAACATTAAATTAGTTCTAACGTGATCATTCACTGTCAAACATTCCCCTGTTTGTAATGCAGTCATACTTCTGCAGTAATTTTGGAGAAAGTAACACAAAAGTAGTGTAATGGATTACTCTAATATTACACTGTTTACAGAGTTTCCTGATGGACAGAAAGTCTGACTTGTTGCTAAAGTGACTGTTGACTCAAATGTAGCTGCCGTTAGCTCAGTTAGCTATGATTGGACCGGGAGCTTCAAAGGAGTGTTGGTGTTTGGACCACCGGCTGAGAGACGCTATCAGGCCCGGAACGAGGAATGCTGACAGGGAGCAGAGCTGGTGTCGTGCCAGAACCGGAGCTGGGCGAGAGGGCAATGTAACCGGGCTCAGCAGCCTCTATGGACATAATGGCAGAGGAGAAGAGAGCGAAGAGGACGCTGACGGAGGAAGCTAAGAAGAGAAAAGGAGAGAGTGAGCGAGCAAGAAGCCGCCGGACAAGAGTAAATCTGGGACTGACTTTTAGTGGTTGGTGAGAGCTTGGTGAAATAAAAGGCTGAAAGACAGACGCCGAGCTGGGCTGACTGCTGTTGGACTAGTCAGTAATATTAGCTGCTGCTGGTGACCTGGTTGATGTTCGGCTGTTACATAATGTTGCTTTAAGTATACGGTTAGTCATCTTCCTGTGCCGGAGCCAGAAAAATGGCCACGAAAACGCCGACAGGCAGCGATGAGATGACGAAGCTTTTGTTGTTAACTGTGTATTTTAAAGAGTCAGCTGTTTGAAGTCCTCACAGCAGCAGAACGTTCAGCCGTCTCCACATAATGCTTCATCTTCAAATTCTTCATTTCAAATCTGCATTAAATGAATTGATGAGGCCGAAGCTGCAGATTTGATCCAATTATCCTGAAACGTGAAGTTTGTGTGTTTGTTCTAAATAAATCTGCAGCTCGTGATGACCTCAGCTGATCTCTTCTTCTGCAGGTTTTCAGTCCTCCGGGGCCGGCGGCGTGGAGCTGCGAGTCGTCTGAGGTTAATGAACAGAAGCTTTTATGTTAATAGAAGGACAGCCGGCGTGATTTAACAAGACAATCTGCAGATTTACTTCGCTCAAATACATCTGAGGCTCCGGCTCCACGTTATTAGTTGGCTAAACAACGTCTCAGCAATGAAGGTCAAGACAAAAAGACGGTAATTAGATTACAGCAATTAAATTGGGCTTTCGATATGATCAATAATCTTGATGTGTAATCGTGGATTACTGGCTCACGACGCGATGGATGGCAGAGCTGATTCACGCTGAGGAGCTGCTGAGCTCAGACATGAAGGCTGCGTTCACACTGTGGACGAACATCTGACCTGACGTCTGTTTTGAAGACACAAAACTGTTTGAACTCAGATTTGAATGACACTGCTTCTCTCTGAGTCTTCTCTGAGTCTTCTCTCTGAGTCTTCTCTCTGAGTCTTCTCTCTGAGTCTTCTCTGAGTCTTCTCTGAGTCTTCTCTCTGAGTCTTCTCTCTGAGTCTTCTCTCTGAGTCTTCTCTGAGTCTTCTCTGAGTCTTCTCTGAGTCTTCTCTCTGGGTCTGGTCCTGGTTTGATCCACTGGATCTTTTCTGGCGTTTAACTTCATCATGTGATCGGCAACAATGGAAGAATGGACCGGTTCCCAACCCGTGGGCCCTGCTGTGGGGTCACCAAAGCTTCACAGAGGGTCACGAGGCCTTCTGAGGGGCGTCGGTCTGTACCTCAGCATGTCATCCATGAACTGAATGTTTCTTTTTATATAAATGTGACAGGGTGAGGACTCAGTGAGGAGTTGGACTCGGACGACATTCACAGAGCTTCAGTCTCTGATCAGCCTCAAACAAGCAAAGAGGTCGAAGAATGACGAGAAGGAAACGCTGAATCTGTCAGAGGAACATGAAGTTTGTCTGATTGTTAGAAATGAATCAAAACAAAACGTACAGACAGAAAACTGTTTAAAAAGTCACCAGAGATGAAACAGTGACAGGAAACAACCTGCTCCAAATTCAAACTAACTTCCTGCCGTGCTTGTTGAGCCGAATATTAAATGAAATATTCAGAAAACATGAAGTCAGTTGGAAACATGCTCGACATCACTGTGGACTGTTAAATGAATAACAGCAGGTCACATGACTGTGAGCAGAAACCTGATCAGGCGCTCATCAGGTCGATTCAGGTTGATTCAGCTGATCAACTTTGATGACATCACATGTTCACACTGAAGTGTCTCATTAAATTAACTGAAGTGTCAGAAAAGCAGCCTGAGGCGCCATCTAGAGGAGACTGACTGACACTACAGCAGAGTGTGTTCATAGAGTGCATCGACATCCTGCAAACACACACACACACACACACACACACACACACACACACAGTAAATGTGTTTGATATTTTTGAATTCTGTGTTCATATAAATCAAACGTCAGTTAAACGTCTCTGTGACGTTTGTTAAATATTAAAACTGTAAAAATAAATTCACTTTCCTTTTTTTAAATAACGAAACAAAATGAAAAACAAACAAACTCATTTTTCTTTTTCTGTTTTTATATTATATTATATTATATTATATTATATTATATTATATTATATTATATTATATTATTATAAAATCTGTTTCAAAAACGTGAAAATATTTATTTATATTTGATATTTCTCTGGATAAATGTTTGATTATTGTTATTAGTGAATATTTTTACTACGGCCTCAAACATGTTTTTGTCCTGTCTCTGTTTATGAATGAAATAATAAATAATAAAAATATTACAGTTGAAGACATATTTAAAATTCAGATTTAATTATTTATCATTTTAAATCAATAATCCACCTGATCGATCAGTTAATTCATTGATTATTGGGATTTATTTACATCGTGTTTAATTAGTTTTATTTTTTAAAGAAATAATAAATACATAAATTCTTTCTATCAGTCCGTCATGACGACACGCTGACTGACATTTTCCCAGCAGGCCGCAGGACGAGACAAAAGTTTCTCTCACACACACACACACACACACACACACACGGGGCTGTGTTCACACACACTCTCAGACTGTCCTTCAGCTTCATCAACAGTTTGAAATTCAGAGTCAGACCTTCGACACCGTCAGCATCACGACATGTCAGCCGTTACCATGACAACCGCTCACCAGCGTGAAAAAAGAGAGAACGAATGAAATGAAATTAAAATCAAAATCTGGAGTTTTTAAATGAAGTCTTGACGGATGAACAGTTTGAGAACATTTATATAACATTAATATAACATTAATATAACATACGCCATAAAGAGTTATTGTGGGAGATACGAGTTACATCCAACAAACAGCCGACCAATCAGACGTGAGCAGAAATTCAAAAACTCAACATGGACGTCACCATGGAGACGGGCTGATGTCGGCGGGTTTGGGCTAAAAAATACTGCAGCACCACAAAGTGTGTGTGTGTGTGTGTGTGTGTGTGTGTGGGGGAGGGGGGCTCCACCTGCTCCCACTGAGCTGCTGCCAGGCTGGAGATCAGCCAACAGTACCGGGCCTGAAACCAAGACTCCACCAAGCTCGCACAACCAGAGAGAGAGAGAGAGAGAGAGAGAGAGGGAGAGGGAGAGAGGGAGAGGGAGAGAGGGAGGGTAAAAATAGAGAGATGAGGAGGAGAATAAGGTCAGGAGAGAGATGGAGAGTTATAAAATAAGACGAGAGAAGAAGTGATGAAGGAATGTTTGACAAAATAGGAGAAGGAGGACAGAGAGGAAGAGCGTGATGAGGACACAGGAGACGAAGAATAAGAGACGAGAAGAGGAAGAAAGAGAAGTGAAGAAGAGAGAGAGAAACATGATTATGAAACATACTGTCATATTGATCATTTCAAACTGAACGTTCACGTTCACGTTCACAGACGGTGAACTAAGACCAGAGGAAGACAAACCATAAAACTAACTGAAAGAAAATAGAAACTAAACTTGAATATTTTCAAACAAACTCGACAGTCGATTCATAAACGCCCGGTTTGTATGAAATAAGACAAAAATCACTGAGCTTTGGTTCCAAGTCTTAAAGACTGAACTTTCAGTGTCAACCGTGAGGAGGTCAACATGGAGACGACCAGAGACGTCACGGAGACTACGTCCAGGTTTTAGACAGTCTGTGGGAACGTCACGGAGACTATGTCCAGGTTTTAGACAGTCTGCGCGTCACAGAGACTACGTCCAGGTTTTAGACAGTCTCGACGGAGACTACATCAGGTTTTAGACAGTCTGGAGACTACCAGGTTTTAGACAGTCGTCACGGAGACTACGTCCAGGTTTTAGACAGTCTGCGGGGACGTCACGGAGACTACGTCCAGGTTTTAGACAGTCTGCGGGGACGTCACAGAGACTACGTCCAGGTTTTAGACAGTCTCGTAGACTGTCCAGGTTTTAGACACGCCACGGAGACTACGTCCAGGTTTTAGACAGTCTGTCGTCACGGAGACTATGTCCAGGTTTTAGACAGTCTGACAGAGACTACGTCCAGGTTTTAGACAGTCTGTGACTACATCCAGGTTTTAGACAGTCTGCGGGGACGTCACGGAGACTACGTCCAGGTTTTAGACAGTCTGTGAGGACGTCACGGAGACTACGTCCAGGTTTTAGACAGTCTGTGAGGACGTCACGGAGACTACGTCCAGGTTTTAGACAGTCTGCGGACGTCACAGAGACTACGTCCAGGTTTTAGACAGTCTGCGGGGACGTTTGCTGTTTTTCTGTGTTTTTGGACGAGGGTCCTTTTGAAAGCACGAAAACATCGGCCCCAAAATATCATCGCTCAGATAATAAACTCATCTCAGTCAGATGATACGAAACTTCAAAACTCTGACGGGGGATTGGCTGGCTGTGTGTGTGTGTGTGTGTGTGTGTGTGTGTGTGTGTGTGTGTGCTACAACAGAAGAAGAAGAGGATGAAACAGGAAGGCAGTTGTGTACTGAGAGGGAGGCAGGAGGAACAGATGGCCTGGCAGAGCATGGGGAGAGGCCGGAACCCCCCCACCCTCTGACCGACTTTCATTGATGAGCCAGTGTGTGTGTGTGTGTGTGTGTGTGTGTGTGTACACACATATGCCATCCCACAGTATTATTTTGAGCAGCAGCAGCCGACGACTTGAAGTTTACACACAAAGATGGAGGACGTGAGCTTCCTGCCAGTGTGGACGCCTGAACGCAGTGTGTGTGTGTGTGTGTGTGTGTGTGTGTGTGTGTGTGTGTGTGTGTGTGTGTGTGTGTGTGTGTCGATCGTCACACTGAAAACAAAGAAGAGACGAGCCGACTCAAACTCTCCTCCAGCTGCTGGTTCTGCTCGGGTTCTGATGAGCTCTTGTTAGTTGCTGCTTGTTCTGATCTCATGAATGTTTTTTGAACGTTCTTTAAGCGTTTGCTCTGTTAGTTTGGAGTCAGGATGATGACGTGAGATCATCTTTAACGTGATACAATGGAAACACTCGTGATGACATCACTCTGCTCCTCCCTGAGGAGTGTGTGGACGTGACCCGAAACAAACAAACAGCTGATTGGAGGAGAGCTCAACATATCATTACTTTAGGACCATGTGAAGTAACGTTCATATTGGAGTACTCTCCTTAAAACATTATTCAGACATGAAGCGAATGTCTGCTGCGTTATCTGAAGCTCCACGTGCAGATCTACATGAGAGTACTCGATACGCTGAACGAGTACTGACGTCCAAACAAGTTCTCGAGTACTCATGTCCATCCCCAGTATGTAGTTGCAGTCTGGAAGTGTTTAGCCTAGCTTAGCATAAAGACTATAAGTATATGGGAACAGTTAGCCAACAGCTCGAACATGCTTTATCTTCTTTGTTTGATCTGAACATTATAAAAGTAAAAAACAGGTTGGTTGGACACATTAGTTACATTAGTTACATTAGTTACATGCTGGAACTATTTTTTAACTGTGGAGCACGGAGTCACGCTACCACCATCATGTCACTGAGCGGAGTGATATGCTGTCATTCAACAAGAAGTAGTTCCTGCATGAAGTCTAAACCCTCAAACGCTTTAAAAGTTCAGATGAAACAATGTTAACAGGCTAGCTCTTTCCCTCTGCTTCCAGCCTTTATGCTAAGCTAAGCTAACCACGTCCAGCCATGTGCTGTCCAACATTTTTTTGGGCTTGGAAAACAAAATTCAGACTTCAGATTTCAGATCAATCAAGATCAATAACAGTTCGACTCCTCGTTAACATCCTCGTCTCACCTGGACACACTCGTAAACATGGAGGTGTTGAACGCAGCACGTTTTAAAGGGTGCAGACAGTGAAACGCAGCACGTTTTAAAGGGTGCAGACAGTGAACGCAGCACGCTTTAAAGCAGACAGTGCAGACTTTAAAGGGTGCAGACAGTGAACGCAGCACGTTTTAAAGGGTGCAGACAGTGAACGCAGCACGTTTTAAAGGGTGCAGACAGTGAACGCAGCACGTTTTAAAGGGTGCAGACAGTGAACGCAGCCTCGTCTCCGTCCTGACCGCGAGGAGGGTCGAGGAGGTAAAAGAGGCTGCTG
This sequence comes from Miichthys miiuy, assembly GCA_036365135.1. Classification (NCBI taxonomy): domain Eukaryota; kingdom Metazoa; phylum Chordata; class Actinopteri; family Sciaenidae; genus Miichthys; species Miichthys miiuy. The sequence continues at coordinate 832,660 of CM071609.1, forward strand.
GGAGGGACGGAGGACGAGTCGAGTCAGCAGTTCATCAACGCACGAATAACAAAAAAAACAAACTCCCATCTCCTCTCACCTCCGGCCCCCCTCTTGAGAGAGTGTGTGTGTGTGTGTGTGTGTGTGTGTGTGTGTGTGTGTGGTATCATCATGTTCAGTTTATGGATCCATCCGAGCAGAAAGTTTCACATTATACAAGCTAACGAAAATATCTGGTAAGCGCTGAAGGGAAAGCAGCGGGAGGGGAGGTCAGAGGTCAACGCCGACAAGAGACGAGCTCCTCAGATTCTTCTTCTTCTGTCTTACAAACCACACACACACACACACACACACACACACACTTCCCTCTGCAGCACATTGCCCACGCACACACAGGTTTCACCAGGACCAAACCTGACTGGGCGCCCAAAAAATATTCTGCCTTCTTTGAGAGGAAGAAGAAGGACGCCTGCGGGCGAGATGATGGGGAACGTAGGCAAGCTGTCAGCAGGGCCGGGCATATGCTGGGCCCCCCACCACCCTACACCCAACACCACCACCACCACCACACCTCCTTCCTCCTTCTGTCTCCTCTCTGCCAGGCAACCAGTCTAACCAGTAAAGTACTGCGTTTGTGTCTGAATGTTGTTTTCTATCTTTAAATCAATTGTTTGACAGTTGTCGATGTTTTTTTAACTTCCTGTCAGGTTTATGTGTGTCAGAGTGAGACGTCGTGTTGTTTCATTATCAGGATGGAATCATATCAAAGATCTCCGTTTGTTGATTTTATATTTTCACTGATTTTATTGTCAGAGTTTTTACTCTCTGATCATGTGACCAATTATTTGCATTAAACAAATATAACCTCACAAAGAGGCTCTGAATATTTGACTTAACGAGTTTTAATGCATTAAAGACTATTATTTCTTTTTAATACAAACGTATTAATCACATTTGAATCATTTTAACATCTTTACCCGGTGAATCCTGTTAAACTGATAAAAGACAAACTGTTTCATTCTCGAGTCTGTCTGCTGTTTATTCTGTTTATTTCATATTTCAGCATCGTTTTCTGCTCAGATTCTGAAGTTCAAATAAAAACCTGGATATTTTTTCTTATTTTACAGTAAAAACTAAGACGACTCGACGTGCTCGAAGTTTTTTGTGAGATCAGAAATTGAAACTTTTCCTTCAAACAGAAACAATAAAAATGTAACTTAAACATGAACGTCTGACAGACAGCCGCTTTAATCAGCTCGTTGTGTTTGTAATGGAGTGAATTCACCTGAACACGACGACACTGAAGGTAACAAGGCAGGTAATGCTCCAACACACACACACACACACACACACACACACACACACACACACACACACACACACAGATGTGCGGTCTCCCCACACATACAATATGAAAACAACAGAGGAGACCTGCCAGCTGTTCACATGAAAACAGAGTCTGCACACACAGCTGGAGACACACACACACACACACACACACACACACACACACACACACACACAGACAGGTGTGAGGCAGGATGGGAACCAATGGCGTCGCTGCATTAATTACAGTGAACAGATGATTGATCAGAAGCTCGTCAGCTGCTTCATTAGACGTCACAGAGACGCTTCCTGATTGAACGAACTATCAGCCAATCAGGACGCTGCACAGATGAACCCTAATTAACAAACATTTTATATTCAAATTAAAAACACCAACGTTTGTCAAACTGAGGTCCGAGAGCCAAACAAGATGAACGTTTGTGATCTGTCGTGGACCAGGACCAGGACCAGGACCAGGACCAGGACCAGGAGAACCTGCTCTGTGCCACATATCTATATACATCTAAAATGTTGTTTATCATATTTATGTGGATAAAAAAGATAAAAAACAGAATTCAAATCAATTTAATCTAAAAATGAAGCTATAGAAAATTTGATCTTTCATTTAAAAATGAAACTTTTCTTAAATTTGTAGTTTTTATTTCATTTACACATTAAAACTTTTTTATGGACTAAAAACTGAATTTAAATCTGATTTTTATTATCTTTATATTTCGATGTCTGGACGCCGTCGGCTGGTTTCGGGCCGCGTCCCATTCGCTGGTCTTTCCACTCTAATGCTTTTTTAATTGAGCGCGGCCTCCGTCCTGTCGCCTCCTCTCATGCTGCATATCTGTCTCCAGAGGTGCTGGGGGGCCGCAGACAGGAGCTTTACCATAAAGCAGCAGCGGGCCCTTTGTGGCCCTCGGCGGCGGTCTGGAGGCCGGGCCCCGTCTCCTGTGGTGTGACTAACGTGGGGCGACAGCGCCAAGGCGGCGGCCGATTGCCAGGGAGCCTCGCACCCGCTTGGCTCGGCTCAGGGCCGCTTTTGTACGGCGTCGCCGCCCCGCTATCTTCCCACAACATGTGCTGCTGTCAGGGGGCCCGGCGGGCCAAATCTGCGTTTTTGGAGAGAAAACTCCCCCCAAATCCTCCTGATGCGCTGCCGCTCTCCCCTTTAATGTCTTCATTTACCGTAGCCAGTGGCCGCGTCGTGTTTTGAAGTGGGAGGGGGGTGGGAACGGATCACTAATTCATACGAGCATTGTGTTTGAACTGGTCATGTGCTGCAATTCTGCAGCCGCCAACATGAAGCCTGTCAGGTGCTGATTGCAGATATTTATGACGGAAACATTTCATGGAATCACAACCAGCTGCCACGAAGAGTCTCCGAGACTGAAGACTGGTCTGATCATAATGAACGTCTCTGTGACAATAACGAGATTAAAAACAAACGAGATGATTCATCTCAAGGATTAAAGCTGAAAATCATTAATGAGTAACGAGCAGAGGCTCGTCTATACACAGTGTCATGTCTCCCTCTGCTGGTGGTTTGATAGTAACACACCAGGCAGGATGGAGAGAGACAGACAGACAGAGGGAGAGAGACAGACAGAAGAGAGAGAGACAGAGAGGTCAAGCAGAGGTCATCAGACCTCCTGTTACCAACACAGACCAGAGATCACAGAGAAATATTAATAATGACGAGGCTCGTTAATCAGCCTGAGTCAGTTATTTATCTTCTGTTGGGACGAGTCAGCAGTTTGATGTCCGACATGAGACCATGAACACCACCACCTCCTCCAACTAACACCTCCACCTCCTCATTCCAACTAACTCCTACACCTCCTCACTCCAACTGACTCCTACACCTCCTCACTCCAACTAACTCCTACACCTCCTCACTCCAACTGACTCCTACACCTCCTCACTCCAACTAACTCCTACACCTCCTCACTCCAACTAACTCCTACACCTCCTCACTCCAACTGACTCCTACACCTCCTCACTCCAACTAACTCCTACACCTCCTCACTCCAACTGACTCCTACACCTCCTCCGCCTCCTCACTCCAACTCAAACACTTCAGGTGAGAATATTTACCAGTTTACAGACAGGAAGTTGCCATCCAGCTGAAACTGGCGTGTGGGGTCGGTGCTGCAGCAGAGCTCAGAGCGCTCCAAACAAACTGAACTTGTTAAAATGTTTGAAATGTTACAAATGAAGAGAAACTTTGACGGTGCACAGCTGCCGTTAGGGGTTACACTTGAGTCTCACTTCATGCTGGACCAGTTTAAAAGAGCCCTTGTTAAAGCTGAACACTGAAAGCAGTTGAAGTGTCAGTTGGAGATGAAGCTCTGAAAGGTTTGAAGTGTTGAAGGTAAAATCAGTTTAACATTTTAAAGTTGAGTCTAAATTTGAAGCTGAATGGAAGGTTGTTGTTAAAACACTGAGCAACTGAAGAGTAAAAACTGAAAGCAGATGAAGCGTCAGCTGAAGACTGAAAGATAAATTCATTAAAAACATAAAAGTTTATTAATATAATTAAAATCAAAAACTGTGTGTGTGTGTGTGTGTGTGTGTGTGTTCAGCAGACTCGGGAGGTGTGTGACCTGAGTGTGGAGGAGAGTGATGAACGCGGCGGGGGCGACAGCGGGAAGCGAGGACGATGAAGGATGCTGCAGGAGGAAGTGGGACGCAGGGACGCCATCACTCACCGACCCCGTCACAGCCCCTCCTCACACCTCCACACCTCCACACACCTCCACCCTCCATATGTGGAGCGGAGGAGGATGGATCTGGGTTTGTGGATGATTCATGCACTCGGGGAAACTCCCGGGCACGCGTCCAAACATGTTTGTCATGAAATCTGGATCAGTCTGTTCACCTGTCACATCACCTGAGCTTAAAAACATCAGTCCATCTTAATTACTCACAGCTCCATACCACCTTAACAATCAGAGGTAAAGTACCTTTACATAGTACTGTAAGTACAATCCTAAAGTACTCGAGTACTTTCATCAATTTGATTACCTCCCAGATTTCGTCAGTCCACCTTAACTCCCCTCTACATCTTCTCAGATCAATGTAACGATACCACAGACCATCTCGCTCCATCCACGTCCTGCTACACCTCCTCAGGCCTCAACGTAGCTACATCCTACAACTCCAACCACCATCACCTCACCTCCCTGCTGCTTCACAAACCACACTGAGCACTTCCATTTATCGCTGTTACATCCTGCCACACCTCCTCAGATCAATCACCACTCCTCCACCTCTAGTAGATGCTAACTAGCTTCTACGATGCTACAGTCCACCTTAAACACACGTCAGCTTCACTTGTAGCTCAGTGTTCTTCTTGTCCTGGTGAACCTCCTCCTCTCTTCTCTCCTGTCTTTCCCACCAGTCCATCCCCTCCCTCCTCCCTCTCCCTCCCCTCTGACCACCCCTCTCTCCCCTTCCTCCCCCTCCCGGACTGTGTCCGGCTGTGATGGTTGGTTCTGCAGCAGTAAATGGATGTGCCCTCCTGAGCGAACGGGTCAGCACTTATTTCCGCAGCGTTTAATGAGAAGCACATGGCTGCTGTTCTCTCTTTGAGTAGCACCTCCTCCTCCTCCCTGTGCTCCCTTCAGGCATCCTCATCCGGCTGGTTGAGGGCCAGAGGGGAGGCTAAATCCCCTTGAGGAAGAAGGAGGAGTGGGTTAACTCCTCAGGAGAGGGAGGTGAAGGAGGTGAGGGCGTTCATGTCATACATGTGATATAAAGGAGGAATTAATTGAAGACAGAGGTTATACAACACCACAGTCCACCTTAACACCTCCTAAACCACAGCAGTCAACCTTAAGAACCTCCTTTACCTCCTCTCACAGACAGCGGCACAGCCTCCTCATACCACCTTAACCTCTAAACTACATCTCTTATTCCACCTTAACCACTTCCCAAACTTCCTGTGCACCACCATAACCACCTCATACACATCTTCATACCACCTTAACGCCCTGATATCTCTCTTCAAACAACTTTAACCACAGCGGACGTTGTTAGGCCCCTAATTCCACCTTAACTACAACAGTTCACCACCTGAGAATCACCTGACCACCACCAGACCACCTGACCACCACCTGAGAATCACCTGACCACCACCTGAGAATCACCTGGCCACCACCTGAGAATCACCTGGCCACCACCTGAGAATCACCTGAGAATCACCTGACCACCACCTGAGAATCACCTGGCCACCACCTGAGAATCACCTGACCACCACCTGAGAATCACCTGGCCACCACCAGACCACCTGACCACCACCTGAGAATCACCTGGCCACCACCTGAGAATCACCTGAGAATCACCTGACCACCACCTGAGAATCACCTGGCCACCACCTGAGAATCACCTGGCCACCACCAGACCACCTGACCACCACCTGAGAATCACCTGACCACCACCTGAGAATCACCTGGCCACCACCTGAGAATCACCTGACCACCACCTGAGAATCACCTGAGAATCACCTGACCACCACCTGAGAATCACCTGGCCACCACCTGAGAATCACCTGGCCACCACCAGACCACCACCTGAGAATCACCTGACCACCACCTGAGAATCACCTGGCCACCACCTGAGAATCACCTGACCACCACCTGAGAATCACCTGGCCACCTGATCCTACACATATAACTATCTCTGAACCAGCACCAACTTTTAGTATTTACACGAGGAGTAACTGTGTGAGGAGGAGTAACTGTGTGTGGAGGAGTAACTGTGTGAGGAGGAGTAATTGTGAGGAGGAGTAACTGTGTGTGGAGGAGTAACTGTGTGTGGAGGAGTAACTGCGTGTGGAGGAGTAACTGTGAGGAGGAGTAACTGTGTGAGGAGGAGTAACTGTGTGAGGAGGAGTAATTGTGAGGAGGAGTAACTGTGTGTGGAGGAGTAACTGCGTGTGGAGGAGTAACTGCGTGTGGAGGAGTAACTGTGAGGAGGAGTAACTGTGTGAGGAGGAGTAACTGTGTGAGGAGGAGTAACTGTGTGAGGAGGAGTAACTGTGTGAGGAGTAACTGTGAGGAGGAGTAACTGTGTGAGGAGGAGTAACTGTGTGTGGAGGAGTAACTGTGAGGAGGAGTAACTGTGTGAGGAGGAGTAACTGTGTGAGGAGGAGTAACTGTGTGAGGAGTAACTGTGAGGAGGAGTAACTGTGTGAGGAGGAGGATACAGTTTCAGTCTCATTAAGGATTTAGACGGTGGAGTTTTCTTCGTCTTCGTGATAACAGGAAACTGAACACAGAGGGAGAATGTAATTGTAATTGAATGTAATGTAACTAAGTACATTTACTCAACTACTGTACTCAAGTACTAATTTCAGACAGACAGACAGAAAATAAATTCAACTCTGATTCAACAACTGAACCGACGATGATGAAGACGAGTTTTTGGTGCCATGTTAACATGAAGAAGTGTGTGTGTGTGTGTGTGTGTGTGTGTGTGTGTCCAGCTGCAGACGGACCGAGGCCCTGGGAATAGGTGCCTCATGAATATTCATGTTGGAGCCTCTGGTTGGAACAGCTGCCACAGAGAGAAACAGGCTGCTGAGAGACGATCGATCACACACACACACACACACACACACACACACACACACACACACACACACACACACACACACCTGGCTGCAGCAGGTGGAGGGAAATCTGTCTGTTTGTCTGCTTCAGGCTACCGATGGAGACACACAACAACAAGGCAGCACTGTCACCAACATGTGGCGGCGCCGCGGCGAGGTCAACCCACCGTCGTGTCACTTTTATCAGAAGAGTGACGGACGGCTGCAGGACCGGCGCTGACGGGACGCTCGGGTCCGATCACGTCTGAAGTGCTCGGCTGCAGCTCCTCTAACGGCCACTAGATGCTGCTGTGATAATAAATAAGTACAGCAGTGAGAACTTTGAGAACTGTCAGGTTCTCAAAGTTCTGGAGGTTCTGGAGGTTCTGTTCGTGGAGGATTCAGTTGTTTTTCTTTCATGAAGGTCAGTTTGGATTAATTAAACGACTGTTTGGTGGCTGATTGTTCTGACTGACGTCAGTTTTATCTGTCTGTGTTTGTGATGTCTAAACACTGTTTAAAGGTACAGTGTGTCAGATTTAATACAGTGTGTCAGATTTAATACAGTGTGTCAGATTTAATACAGTGTGTCAGATTTAGTGCAGTGCGTCAGATTTAATACAGTGCATCAGATTTAGTACAGTGCGTCAGATTTAATACAGTGTGTCAGATTTAGTACAGTGCGTCAGATTTAGTACAGTGTCAGATTTAGTACAGTGCGGCAGATTTAGTAGTGCGTCAGATTTAGTACAGTGTCAGATTTAGTACAGTGCGTCAGATTTAGTGCAGTGTGTCAGATTTAGTACAGTGCGTCAGATTTAATACAGTGCATCAGATTTAGTACAGTGCGTCAGATTTAATACAGTGTGTCAGATTTAGTACAGTGCGTCAGATTTAGTACAGTGTCAGATTTAGTACAGTGCGTCAGATTTAGTACAGTGTGTCAGATTTAGTACAGTGTCAGATTTAGTACAGTGCGGCAGATTTAGTAGTGTGTCAGATTTAGTACAGTGTCAGATTTAGTACAGTGCGTCAGATTTAATACAGTGTGTCAGATTTAGTACTGTGTCAGATTTAGTACAGTGCGTCAGATTTAGTAGTGTGTCAGATTTAGTACAGTGTCAGATTTAGTACAGTGCATCAGATTTAATACAGTGTGTCAGATTTAGTACAGTGTGTCAGATTTAGTGCAGTGTGTCAGATTTAGTACAATGTCAGATTTAGTACAGTGCGTCAGATTTAGTACAGTGCGTCAGATTTAGTACAGTGTCAGATTTAATACAGTGTGTCAGATTTAGTACAGTGCGTCAGATTTAGTACAGTGTCAGATTTAATACAGTGTGTCAGATTTAGTACAGTGTCAGATTTAATACAGTGTGTCAGATTTAATACAGTGTGTCAGATTTAGTACAGTGCGTCAGATTTAATACAGTGTGTCAGATTTAATACAGTGTGTCAGATTTAGTACAGTGCGTCAGATTTAATACAGTGCGTCAGATTTAGTACTGTGTCAGATTTAGTACAGTGCGTCAGATTTAGTAGTGTGTCAGATTTAGTACAGTGTCAGATTTAGTACAGTGTGTCAGATTTAGTGCAGTGTGTCAGATTTAGTGCAGTGTGTCAAATTTAGTACAGTGTGTCGGTTTTAGTACAGTGTCAGATTTAGTACAGTGTGTCAGATTTAGTACAGTGTGTCAGATTTAGTGCAGTGCGTCAGATTTAGTACAGTGTCAGATTTAGTACAGTGCGTCAGATTTAGTGCAGTGTGTCAAATTTAGTACAGTGTGTCGGATTTAGTACAGTGTCAGATTTAGTACAGTGTGTCAGATTTAGTACAGTGTGTCAGATTTAGTGCAGTGTGTCAGATTTAGTACAGTGTGTCAGATTTAGTACAGTGTGTCAGATTTAGTGCAGTGTGTCAGATTTAGTACAGTGTGTCAGATTTAGTACAGTGCGTCAGATTTAGTACAGTGTCAGATTTAGTACAGTGTGTCAGATTTAGTGCAGTGTGTCAGATTTAGTACAGTGCGTCAGATTTTGTACAGTGTCAGATTTAGTACAGTGTGTCAGATTTAGTACAGTGTGTCAGATTTAGTGCAGTGTGTCAGATTTAGTACAGTGTGTCAGATTTAGTGCAGTGTGTCAGATTTAGTACAGTGTGTCAGATTTAGTACAGTGTGTCAGATTTAGTGGCATCTAGTGGTGAGACTGCAGACTGCAATCAACTGACTCAATTCATCTCTATTGCTCTGCTCAGGGTGGCCTCAGCGTGTCATCGAGCCACCCTTTAAGGACCGCCCACAAAATCCTGAAAAACTGTTTGAACCTCTAACTCCACATTTCAGTGATATGTCGTTCAAAGTCTCTTCACGTGTTTTCAGAAACTATTTTACAACATATTGAATGTGTTTGGAAAATCTCAGAATTATCTTTACACAGACTTTAAACCTCTCTGTAGAGCTCTTTGACTGCAACATATTTTATTTTTTCAGGTGAATGTCACTGAAAACATCGTTATGTATGTTTAAAACGTTACATACTGAATATTTAAATAACATAAATCAAACGTTGTCTCGTCCTGGTTGTGTTAATCTCTCTCTGCAGTGTCTCGTCAGCGTTGCGTGTGCGTCTAATAAATGATGAGCCTGTGTGGTCTGTTCTTGTTATCGTGTCCTTATTAGATTATAGGAGGTATATTAAAGTACAGACTATAAAATATTTTCCCAGGGTTCCCTTGTTGATCGTCTGTCAGAACTTAAAGGAGAATCAGATGTCATTTCCTGTTTGATACGAGCTCTCAGTCCATCCGTCCGTCCGTCCGTGTGTTCTGTTGGGGGAATATTCTCCGGCAGCCCTGAAGCCAGTTTCCAAAACTCTGTTCTTCAGGGTTAAATCAAGTTCCCTCCAAACTTTTCCCCTAAATATTACAATTATACCAGCGGCTCATCCACCGCCGGGGAGGGAAGAAGGAGGAGGAGAGGGGCTCAGACAGATCCTCAGGATTGCCATCCAGATGTTTCAGCAACAAGCAACAACTGTCAGGTCCTCAGGAGAGCCGGCCTTCACGTGTCGCTCAGCTGTTTCTGAATCACAGCAACAACAGCTGAGACGCCTCGTACGACAAACACCTCTGATCTGTGCACGATGCACCACGGTTAATATTAATCACAGCCTGATGATGGACAAAGTATCTGAGAAGGTTTTTCTTTGTTTGTTTCAGATCATTTCTATAAAAATCATATATAATAAAGTTCATTCAGCATAATGTCAAACTTTTATGATCATTAATGGTAAAGTGTCATAATTCTGCTCTTTTTTTTATCACATATAGGTTCAGAGATGTCAGAGTTCGTTTGAAATGTTTCAATACTACAGCTCAGACGATACCGAGTCTCGACTCCGCTTCAAAAATTATTTATACATTGAGTCTCATGATCAGAACAGACGTTTCCTGAATGTTTCCTGAATGTTTCCTCGTGGTCATGAATAATTATTTCAGATCAACAGTTTGCCTCGTTATTTCATGACTTCTACAAAATGAGTCTCAACAGGTCGTCTAAACTGTTTTTTATGATCACAGACTGATTGTTTTCTAATCACGAGAAAATAAATCATGAACAAAACCAAATTACGATATTACGATTCAGTCGTCATCACATGATTTGTAATCATTATGATCTGAACAAACATAGCCGTCTGCTTGTGATCCAAAGAAAACTAATCAGATGATTGACGATGATTTTATTTTAGTTTGCAGACGGCAGGTCGGAGCTCAGCGTTCAGAGACGATCTGAACGTCGTGATCGGGTCATCTGTTCGCTGAACTCTCTTCACCTCTGAACGTTTCCAGCATTTGTTTTGAAGTTTCCTCTCCGAGTGTGAAACAGCGAAGGAATAAACTCTGTTTACTCTGTCCGATCTGTTTATTTCATTTTTTTGTGGAAGCACCTCGATTTTCTGTCCCAGTTATCAGTGCAACATGAGCCAAATGTGTTTGGGGAAACTGGTGTGTGTCATGGAAGTGATGCAGAGAGGGGAACAGATGGGCTAAATTAATTAGCCCATGTATGTTTAAGTAGAAAGGTATTTATTTGCGTGAGTGGCCGAGGGCTGGAATTAAATGGAGGAGGAAAGGGGGAAAAGAGAGACAAGGGAGTACTTCCTTTTTAGCGAATCTCGAGGAAAAGCGACGTTTTCACAAGCTCGCAGCGATCGGGTTGCAACAGAGTGGTTTCAGGGAATTATAAATAAATCAGAGTCAAACAGGCGATCTGGACGGAGGAGGAGGAGGAGAGCTCTTTGTTTACGGCCGACTCTGGAGACCTGAAACGGACCCTCCGAATAAATAAATACCACCGCTACAGGAAGTTCAGTCGCTTCCCCTCAGGCCCAGTTTAGTTTTATTAGCTACAGTCCTGCAGAGATACCAAACAATGAGACCTGCTCCCCCACCGCCTCCGCCTCCCTCACCTCCTCCTCTTTAAGCATATGTGCTCCCTGTGCTGCTCTCTGGCTTCAGCAGCATTGCTTCAGTTAAAAAGTTAAAAAGATGAAAAACTTTGGAAAGAAAATAAAATTCTGATTTTAATGGTTTGCTGTATTAAAAGTTGGAATTTTGACTTTCATTGCCACAATTTACGAGCTACGATCTTCTAACGAATTAATTCAAATTCATAGAACATTTTTAGGAGATGAATTTCTGACCTTACAGACTGATGTTAAGTGGAGTAAGAGAATCACCATCCTGTATCCTTCTTCCCTCAATCAACACCTTTATTCCATGTTTTGCTGCAGCTTCCCTTGCCTTTGTTGGCGCATTGCTGCATTTCTTTGCATAGTACCCAATGACATCCCCACCAACTGTTTATCAGTAGAATAACATGACACCTACAGCAGGATGTACATTAACTCACACACACGTCCACTGTCACGTCAAACTTTCCACAGGTAGACAGGAAGTCACTGCTGTATCCTTGACTTAAAATGGCTCCCTACTTCTGTATGTTCATTTTCAAAATGGCCTGTCCAGCCTATAACCATGTAGAGCGTCCCCATGTGTATCACACCCTATCATCATCTAGTTACAGTGTGCTGTGCAGTGTAAAGGTGCCATTGTTGTTCATCATCTATATGAATGAAATGCAGAATCAGTTTGTTTGCAGATGACACCGTTCTTTACCTTTCAGCTAAAACGACAGAAAAATGTCAGCAGACTGAGTAAACTTCCCCTGAATACTAACAACATATCTGTGCTTGTTGGTGTCTCTCATTGGCCTTATCCACCAATAAGGAACCGGTTCTGTTCTGGTTCATGTGCATGGTAATCAAAAAATATCAACATTACTTTTACCTGAAGTACCAACAGAAGTGGGCATGTAATATTCCACAGCCAACTGTTGATGACGGCTCAAAAATGGTGGAAGCACGGGTTGGTTTATTGGATAACAAAAAGGTACCAAGAATCCTGGAACTGGTTCAGAACCAGAGATCAGAAACTTAGACTGCCGGACATTCGTGAACAATCAGCATCAGGATTAAAATCCATAAGCAGGTCTTCTCATTTACATACTGAGGGTCGACTGGATTTTTGTCTACAGTGGAAGAAAAACAAGACTCAAATCATCTTCATCTGTTTCAGGTGCAACAAGCAGAGCAAAGGTATTTATAAACAGGATACGGCTCATCAGCATGTACAATAGTCTTCTCCTTACTCACTGTGATGTGAACAGACTGAGTCCAAACAACCATCAACACAGCCAACAGAGCCAACGGAACCAACAGAGCCAATGGAACCAACAGAGCCCAACGGAACCAACAGAGCCCAACGGAACCAACAGAGCCAACGGAACCAACAGAGCCCAACAGAACCAACGGAACCAACGGAACCAACAGAGCCCAACGGAACCAACAGAGCCCAACGGAACCAACAGAGCCAACGGAACCAACAGAGCCCAACGGAACCAACAGAGCCCAACGGAACCAACAGAGCCAACAGAACCAACGGAACCAACAGAGCCCAACAGAGCCAACAGAACCAACGGAACCCAGCGGAACCAACAGAGCCAACAGAACCAACGGAACCAACGGAACCAACAGAGCCCAACGGAACCAACAGAGCCCAACAGAGCCAACAGAACCAACAGAGCCAACAGAACCAACAGAGCCGACAGCAAACACACAAATAAAACCTGAAAATAAGAGTCCATTTCTGCTGTGAAATCATTAAATATAAATTAAATTATATAAATAAATTCTTTATAAAAACAATGTATGTGTTTGCAGTCGTCCCATCATGCACTGAGGCACAAACATAACGCCACAGAAAACGAGCGCTGAGCGGCTGCATGCATTCTTTAGGCTTTGTTAATAATTGAAGCGCCAGGCCAGAGGCGGGTTTGCAGTGCGGAGGTGGGTGGAGGCGGTGTTGGGGTGGGGGGGTTGGACAGGTGTGTTCAGGGTGAGGAGGGGTAACAGGAGGGTGAGGAGGAGGGCCTGGAGAACAACAGCTTGCTCTCAGCAGGGGTCCCGGGGAAGGAGCAGGTGAGGAGGTATCCATTGCAGTGCTTTTACAGCGTCTACCTGACACCGGTTCATACAGGGGAGGTGAAGAGGAGGAAGAGGAGGAGGAGGAGGAGGACAGGGCGGGAGGTATGGAGGCGCTCGCAGTCCAGATTATCAGCAGAGAACAGAAAGCAGGAAACCATCACACCAGTGTCACAATCTAACTGGTAAAAACTCTGTTTGATCCAATCAGGTGAGAATAAACCGATCCAAATCTTTCCCTCCAAATTCTGGTTCATCAAACATCATCAGCGCTCTTCATGCCGTCAGCTGTGAGTTTCCCGCAGTGTGAAAGAGACGGGCAGGCGAGGGTTAACCCTGATGATGTCACCTGCTCTGATGAGGTAAACCCCTCTGTACGACTGACACAGAGCCAAAGGTCAAAGGTCATGGGAGCGGATCCTCCCGTCTGTTTGGGGAGAGTCCCTCAGCGGCTGTCGTCACCTGTCACTCACAGATCAATACGCCTGACAGGACGCGCTGAGGTCACGATTATTTAATGAAGGTGTGTGTGTGTTTTTCTCCGCAACAGAGATAATAATCATTCATGTAACGTTCATGTAACGTTTACATAACGTTCGCATAACGTCTGAACAAACATCCACCGTCTATCTGTTAGAGACTTCACTGATGGAAGAAATTATATTTTCTGCACATCATCGATCAAATAATAAATTATGATGTCATGACATAATAAAGTTAATAACAAAAATAATGTATTAATAATACATTACTCCTTTAATTAACAGGAATCTCCTCAGACCTGACATTAATAAATCTGTATATTAAATAAAGATAAAAATAAATAATAACTTTAATTAAAGTAGAAATGATCAGATTAATTAATTTAGTCTCATAAAACAAACTATAAATTTGGAATTTAATAATGAATTTAATATCTTTCACTTTATAAGATGCATTATTTTGTTAAAATGTGTGAACCATAAAGCTACAGTGTATCTAATCAGTATTGTCTATCATATAAAAATATATAAATATAAATTATATGAATAAAAAATAACCAGTTTTATACTTTAAATTCTCGTCCTGCTGAACGTTTTCAGGTGTTTAAATGTAAATGTTTAAAACACATGCAGGTGTATCCTGAGTGGAGTCGCCGCCTTCCTGTGGCAGAATGATATAAAAAGTGAAGGTACTGTTTGGACCTAACCCTGCCGGACCTTCTGAAACTGAAGCCCGCTGACCTGCTGGTTCTGGTGCCAGGACTGAACTGTGTTTGTGATCTCCAGCTGGGTCTCTGCCTCTTCTGTTTTCTCCTCATTCACTGGATTAATTAAATCCGCTGCTTGCTGATCTCATTTCATTGTCCTCTGGCCTCCTTAACAGACCTCTCCATTCACCCCAAAATGGCTCTTTTATGGGGTGGGCTCTAAAACAAACTCTGCAGAGAGTGTGTGGGAGGTGCTGACGAACAGTTTGGTGGATCTGTACCTCTGAATACGTGTCGCAGAGTTTATTTAACGCTGCTTTCTTAGCTGGATCCTCTTAAAGATGAGATCCCTGAGACGAACGCTGCCTTCAGATTCACGGTCATATTTTTGAGATGAAGCATTCAGAGGCTCCTTGGTGGGAACGTTTATGTGTTTTCTCAGTCTTGAGAACACGTATCAGCTGAGCCCAGAGGCCTGAAAAGCCTGTGTGTCCATCAGTGTAAATCTGTTAGTAATGTTAAATTTGCACCACTAAAGTCAAATCTGAACCCGACATCAATACGGATCTGTTGGCAAAGTTTTGCCTCGGGGCTCCCTGACGGGTTAATCCAGCCTGGACGAAAGGTCGTCTGAAGTGGAAGACTTCACCCTCCTTGACTACACGAGTGGTGCAGAGCTGAACTGAGTCTCAGAGATTTGCTCAAATGACTTCCCCAAAAAGTTCAACAACAGCTGTTGGTCACTCGAGTGTTTCTCGATGTCTTTACAAATTACAACGTGAACTACAGTTTTACAAACTCTGGACGACCATCAGACGGTTTGAAATAACATTCAGCACTTGTTGTTAAAAAAAAAAAAATAAATAAATATAATATATATATATATATATATATATATATATATATATATATATATATATATATATATATATATATATATATATATATATATATATATATGAGAAGAAAACTCTTCTGAGATTAAAGTGGTAAATTTACAAAGCTTCAGTTCACAATGCTGGATGGACCTCATCACACCTGTGCCGCTTGTCGTGTACGAAGCCTGCAGTGGATGACTGAATCAAACTAGACTCAGATCAGATTTAGTAATTAGGAAATACTCGTATCATCACAAATCAGCGTATTATTACCATGTTATCATAAACATAAGTCAAACTTCAGGCTGGTTCTTTGCTGGCTCCTTTCTTGATCCAACCTTGCAAAGTGAACGATGTAGTTCCTTCACAAAAACAATTTTCACGAGTTTTATCTATCATCAGAAATTAGAAATACACTTTTCTCCGAGTATTCCTCCACTCACTGCTCCGTAGTGTTTTCTTACTGACATGTCGTACCATGTCGAGAAAATGAAACAAACATCTCACACTGAACTGCCGAAGTCTAAAATCATCCGTCTGGTCAAACCTTGGAGTAGTTTACTGTGGTGAAATATTCAGTGAAGAACCCTCAGCCGGTTCACGGTGAGGAGCGTTGTTGTTCAGAGTGTGGAGGGCGAGGCCTCCGCCTGGCCTCTGCAGGCCTGCAGGGCCACGCTGGGACACCTAATCTGCTTCATTAATGCTCCCAGTCGACCATCAGCGCCGAGCTCCCACAGTCCTCTCTGGTTTCAGCCCATCCTGTCCGAGGCCTCGCTCACCTGCAGCTGTACCTGCTCGATCACTGAACTGCAACGGTAACGGTCACACTGGAAACACGGCGGATACTGAAGCCTCAGTCTTTCCCCGTTTGACTGACTCAGACTTTTAAAGGATGATTCCAACATTTTTCTCCTTATTGCTTAAATATTTTGGATGTTTGAGATATTCAGGACAGAAAATGTAAAATAAAGTAAAACTATTTAGACCTCTGAAATAAAACTTCAACATTTGTTTAAGTTTGGAAACAAACATTTTTAAAATGATCTCAGTTGGTTTTATCGTTAAAAGTGGAGTAATGAGAATATTTTCAGTGTAATTATGGGATGAAGCTGAGCGAGCATGATGTGATTTATCAATATGAATGTTTCAGCTCCACAAACACACACACAGAAATGTAATATCCTCCAGTTGATCTGTTAATGGCTGCAGGTTCTCGGAGCTCTGGCACTTTTTTTTCACGTCCACAAAGTAAAGCCCCTCGACGTTCCTCCACTGAAACCAGAATCGTCCTGTTGAAGCCCTCAGCACGGTAAACGGAGAGGATCAGGAAGGGAGATGGAAACAATTAGGAACGTGCAGATGTACGGCTGATTAGCAGAGAGGATGGATCCAGTTTGGAAAAGCAGATCTGCGACTTCTGCAGGCCACACTGGAGCTGGACGGAGGCCTGAGTGTGTTTGTGTTACTACACTCAGTTTATTTCTTCAGTGATGGAAGAAGTATTCAAATACAGCTACAATCCAGGTACTAAGACCACTATTAGAAATACTCCACTTTGCTTTGAGGCACTGAAATGATCTAACGATGCGTTCACACACGTAAACCAACAGGCACATACAACCCTGAGGAGGAAGCTCCCTTCCTCGAGAACGCCAAGCTTGAAATATGTTCTGAATCAAAGTCGTGCATGCCATTAGGTGCATCCACACGTTTTACGTCTAACCGCAAACACAATGTTAACCAATCCTTGAAGTCTGCATGACCTTTGTCCAATCACAGCAACCTTTACGCCAAAAACACCAAGCTGTACGTCACCAAACTCACCTTCTTGTTCTGCATGAAACGTTGTGTTGGAACATAAACCAAAGTCCTTTTGGTTGCTTAACACAGAGCAGTTTTATTCCCTTTGGAACAAGTCGCCTTCAATTTTTGTGAAATGATACAAAACCTGCAATTTTCACTTCATGCATCGCCATTTTTTAGGAAAGCTGCCATGAAATCAGACATTTTAGGACACAACGATCCCAAGAAAAGTGGTGGAGGGAGTAGTAAATGTTCATCTGATGTCTTCATCACATGATGAAGACTAATCTTTGGAGATGTCTCTACAAAAAGCTTGTAAGAGGCCGTTGAGTGAAGTCCGTTTGAACATTTCCAAGGTCGGGAATGGACGCTCACGCTCTGCTAAATGATTATTTTTACAGACGACTGAAACGATCTACAAACTTCAGTAAAGTTTCCTCGATTCCTCCAGCAGTATATTGTAAAATATGTCCTCCTGCTTGGTTCAGGGCTTTCAGTTTTTCCCCACAAACACACTCACTGTATGTAGAAAGCATGTAACGGGCGGTGTGGCCCCCTGCACCAACCCCCCGTGGCGGATTAAGCAGGGAGCCAGCTGTACTGATGGGGGTGAGGAGGGGGTGAGGAGGGGGTGGACATGCTGCCATCGGCCTCTCCAAGGTGACCCCTGGCAAAAGCTGGCATCACATCTGTAGCTGAGCCCGGCCCGTCCTGACCGCCATCAGGCAGCACCAGGCTCCTCTGTGCCCCCACTGCCCTCCACGCCGCCCGGCTGGCAGGGAGGAGAGAGGGCCTCCTGCTGCACGGAGAGGGAGGAGGGGGAGGAACCCGATCGCCACACAAGAACGCAGATATTACTTACGATATAATTTACAATCATTTCTACAATATCTGTGTGGTGAACAAACGTGGTTTGGTGAGACGCTGAGGTAAAGGTCCGCTCTGGTGTTTGAAACTACAACACTTGGTTAACGCGAGGGAAAGACCAAGCTTAGAAAACATCCACCATCATTAATGAGTTCAGCATGCTTGAAACTTGTTCATACAACCAACAACCTCCAGCCTGAAGGCAGAGTGCACTGAAAACTGATCCAATTCACCACGCTGGATGGTGGGCTGAAAATCCTTCAGTCACAGCCTCCAACAGCTCCACGTCTTTGTACGACACAATGTGGAGCTCTGCTCTTCACCATGTTTGAAGCATACTGAATCATCAGCCTCGTGCATGAACGCTGCCTGGGACGCTCGTCCATTCACCACCCCGACCTCCACCTGCTACAAAAGGACACTTCTTCCTGCACTGGCACTGAAAGTGGCCATTAGATACATACAAGGTAAGCAGAATGAGGCCGGAGAGGGACAAAGAAAGAGGAGATCAGACGATGTTGTGGGTGTCAGGAGGTGGAAAGAGTGCACGGAGAAGAGGCTGAGGAGAGGATGAAGGGAGGCAGAGCTCGCTCTTAGTCACTCTCGAGACGCACAACTGAGATCTGTAAAGTCTGAATGTGTCTTTATCCAGATGCTTCACAGATCCGAACTAAAAATCTAAAAGTAATTCGTCAAAACAAAACACGAACCAACGTTTGTTTCTGTCGCACCGTCATGTGAATGTAAGGAGTTGGTTCACGAGATAATCAGCAAGACGACGTCATTAAAAGAAGCTCACGGTGTGAAAAACAAACAGGAAACAGGAAGTAAATCAGACATTTGTGAGCCATGAGGAAACAGCTCATCAGTCATGTGGCTTCAGCGTTCGCTACGCCAAGACAAAAAACACCAGGAGAGAGCAAACTCTGACTTTTCTGATTCAAAACACGCGGACAGAAACAACGTAACACACTGATGTTCTGATCTTTTGCACGTCAGCCTGTGTGAACAGACACGCAATGAACTGCACTGATTACCGTGATATCTGTCTTTGAGGGTTTCTGTCACTCCTGTATTGACGTGTTACAGTTGGTTCAGACTGTGTGTCTAACGTCCGTCATGCTGATCTGATGTCAGAGTATTTTACATCTGTCTGCTGTTTGTGTTTTTCTGTTGATGTGGATAAAACTTAAAGAACGATCCAGCAGAACACACAAAGTCTGCAGATACCGTACACCACTGTTTATCAAGTAAAAGTCTGACCCCCGAGAACCCTCTCAAGGACCCCTGGAGGTCCTGGGACCCCATGTTGAGCCCCACTAGATTAAAGGAATGGAGAGGACATACTCCCCTGTGAGTAGGTGCTTCCTGTGTGTGTGTGTGTGCAGAGGGGATGGGGCGTTCGAGGCCTCCTCGATGCCCCTAACAGCTGTTCGTCCTCAGCTCCCCCGGGGTGGAGGTGGTACGGGGGGGCTGCAGGGTCAGCGGCTCCCCCTGTTGGAGGCATTGGCACAACACGGCGACAGGCTCGGCGGGGTCGGCGGGCGCCCCGGACCGGACAGCTGTAAGTAATGGGGTCCTGCACGCACACAGGCACCGCTCTGAATCAACTTAATTAGATAAGGAGGGTGCTGGTGGTGCTGGTGGTGCTGGTGGTGCTGGGGCAGGAGTTTGTACACACCCTGATAAAGAGGTGATCACTCCACATTACTGCTAATGAATGAGTCCTTGGAGGTGGATGCTGACAAACACTCCTTCACATCGTGTTAAACGGCTCTCTGATGTCCAAACATATGGTGACTCTGTTTCAGCAGCTTACCGCTCTAAAAATAATACCACTCATTAATCTGTCTTCACATGCAGATTAAACGTGGAGCTGCTCCCAGGTGATGCTCCTGGATTACTTCTTAAACTTTGTGTTGTTTTTATGTCTCATCATATCTTTCTATTTAATCTTATTGATCTTATTTTATTTATTTAATCAAACTTCTGTCTTACTTTATTTGATCTTAAATGTTAAACGCTGTCTTGCCGGGCCTGGTGTTGGACTCTTGTCTGAACCGTGTCGGCCATGTTCCCTCCACACTGAGCTCTGCTCTCTAATCACTGCTGCTGCTGCTGATATGCAAACATCTGGCTGCTCCACATAATCCCTCCACCTCTAATCACAATGAACTAAGTGGCGCTCTTGATTTTATCTCCATTTGTCTAATTGTTTAATCACTTAGATTTCCATTAAAGCATTACGAGGTTAAGAACGCTCTCCGCGCCGCGCTGGAACATTTTGATGTGATTAAAGGGACGTTTCACCGCGATCACAGCTGCTGCGATTTGTAGCTCTGATAGCAAATAATTAATTAGGACCGAGCCGTTAATGTGCAGCCGTGTCTGAACTCGTGTATGTGAACGCATATATGTGACGGTCACATGTTCACAGGGAAAACACACCTGTTACCCTGAGCCCGCCCAGCTGTGAGCGCACATTCATCTCTATGAATCAACGAGACGCTGATCTGAGCTGATTTTAGCATGTCTGTCCTTCAGGACATCAGCTGAGGTTGGTTCTGGGTTGGTTCTGGGTTGGTTCTAGTTTGGTTCTGGGTTGGTTCTAGTTTGGTTCTGGGTTGGTTCTGGGTTGGTTCTGGGTTGGTTCTTTGCTTTGGCTTTTGGTGACTCACCTGGTGTCCAGGTTACAAAGGAAACACTGTACGCTCACATCAGGAGGATTTAAACTTGGTGGAGGATTTCCGCCCTGAGTTTCGCCCCTCAGGCCTCATTCAGCCTCTGATTGGTTGAACCTGGCTGCGTACAGATCTGCAGACACTGTTCAGGGCTGAAGACGACGATGTCTGCACACGTTTGTGGAGAAATAATTTTAATAATTGAATAATTTTAATCTGGTTTATTATCATTTTTTGTTTTATTTATAAGTTATAATACATAGAGTATAGACATGTCCTCTTATTCTTGCTATTTGATTGTATTTGATTTTTCAGAGACACGTCGACCCTCTGGAGGAGATTTTTACATTTTTAGACTTAAACCAGAGAAAACAGAAACTTTCTGATTATTTCTTAAACAAACTGAATTTTGAACTTTCAGGATCAAACATCAGACTTTTGATTCATTTTGGGATTCTGGATTTTTCACACAAAAGGAACAAAAAATATTTAAAACAAAGCTGAAGTCCTCTGAACGTCTGACGGCTGAAACTCTTCAAGTGTTTCAGAGAAGGAGTGTGTGTGTGTGTGTGTGTGTGTGTGTGTGTGTGTGTGTGTGACAGAACAGGTGATATTTACA
Organism: Miichthys miiuy; assembly: GCA_036365135.1. NCBI lineage: Eukaryota > Metazoa > Chordata > Actinopteri > Sciaenidae > Miichthys > Miichthys miiuy. The sequence goes on from CM071609.1 coordinate 854,144, forward strand.
GGGAAAAAAAAGATGGCTGAAATCCATTTCTGCCAATCGAGTGAACAGCAAACAGCCAGCGCTGCCTCCTTTTAACTGAAGACTGACACCTCCGCTGGCAGCCAAACACCGAATGGCTGGAGACCAAGAACTGTGTGGCATCACTCGTCAACACACACACACACACACACACACACACACACACACACAGAGCTCCCAAATACCAGATGGCGTTTCTGGATTCTGTTTCCATTTTTTTCTTTCTGTTACAATCACAAAAGAGTCAGTCTGTAAAACCACAGACACAAATCAACAACACACTACACAACTACACACAGCACATACACTACAGACTACACACTACACACTCAGTGTGTGATACATGGATGTTTCTTGTTTCTGATCCGACACGTTTCACAGACGTTGGTTAAATGATGTTTATAGCTTCAGTCGTTATGTTTCCCGAACTCGATCCGTTCTTTAATTTAAGACCTAAACTTCAGCCGGACTCACAGCCGGACTCACAGCTGGACTTGGCTCTGATTGGCTCCTGAAATTTGTCCAATCAGGCCAGTCAGCAGCGCCTGAGCTGTAACGCTTCCACACGGCAGGTTTACTTCCTTTGAATTAGAGAAGCTGCTTCAGATCAGTGCGAGTGTTTGAGGTCAAACATCTGAAGAGTTACTGATAAAGAGAGGACTGAACTCTGAGCAGAACTTCAGCAGAACTTCAGCAGAACTTTAGCAGAACTTCAGCAGAACTTCAGCAGAACTTTAGCAGAACTTCAGTGTTTTTACGAGAGAGACTAAATTGAAACAACTTCAGAGGAGTTTAAGGTTCAATCGTTGACACTTGAAGTCCCCGTGAGGTCAGAATCGGCGGTTGTTTGTTGATGACTCATCCTGCACTGTATAACAGTTTAGCAGCTACAGCAGTAGCATGTTAGAACCTGTGTGTGTGCTTACAGCTACAAATGCAGCAAACTACTAAACAAAAGTATCTGGGAGGTAAAGTCAGAACACACTGAGCCAAAATGAAACTGGAACTTCCTGATTGAGTTCCAGAGGTAAACCTCATTAAAAATCCTCTGCTGACCCGCCGTGCACGACTACAGATCCGTAAACTACAGTTCAGCTTCCACTTCACGGAGAGGACGAAAACTTCTGCAAACTTCTGCTGGTCTGAAGGACACGGCGTGTGGAGCATCGTGGTCATGTTTAAAGCCAATAAAAAATCAGTTTGTGGTGCCTCAGTGAGAGAGAAAGCAGCAGCGTTCGAGGTTGTTTGATACCGATCCTCAACTGGCAAAGAGCCACGACACAGAGCAGAACCAAACAATGATCACTTTGTTTAACAGAGATCCTTTAGGTCCAGAGAGGAGGAGGAGGAGGAGGAGGAGGAGGTGGTGTACTGCAGATACTCTGTCCACACACCTGCCTCGAACATTTATTATTTCTCTTCAGACTCAAACCAACAGAACGTATCTACTGACAGTTCATGTGTTTGTATCACAGCCTGATGCATCTTCTTCTTCTGCGGTGCCAAACAGCTCCATTAGAAACACACAAGGAGCCACGCAGACGAGTTTCCTCCAGATTTCACGTAATTAGTGAAAAGAAAATGTGACTGAATGTTTGTTTCCATCCAGCAGATTTCGGATTAAAAAGACAATCTTTGGCACAAAGTTTGGCTCGCCTAACTCACCGAGTTTACAGTTTGTTGTAGCAACGGCTCGATGATTCTCTGCTCCAACTTATCAGGACGATGGAGATGATTAACGTACTGACATTATAAATGTGTTTCCGTCAAACGTGTCACAGAACTGAATTTTAAAAATGTGAATCGATTCCTTCACGACCGATCGCTGAACTCAGGTTTGATTAGAGACTCGCTGACAGCAAGAGAAATATAAAATATGTAGAATAGGGCATCATCATCATCATCATCATCACTGTCCTATTGTTTCTCCTCCCAGCAGGACGTCCACCACACACACACACACACACACACACACACACACACACACACACTCACACTCACGCACACACACACAAAACAACAACCAACTGGCCTGAAGAAGAAGCAGCTGTCTTGGCTGGTAGCCATGTTTCTCCAGGGAGGAACAGACATGGAGTAGGAGCAGGAGGAGGAGGAGGAGGAGGAGGAGGACAAAGAGGGGGTGATGAAGAGGAGGAAGAGGGAAGAGGACATGCAGAGAGACGGCGATGGATGAGGACGATGACAGAAAGAGGATGGAGGAAGAGGAGGAGAAAAGAAACTCAGAGACGTGAACTTTGTGAAGTTCTGTAGAGTAACACTAATAATAGTATTATAAGAAGTATTATCAGTGAACACCTTGTTAACATGTAATCAGTGTCCAGGTGTTACTGCTTACCTGTGTGCTTTATATTAAATCTCTGATTATGAATGTTGGATTATAAAACGCATAAAATTAAAATTAGAGCCGTCATCGTTGATTGTTGATTCCTCAGCCTTGGCTGGACGATAAAGTTGTAAAGTTTGTTGCACCGTCGCTCTCTTGCAATGAATTGTGGGTGAGCGTTGGGCTAACGTTTGGAGGCAGACTGATGAAACACATTTCAGGTTTCATGAACGCACTGAAAAAAATGTATATTTTGGTGATACGACGGATTTAATGCAACAAATTAGCTAACGTGCTAACGTCTGTAAACAAGCAAACAGCTGATCAGCCGTGAAGTCTGAGAGGACAGAGTTACCTGATTAAATCACCTGATCATTTCATACAGAAATCATCGAGATCATTGAGAACAGCTGATCGAATCAAAGATTCACAGCAGAGACCCAACGATGGCATCACCACGGCCTTCACCTGTCCCACAGATCTTCTAACAACAACTAAGTCACGTGAAGCTCAGCTCGTGAACACGCCTCACGTCAGCTCAGAGTGTGTGTGTGTGTGTGTGTGTGTGTGTGTGTGTGTGTGTGTGAGGGTATCCTGTATCTGTGTTTGCTTCAGTTGAGTCCATGTTGAGGCGTCAGCAGCAGTTCAGAGGCCAGAAAGACGGATGATCCTCAGGATACAGTAACACACACACACACACACACAAGGAACAGGAAGAGGAAGGAGAGTCGGGAGTGATCATTGGTTGATTCACTGATCTGGTGTTTAAATAAATGAACACATCCTGATGTTTTATCCTCATAAAACATCAGTGCTGGTATCTGCTCTGAATGTTGGCTGACTGACTGTGGAGCCAAACACAGACAGAAACGTTCCTAAAGTAAAACAAAGAACGTGTGTTTGAATGAGTGTGTTCACGTCCACGTTAGGAATGAGTTCAGAACCATCCAGCATGTAGATGAGACACAGTCCAGCATGGTTCCTGCCCCTTCTCACCCGTCGGGACTGACTCCAGACCAGTTTGTCTGTTTTCTCACACAAAGCTCCTCCAGCTCTTCCTCCATCTCTGATGCCAACCTCACCACCAGGAAGACAAAACTGCTGACCGGCTGCAGCCGCTCCGGGCTCACCTGCTCACCTGCTCACCTGCTCACCTGGCCCCCGCTTCATTCAGCTCTTTAAGTCTGACGTTTGGTTTCGTCTTCACGGTGCGATTAGACTGCAAGCAGAGGGAAACTGCTAGCTTAGCATCAAAAGACAAAAGATACATCAACCCCTGTCCACATGAAGGACGAGATCGTACGACACATCCTCACCTCCACACAGCTGACCAATCACGTCACTTCAGTTACAGAAATGACGGAAATATCACTGTGAGTCTGCGGGGACGTCACGGAGACTACGTCCAGGTTTTAGACAGTCTGCGGGGACGTCACGGAGACTACGTCCAGGTTTTAGACAGTCTGCGGGGACGTCACGGAGACTACGTCCAGGTTTTAGACAGTCTGCGGGGCGTCACAGGAGACTACGTCCAGGTTTTAGACGGTCTGCGGGGGCGTCACAGAGACTACGTCCAGGTTTTAGACAGTCTGCGGGGCGTCACAGGACTACGTCCAGGTTTTAGACAGTCTGCAGGACGTCACAGAGACTACGTCCAGGTTTTAGACAGTCTGCGGGGACGTCACAGAGACTACGTCCAGGTTTTAGACAGTCTGCGGGGACGTCACGGAGACTACGTCCAGGTTTTAGACAGTCTGCGGGGACGTCACAGAGACTACGTCCAGGTTTTAGACAGGCTGCGGTTTAGATGTGTTAAACCTGTATATGTGTACACCATGATGTGAAGATGGGCGTAGATGGTCGTACATGTATGTTTGGACCAGACGGAGTCAAAGACATGAGAGCAGCTCCACAAAGAAATGTTTACTCGGGTTGGTGTAATGAGTCCTAACCTCCACCTCATCCTCCTTTAAAACTGAAACAACTGTGGCTGTAAGAACTAAAGAGACTGAATGGTCCTTTAAGGCTGAGGCCGGGTCGGCTCTCTGCTCTGTCCCAGGTCAGCTGGGTTTCCCTGCAGCCGCCTCGGGCTCAGCTTTCCCTCCTTAAGTCCAGCAGCACAGCAGCGGATATTACAGCCCGGAGCCTCGCTTCACTTATTGGACCAAAAGAAAAAAGAAGAAGCTGCAGAGCCGACCGCTCTGTTCAGCATTACAGAGAGAATCACAGCTCACAGCACCGGGTCAGAACACACAGACCAGCACTGAAAACATCGAGTCCACTGTGTGTTCATGAAGACGGCACGAATATGAAGACACAAAGATTTAATATAGAGAGTAAAACCTGTCTGCTGTTTTATCAGCTGTTCAAATACTTCATGAATAAATCTGACTCCACAGGAAGGAAGGACAGAAAAAGGAAAGAGTGACAGGAACAGGAAGGAAGTCCATGAAAGGAAAGGAGCCATGAAGGGAGAGGAGGGAGGAGGGGAAAGGTAAAAGGTGAGTGGAGGAGTGAGTCATGTCCGTTGGTCGGTGACAGCCTGAGACACACCGGGAGCTCGAGGACTCAATGTGTCCTCACACTTTCTACGCCACAGGATAACAACGGGAGGACGAGAGACTGCCAGGACGAATGGACGGCGAGAGAGAGAGAGAGAGAGAGAGAGGGAGAGAGAGGGGTGGGCGAGCGAGCACGCCGTGTTCAGGAAGTTCAAGCAGACAACTCTAATCCCCCAATTTCCTCCTCTCTAATCATCTCGACTCCGCTCATGGCCGACTCCAAATTGGAAACATCTTCCACACAATATGACACTCCCTCTGTAACACACACACACACACACACACACACACTTCCTGTGTCGTCTCAGTGTGGACGGACTCTGCGGTGCTGAAAAGGTAAAATTAGTGTGAAAAGGTGAGTCACTTCCATCAGCTGACTGATCAAACTATGAGTAACGGTGAGGTCTCTTCATTAAAGGAACAGTCACACATTTCCCGCCTTCAGGTGCGGACGTCGTCATCTTTAGGTGAAATTCAAAACTCTTGACATGTTTTTGTCTTTTTCTCTTAACCGGAGACGGAAACTCTTTTTCCTGAGTGAGTCATGACGCAGCGAACGTTGAAGTCACATGACTGATGAGCTGTTTCCTCATGGCTCTCATGGCTCCTCACATGAACACATGAAACAAACACAAATGTCTGATTTACTTCCTGTTTCCTGTTTACTTTTCACACCTTGAGCTGGCCAGTACAGAAACGTTTAGCCTAGCTTAGCATAAAGACTGGACCCAAAGGGAAACCGTTAGCTCGACCATCCATCAGCTCCAAGTCTGATTCACGTGTTGTCTGTGTTGAAATAGAAACATGAAAATAGACGTGGTGGTCAGCTACGATTGGATCGTGATCCTCTGAATACAGTCGGACAGCAGCAGAACCGGATCAGAAGAACACGTCAAACATTGCAGCTAAAGTTTCCGAGCCGAGCTCAAAGATTGTTCAGCGTCTTTGACTGAAGCAGACAGTTACAATCTTTATCAAGAATTATGAGCGATCCCGCTCGCTAGCGACCGTGAACGCATCATGTGTCAGATCATGGCGAGATTTACTGTTCCTACGGTAACATGATCTGTTATGTTAATTATACAAAGTATGTCCATCCTAACCCTGGCGTTAGATTTAGCGAGCTAAGTTAGTGAACTATGTGTCCGCAGCGTCACATTCAGCTGATCTCTCACTGGTGGTCCTTTAAAAGCTCAAAGTTGAAATAAACTTTGAGCTTTGAACGCGTCATATTTGCTTTGAAGTTCGACTAATGCATCAGATTTTCCCCAGCCTTCAGTGTCCGCATGGCGCGCTAACATAAGGCACAGTTAGGGCTGCAACGATTCCTCGAGTACCTCGAGTAACTCGATTACAAAAAATGATCGAGGACTTTCCTCTGCCTCAAAGCCTCGTTTAATTAAATTTAAAACTCACGGATTCTTTTTAGTGTGACACAACGTGCGTACGTTACAGGCTATGCGTCCCTGCAAAGAAGAAGACGTAAGCGGGCTTTTGTTAACGGGTGGGCGGTGTTGATGTTGAAGACAGCGAAAATAAGCAAACGCAGCAAAGCGACAGTAATAATACCGTAATTTTCAGACTATAAGCTGCTACTTTTTTCACACGCTTTGAACCCTGCGGCCTATACAACGGAGCGGCTAATTTATAGATTTTTACTGGCCACCGGGGGGCACTCTCTACCAGTAAAGTGAGACAGACATGTGGGGAAAGATTATGCACCGAAGAAGACACTAGTTTTGATTTTGAACTGTCATTTTGCGCATCATGCACACACCCTCATCATGGAAAACACGAAGAAATGCACATGATGCAGATTTTAAGTTAAAGCCAATCGACCTGGCCGTCAAAGAAGGAAATAGCTACTGCACGTAATCTTGGCATCCCGTGTTGGTGGCGTGTTGATGGCGTGTTGGTGGCGTGTTGGTGGCGTGTTGGTGCTGTGTTGGTGGCGTGTTGATGCCGTGTTGATGGTGTGTTGGTGCCGTGTTGGTGCCGTGTTGATGGCGTGTTGGTGCCGTGTTGATGGCGTGTTGGTGGCGTGTTGGTGGCGTGTTGGTGGCGTGTTGGTGGCGTGTTGGTGGCGTGTTGGTGGCGTGTTGGTGCCGTGTTGGTGGCGTGTTGGTGCCGTGTTGATGGTGTGTTGGTGCTGTGTTGATGCGTGTTGGTGCCGTGTTGGTGGCGTGTTGGTACCGTGTTGGTGCCGTGTTGGTGGCGTGTTGGTGGCGTGTTGGTGGCGTGTTGGTGGCGTATTTCAGGCACAGTTTGAAAAAAAGCGTGTCTTCAATTAAAACTTTAAAAAAATCTTCCGTGTAGCGTCTTTCTGTGTAAATATCTCATGCTACAACATGAAAACCTGCGGCTTATATTCAGGTGCGCTCAATAGTCTGAAAATTACGGTAATAATTTTATCTGATTAATCGATAGAATACTCGATTACCAAAATATTCGACAGCTGCAGCCCTAATCATGATTCTGTTCAGCCGCTCTGACGCTCGTCAGTGTGACTCAAAAGTCATTTTAAAATCTGAATTGAGCGTGATGCAGTGACTGATGTGAACAGACGCTGCTGCTGATCTGCTCACACTTCCTGTACAGAACCAGTGTTGAAGGTAAAACATAAGACAGGTGTGCTGTTGTTGGAGGTCAGTCTGCAGGTTAACTCCTCGCCATTCTTGGTGGCGTGTTGTTGATGTAAAAAGACTGAATCCTCACGTCCACTCTCTGCTCTGCTGTCTCTCTCAGTTTTCCTCCACTGAGCTCATTAATGTTGGTTTTAAACAGAGTCTGACTAATGAACTGGACCTCACACAGACCACAAACAGAGCCGAGCCAAGCCGAGCCGCCGTCAGCCCGCTACGATCCACTGACTCTGACCACGCAGATCAGGACGGATACTCACCGCCGCGACTTTCCCTCGACTGACTGAAACGTCTTTGTCCTGATCGACCTCATCTATGACCTCATAACATTTATCACCTTTTATGGTCACATCCTGTCTTTATTTCCAGCTGTAAATGTCCAGTTTGCAACACGCCCTCCAAACGAAACAACAAGTGTGATGAAGTCAAAGAAAGTCACGTGACCACACGGTCACCTGAACACAGCTACTCTACTTCTCTCCACACATTAAATGTTGCTCACATGAACGTGTAACGACCTCCATGAAGCCGCGCGAGGAAGACGACGCTGCAACAAAGATCCAACAACTCATTATTATTCTCTCATGTTTAATTTACTGTTTATATTTTATATTAGAACATTTAAAATAATATTTGTTCTGTTATTTTTCAACAATATTTTTTATTTTATGAAGTTTTGTTGGTCAGTTAATATAAAATTTAACATGAAGACACGACAGAACGTCTGAAGCTGTTTGAAATGACGTCAACTGTTTGTGACACGGCAAGATTAAAAATATAAAAATATGAAATGATGAACACTGAGCTGATTAACTCAACACGTCGTCTGTTTTGTTTTTATTTTAATGTGTTCATTTAAAGATGACTTCACACACTGGACACACAGAGAGTGTGTGTGTGTGTGTGTGTGTGTGTGTGTTATGCAGGGGGTCTGCTCATTGACAAATGGATTATGGTGCGTTCACTTGTCGTGCTGCAGAAATCCCGTTAACCCCCGTGGAGCAGCAGCACGGCTCGTTAGAGAACGCCGATCTCCAACATTTTAATTAAAAACATTAAATGTTGAGTTTTATCAGCCTGAGTTTCTCTAAACGTTCTTCATGTTCTCTCTGTGTTTGTTGTTCAGCTTCAAACTGTCACATTAAATGTTAATATTAATACGATCTGATCACTGTACTTCAGCAAACACACACACACACACACACACACACACACACACAGTGGCATCGGTTCAAGCGTGATCTTAGCGTGTTTGATTTGAAGTGGGATTGTTCTGGATGTGTTCATGGAAACAGAAGAAATGAAGAAACATTTGAGTGTCCAGAAGGAAATTTATCTGGAAACATTCAGACGTTTGTGAGGGAAAGTTTCAGGAGCTGCTCGCAGTTTTTCAAAATAACAGCGCAGAGAAAATAAAGTGCTCAGTACATTAAAAAATAAAAGACTTATTTTTAATTTGTTTAATTTAAAATGAAAACATTAAATTAACATTTTTTTAAGCAGTCTGAATTTAAAATGTTCGTCAGGATTAAAAGTGAACAAATTAAATCAAACAGCAGATTTGATCAGTTTCTGGATTTAGAAAATTATAAATTTAAATGAGATTAAAAAACTAAAATCTGTTACACACTAAATTAAAAAGGAGCTGATTTTAATCCTCTTTAACGTTTTCTGAAGCTTCAGACTCGGACGGATTGTTGTCAACTAATTAACGATGAGCAGCGCTGACGACTCAATGATTATTATTATGTTTATATTTTATTGATCTTTAAAGGACAGAGAAGATTTTTTATATTTTATTGTGGCTGAAAAATTAAGCAATTTGTTTAAATAAAATTTTAGTTTTTACATAAAAAATGTGAATTTAACTGCGTCACATTTGATTAAATGTTTTGATTTGAAGAGTCATTTTTGTTGCAACATTAATTTGTATTTAATTAAGAACGTCGATAATTTGTCAACACAAATAATAAAAAGCAGAATTAACTAAAACATTAAAACAGGTCAGAGACAAAAAGACAAATTTAAATTCAGATTTTTCAAATGATCAAATCAAAAAAACAGAGTTTAAATGTTTGAAGTGTTTGTGGATTTTTAGGACGTGTTTTTAATTTAAAGTCAAATTCACAAAAACAAAAATCATCTGTGAGATTTTACAAAGATTCCCACCTTAAATATTTTAAACAGAAAAATCACTTTTTAATAAAAACAAACGTCGCTCCAGCCGAGCCAGCCGGCACATTCAGACACACACCGGGGGGGTGAAACTCTCCCACCCACCAACCGAGCCTCCCCACACACACACACACACACACACACACACACACACACACACTCCTTGGCCACCGCGACCAGCAGAGTAAAAAACCTCCCATCAACATCCACGGGCTTCCCGCTGCCGCCGCCGTCCTGCTGCTGGGCTGGACGGTGAAAGTGTGTGTGTGTGTGTGTGTGTGTGTGTGTGTGTGTGTGGTGGTTTGGTTTGACCGAGAGGAATTCACAAAGTTCACGGTCCTGTTACGGAGAGGATAAAGCAGCCTTTGTCTGTTTGGCAACACAACTCTTTTTATTCAGCCCGGAGCAGCGAGAGAACCTGCAGCACCAAAACTCTGCAGAAGTCACCGAGCCCACGAGTCCGGACCGAGCCGGCGCTGCCCGGGCGCCGTTAAGCACAGCGCGGGGAGTCATAACGAGCTGTCCTCTAATGAACTCTCGCCGCTCTTTCATCTCTCTGGCTCATTTGGACGAGCCGGTCACAATAGACTATTGTGAGCCACCAAAACTCCCCGACCCCCTCCAACACACACACACCCCCGTCTGTGTGCTCACACTTCACCCCCACCTTCCCTCCATTCTCACAGCCACCACAGCAGCCGTGACGGGGGGTGTCAAAGGTCGGCTGGCCTCGCTGACCACGACAAGCTGCTAAATGTGGTCCCAGCGCCTCAGCCGGAGCCCCGGCGTGTCCCGGGACACCGCGGGCTGAGCCGGGCGGGCGGTCAAAGTGTCAGAGCTCAGGAGGCGAGCGGAGCGAGATGTTCAGCCCATTCTCAGAGAGCGAGCAGAAACAAAAGCAGGAAAGTTTCTGTTAATTAGACGGAGCGAGAGAGGAAGGATGACAGCGGCAAACCCCCAACCACGGCTGCAGACCTCAACTGGCAACCCGGCATCCGCTAACGGGACGAGGCGAGGGGGACGCTGACAGATTAAAACAACAAACAGTCGAGCCGCTCACAAATCCACCAAATAAAACAAAGCTGCTGTTTGTGAACGCTCAGCCAAAGAAGAAGACAGAGGAGGAAGAGGAGGAGATGTTTGTCTTTTAAAGAATAAAGGAGGACAAACAGAAATAAAGTGCAGTGCCAGCTCACCATCCACCAGGTCCTGGCTGAGATGTCGTAGCAGAGCTGCCATTTGATGGAGCCTTCCGAGGTTTTCCCTGCCATGACGCTGTCAGCAAGCTTCATCTGATGCGAGCGCGCTCACCGGAGATAAGAAGACACCTAATTGAGAAAACATTTGCACTGGCATGTTGGGCAACATGTAGCCCGCTCCATACCATATGGAATCATGGGTAAAAAAAAAAAAAAGCTCCTTGACAATGAACCAATCTCATGCAGACCCCGTGGCAAGGTGAGCGGCAGTCATCTGCTCAGAGAGGGAAAACACACACCCTCTCTCTCTCTCTCTCTCACACACACACACACACACACTAAACACGCACACACGAGCGGGATGATGAGCCTTTCTTCCGCATCGCTGTACACCACCAGGTCGCTTCACCCCCTTTTTTCTCCCTCCTCGGGTATAATTAGGGCTCGTTCTTCATCATTATCATCACCAGCAGCAGGAGAAGACGACGACGCAGCCCGGCTGAACTGACTCCAAACAACTTGTACGGCTTTTTTATGGTGACTTTAATGAGACGGAGGCAGGTAGAGAGAGGAGAGAGAGAGAGGGAGAGAGGAGAGAGAGGGGAGAGAGGAGAGGGAGAGAGGAGAGAGGGGAGAGAGGAGAGAGAGGAGAGGGAGAGAGGGGGAGAGCTGAAGCTCCACGGGGCGATCAGTCCTCGGACACATGGAACTGCTTACAGACTATCATGCTATGTTTTGTTTTGGGTTTCCATCCTTCCTCCCCCCTTTTCGTTCTCCCCTCCACCCTCCTCCACCCTCCTCCATCCCCATCCTCACCCCTCCATCCCTCCTTCAGCAGAAAACTTGTGTGTTTTGGCATAAATACCTCCAGACCGAAGGATCCCGTGAAGCCCGGAGAGACACCGAGAGGACGCCGGCTGCCGGCCGCCTGAAACAGTAAGTCAGTACAACACTTTCAGTTTAATGAGTCAAAGAGACGACGGAGACAACATGACACACACATATATAATATTCAGGATTTATTGATCTAACAGTTAAACAGATCATAAGTTTACCATAAAGAGTTTTTAATAAATAAAGTTTAAACTGTCTAAATTATTTCTGTTGTTAACAAAAGTTAAATAATAATTTGAAATATTATTCCTGATGTTCTGCGTGAATTAAAGGAAGTGTTAAAGTGTGAAGCATCAAACGTGGAAACATTAAAGTTGGATCAAACTGACTTCATGTCAGCAGCAGATTTTCTGTCTTTGTTTAAAGTTTTAATTTGAGAATTTTTCAGAATAAAATTTTGCATCCAGTCGTGTAGAAAATATCCATGAAATGTAAATCTGATGTTTTCATTTAAATATGAATTCATGTGTGTTCAGTGAAGAGTGGAGAAGATATTTATTTATATATTTATGAACATTTAAAATGTTTGATGGCGTCTTTTGTTTTTATTATTTGTCCGTCTGCAGATCTGAACCTTTACAAAGTTTTAAATGAAGTTGTGTTGATTATTTCCTTTCACTGTTTCATCATATTTTCATGAGGAAACTGTTGAGATGTTTTGACGTTTGTTCACGATCATCTGTGTTTCTGCTCTTTCTTCCAGGTCGCTCTCGTCCCGTCACGTCGCATCAACAAACACAAACACGCTTTAACCTGTGAGATCATTTCACTGTCTGTGTGTTTGTGCTGAAGGTAGGGTGGATGGGGTGGGTGGATGGGGTTGTGATGGGCTAATAAAGGGCTCAGGAGGAGGTGCGGGGGGTCTGTGAAGCTCAGGTTCCTAATCAGAGGGGGAATACCTGAACCAGACCAGAGCCGCCATCAAACAGTTCTCCCATTGTGGCGGCCAAACGGAGGAATGCGATTCAGCCGGAGATACAGAGGGACGCTGGGGTTGTTGGGGGGTAAGGTACACCGGGCCAGGAGGTGAGACGACGGGTGGGGGTGAGGTGGAGGTGGGATGAAAACTTTGAAAGTAAGGCTGTCTACACCAGACTGCACCACTTAAACCATTGTTTCCAAATGTGACCGTGTGAAGGTGCTACAGAGGTCAGAGTTCAACAGTCAGCTGAACTAACGAGCTAAACTAACGAGCTGCACCAGAGCAGTGTGTGTGGAAAGAGCCTGAGAACGATGGAGGTGTGCAGGACAAGAGAAACGTTTCAAAACATTACACCTTCATAATATTAAAAACTATAATCTGTGACGTTAATCTGCACGTTATATTATTAGCTTTCTGTGTGACGATCCATTACAATCTGCCAACCAGAACAATGACTTTAATCTCAGTTCACTTCTTAGTGAATAAAACAATTTGCCTTTGACCTGAACCATTCGCTGTAACTGTGTTAGCTGCTGAAATGACCAGCTCGCTAACGTAAGCCATCATCCTCAAAATAACTTTTTCAGTTTCAACTATTTTAAAAATGATCAGCTGAAGTTGATTCACTGTTTAAGATGACAAACTAATTTAAATATCAGCTGTTAGCAAAGCTGAAATACAAACTATGGAAGCCCCGAGCAGTCAAACATTCAAACATTATATTTCCTCGAGTTCATTTCATTTGTTATTTATGTAAAATAACAAACATCTCGAGATAACGACAAAATTAATTTGAGATCTGTATAAATTATATTATATATATTATATTATATATATTATATTATATATATTATATATTATATTTTATATATATATACATATATAATATTATAGTTATCTCAGGATGACGTTTCTTATTCGACATGATGACATCAATAAACAAATGAAATTAAGTCGTTATCACGAGAAAATGGAGGAAATGACCGCTTAGGGCTTCCGTACTAGTGTAAACTGTTAATTCAAGCGTTAGCTAACCTGAACTTAATCTGAACATTTTATTAGCTAAAATAATTGGTGAAAGTTTTAAAAGTTAAATATATAAATATATTTAAATATATCTAAAATCATCTGTTAGCTAACCGTGCTGAACTTGTTTTAGCTGCTAGGAGCGGTTGGCTAGCTCAAACCATCGTCTGCACAGTTTAAACACTAAAAATACTAAAAATAAGAAACTCAACTTAACAATGTCAGTTAGTAAGATAAATAAATAATAAAGTGAATAAACTGACTTTTCTTTGTTTAGCCTCCACTGAGCCCGATTACAACAGCCCCTAGTTAGCTTAGCTGCTAAAACCGTTAGCTCACCTGACTTTAGCCGTTTAGCTGCTAAAACAAACTAACAGCTAAGTCAAACTGAACTCTTACTTACTAAAATGTCCCGTTAACTCTGATGAATTACATTTAAGTCGACGAACGAGCTGTTTTCTGACTGTTTTAACAGTTTTAGCTGCTCAAACAAACCGTTAGCTAACGTTATTAGCTTAGCTCAGAGTTAGCCGTTAGAGCCGTGTTAGCCGCTGAACTTGAAGAAAGGAGACAGAGCTGGAAGTAATAATAAATAAGTGTACTTACTGTCTGAATGTCTTTTTGTTAGCCTGTTTTATAAACGTTACAGTGTAAATAACAATGACAAACTGCAGGCTTCGTCTCTGATGTTCTGTTTGACAGCTACATGTTGTTGTCGTGTTTCTTCATTGAAGGTCGCCAGTTAACACGGTCGCTCGTTAAACCGAAACACCGGGCAGAGCTCACGGTTCACGGCTGTAGCGACGGTGACAGGTCGGCCCGAGTGACGGACGACATGCAGGGAACAAAGTGTCACATCAGCTCTGCTTAACTGACCGGACCGGACCGGACCGGACCGGACCGGACCGGACCTGTGGATCAGGAGGACGTTAAAGTTATTTTAATGGGACACTACAAGCACTTAAATATTATTATAAATATTACATTTCAGACAGAACACTTCTATTGCAGGTCAGTGTTTGAATAAAATATTTAGATTTAATTTAATAAGCTTTACCTTCACATACTTTAATTTCATGCATTTACATAAAGACCAAATAAAAGCTGTGTGTGTGTGTGTGTGTGTGTGTGTTTCTTTTGGTACAGTATTAACAGAAGAGTGTGTGTGTGTGTGTGTGTGTGAAAATCCTCCCTCGGTCACTCAGCCATTCTTCCCTGCATGATAAATATGATGAGTGAACGTACAGCACAGCTGGATGACACACTGTAAAATAACTTTAATATTTGTGTTATGAAACGCTGTTCACACATAAGAACTGTAAAGATGCTCCAGCAGCTGCTCACTGACTCAGCTCCTCCCAGCAGGAGGCAGTGTTGTGTTACTGTGTTTATCTGCTATTTTGAGAGGAAACACACGTTTATTTATTAATTACTTTATTCATTGATTTATTGATTGATTTATTTGACTCCATCTGACTCGACTAAAGGTTTCTGCTCTGACTCTGTAATAAAGAATGTGTGAAGTACAAAGTGAGTTCAGTCACTTTAATGTTCATGTTTGATTTCATACATACAGAAAATGTTTTTATAATTCATTAAAATAACATCTGTGATTACAGATAAACCAATTTTATATTTGCAGTCATGAAAATTAAAAAAATAAAAATACTGCTCAACAATTCATGTCAATACTGATAATACTTTAAAAGTATATTTAACTTTATTTTAAAATATCTCATGTGTTAATACATACTGAGACATGCAGGAAACAGTGAAACCAGCAGACAGCAACATATTTATTTTGAAGGCAACCAAGAAACGTGAAACTGAAGGCTGCTCCAGGTTCACTGTGGAACTTTAATATTAATTAAGATTTTTAAATATTCACTGAATTTGATGCAGAAACACGTCTCAGTGAAGTTGAACAAACTGTCTGAAGCTTCCACAGGTGAACAGGTTCAGTGGTAACAGGTGATAGCATCATGATCAGTTCAAGTCAGTCGTTCACATTAAGGATGAGGTGAGAGTCATCAGTTTAAGAAGAACGTTTGTGGACTCACAGTCTGAATGGATTTCTGGATTTCACCGTCTACAGTGCAGAATATCAGTCAGAGATTCAGAGAATCAGAGCAAGGCCCAAAACCAACACTGAATGTCCTTCATGACCTTTGACCCCTCAGGCAGCAGCAGCTACAGATGAAGTTCAGACGCGACCATGCAGAGACAAAGACAGATATCAACATGCAGAAACACCAGAACATCTGACAGGAAGTGGACTGATGTCATGTCTTTTGAGATAAATTTACAACGTGTCCAAACTTTTTGGAATCAGGGTTGTACAGAAGTTTAATAAACACAAAGAGACTCAGTTTATCCGGCCGTACGTCATTTTTTAAAGATTTTACTGCAAGAAAAAAAAGACGTTTTTATGAATTATGAACAAATACTTGAAGATAAAAAGAATAATATGAAAACAAACATGCATTTCTGTGCACTGCCACTCAGAAATGCCTTCTTTGTGTTTGTTGTCTTGTTTCATTGTCAGTGAAATCTTTGAAATGTGGAAGCTTGTAAAAACATTTAATATGAACACAAACTCTCCGTCAGTGTGTTGATGCTTCGATCAACTGAACTGCAGCCGGATCCTGTCAGCAGTACGAGCCTCGACACGTTTCTCCAATTTATCCCCAAAATCCAATAAGTTACCCAAATATGTGCATTTCGCTTCCTTCCTCTCGCCAACCGGAGAGAGAAGAAAAGACCTGATTGTCAACATCTGTTTTCCCTTTCCCTCGTCTTTGTGGAGCACGGCGGTGCCCCCGGGCCGTCACAGCAGCAGCAGCAGCAGCAGCACCCTGCCACCCAGCACTGCATCCACCCACCCATCCATCCATCCGCCACCCGCCCGGCTGGCTGTCCCGCTGAAGCTCAGTGAAGCCAAAGTGTCCATATGAAGACACATTAATGGGGACGGTTCACCAGCTGCCACGTTCACCACATCAGCCATATTAAATGACCCTTTTGTCTTCTCTCTGCTCTCCTCGTCGACTTTCGGCCCAGCAGATCTTGTTCGCGGCGTCTCCTGTGTATTCTCGTGTTGTTCTTCCCCCCACTCATTTTAAATGTTTAGCTCTGCAGCATCTGCACTTGCAGAACATTAGAGGATCGCTCAAACGGAGCGTTTGACAAAAGCCAGGAAGCCTGCGCTCCAAACACGAGTGTTTGTTTTCATGCATTTCTGCCTCTTCGTCCTGATTGCTGTCAGATGCTGATTTGTGTTCCAGGTGGTTGAGACAGCAGAGGGATGAATACCACACATCCTCCTTCATTTCTGCTGCTGTCAACGTATACATTGTGCTCAGCATGAAGTGTAAATAGGCCAAATGGCTTTGAGATCAACAACAGGAACTGATTATTCTCCTCAAGGGCTGGTGAGGAATCAGGACCACCTGACAGACTGGACTGATCCAGAGCCGTTTAACCAGTCAGACGTGTTTTCTTCAGTTTCTGGTTGAATCAGTTCAGTGAAGATCGACGCTGCTGCTGACACAAAGATATCGTCTGTGCATCCACATGAAGTCTGTAAACTGATGCAAACACATCTGAGATGAAACGCTGCACGATGAACAGACGATCCAGTTTGGCTCATGGTCGGTGTCCCAGTTCATCCAGAAGGTGTTGGATTGGGTTGATGATGATGTTCAGGTCAAAAGCTTTGTGCTCAGGGCATTTTCATGAAGCAGGGGTTCTCAAACTGTGGATCAGGACCCTCACAGAGTCTGCAAGATGAATCTGAGGAGGTCACTGAATGATTAATAAAAACATCGCCACATCTCTTCTCCAGGCTGCATGTAAATTCAAATGTCCCGACTTTGGACAGCTGCTACCTCAGTCACGGAGACTACGTCCAGGTTTTAGACAGTCTGCGGGGACGTCACGGAGACTACGTCCAGGTTTTAGACAGTCTGCGGGGACGTCACGGAGACTACGTCCAGGTTTTAGACAGTCTGCGGGGACGTCATGGAGACTACGTCCAGGTTTTAGACAGTCTGCGGGGACGTCACAGAGACTACGTCCAGGTTTTAGACAGTCTGCGGGGACGTCACAGAGACTACGTCCAGGTTTTAGACAGTCTGCGGGGACGTCACAGAGACTACGTCCAGGTGGTGATGCTAATCACAAACAGATTTATGTATTTATATGCACATATCTTATAAACTATCCTGGTTTCCTGTA
Source organism: Miichthys miiuy (assembly GCA_036365135.1). Lineage (NCBI taxonomy): Eukaryota > Metazoa > Chordata > Actinopteri > Sciaenidae > Miichthys > Miichthys miiuy. The sequence goes on from CM071609.1 coordinate 872,161, forward strand.
TAAACTGAATCTTTAGTGTATCTCAGAGATGAATGCTCCGGTGTACAGATGTTTGCCGTGTTCCCTGAATGCAGCATGGACAGTAATATGGACCTGCTGGACACGTGCTCTGACGATTAGAAACACACTGCAGATCATCCAGACATCTGGTTCACTGAGCAGAAGAAACAAATCAGAGCAATAATGACTTCATTGTTCTCGAGCGGAGAGACGGCGAGGACCAAAACATGTCCGTCAGCTGCAGATGCTCGGCTCGTAAAACTGCGTCCACGGCTCAGATACTGCCGAGGAATCAACCAATCACATGCAGACTACAACCTGCATTCAAAATACTACTTCAAGTATTATCAGATAAATGTACTTCAAGTGAAGCCAGTGGAGGTGTGGTGAGGTCCAAAATGGAGATGAAACAGGACGAGCTGGTGTTTTGTACTGCAGAGGTTGATTGGATGATGAGGAACAGGTGGCGATCAGGCAGGTGAGAGGGAAAACCAGAGGCCACGCCCTCGACACAGAGAGACAGAAGGGAGAGGGGAGGGGGCACACTGCGGACATTTTGGGTGTCCAAAGTTCAAAAAGATTTGAGAGATCATTGAGAAGGTATCAGGGCCTTAAATCATCCTTGATGATGTTCTAAGTGTCCTTGCTGGGTTTTGAGGGGTCCTTTAAGTTGCATATGTAACCTTTGGAGGTTCCAGGGTACCAGATATCTTTGAGCAGGCTAGAATGGTTTGAAAGGTCTCTAAATGGAATCCTGGAGTCATGGAGGGGCTTCCAGGGTTAGGGTTCCTGAGAAGCCTTAAAATCTTCTTGAGGGTGTATAGAGTCCTTAAATTGTCTTTGAGGATGTTCCATGGGCCTTTGCTGGGTTTGGAGATTCCAGGGTACCAGGAGCAGGCTAGAATTATCCTTCATATGGTTTCAAGGGTCCTTGAAGAGAATCTTGGAGTCATGGAGGGGGTTCCAGGATCACTGAGAAGGTACCAGAGGTTGCTAACATAGTGCACAGAATCCGAACTGTTGGTTTGGTTCCTTCATTTTATCACCTGGTGGACCCGTTTAGACCTCCATGACACGTCACCACATGTGATTAAACAAACGCCTGACAGCCAGTCAGAGCCCAGGAGTGAAGTGAGCGCAGTGCTGGTCCAATAGGAGCTCGGCGGGCTCACAGACTGTCACTGCAGAGACTCTGTGGACCACCGAGGTTAATGTATTCTACTGAAGAGTCTCCACACAACAGAGCTGACACCTCCACTGTACAAGCAGCTGCTGAGTGTGTGTGTGTGTGTGTTTATGTGTTGTCCAAACATATTGGATGGTGAATGTAGAGGCAGCCACAGAGCCCAGAGGCCCCTGGCAGACAACATGGACCAGAGTGTGTGTGTGTGTGTGTGTGTGTGTGTGTGTGTGTGTGTGTGTGTGTGTGTGTGTGTAGGGTTTTGAGCGTTCGCCATGAGCACCATCTGCCTCTCTGTCACTCAGAGCCAAGATGTTCGGTCAAAGCGCTCTCCGTGAGTTTGGACGTGGTTGTGTCGGCTCGTTCTCGTCGTGTTCAGGTTGATTATCAACAAAGTGCACGACAGTCTGAACGCTGCGGCTCCATCCAACAGCTCGGATACAACACGTCATCCAAAAACAGGTTTTAAACTTGGAACACATAAATGTCGCCGTACAGTCAGCATTCAGACTCTTATCGACCAATGAAAAGATGTTTTGTTTCATCAGGTTTGAGTTTTGATTCAAGGATCAACAACGAGCTCTGTGACTCTGACCTGAGTCAGTGTCAGGTGGATTAATCTGGATTATGCTGACAGTAAAATAGCTTTGATTACAGACAGGACTGTGGAGGACAGACTTCAATATAGTTTACCAGCTGAGGCAACATAAACAGGAGAGTCGAGGCTACGAACCAGCTCACAGCGTTCCACGTCAATCCATTTAAAATATTAAACGTTCACTGATTTTTCACCAACCTGAAAAAATTATGTTTGGACGGTATACTCGAATATATAATGTTTTATTTTAAACTAGACTTAAAGGGACAGTGTGTCAGATTTGTGGGGCTCTATTTAAGAATATAATCTTCATAATTCTGTTTTCATTCGTGTTTAATCACCTGAAAATTTAAAATTTAATTTTTTTCAGCTCGAGACCCAGAAGAGAAATCTGCCTACCCGAGAGCCAAATGACCCGAAACAAACCTCTTTGTAGGAAATTAGACGCTGAGAAATCTTTTGGACTTTGCTGTGTTTAAAGTCTCATTCCTGCGAGTATAAGAGCGCTCTCTCTTTAATTTTAATCAGGAAAATAAATTCACATTTCACTGCATTGTTTTGCATTTTGTTGCCCAATAAAAATGAGTCCATGACCCAGATTTGGAAAGTGAACATCAGGTCTGTGTTGATCGTGAGCAAAGTGATAACGTGATAACTAACAGCTGTACCTTAGAACAGAAATAATCTGAACATGTATGAAGCCTGAATTATACATAATAACACATATGAAAACATGCTCAAATCTTTAAAAGATGTCAGTCTACATGACATGTCATACAGTATGTGCAGGAATAACTGTTAAGACATTCAGATGGATTCACTGCAGCTTTGCTAACTGATAATCTGACATTCGCTGATGAAATAGTAAATAAACATGGTTAAAATGTGTCATTAGTCACGTGAAACATGAAAACTTTCTCAATGAGGTCACGGGCAGGAAAAGGTCAAGGAACATGTTGCAGGTATTTTGTCCACCCATCGTCTATCGCTACTGGAGGAACTAATGTCACCTGACAAACAGACAAACACCTCCATGTTCAGGATTAATGAGGAGTTTCATGTGTGTCCTCTTCAGTTTTATTTCCCTCCGACGACTCCACGCGGCGCCCTTGAAGGCTATTTATACTCCGCGACCTTTCGCCGTGTCTTAATGGATTATCAGAAGGCACTCATCAATTCAGCCGGCTGAGGGCTGACGGTCACGTTGGCACCAAACATTAAAGTTTTGGAGTGATTTGTTCGGCGCTTTTTCCTGATACAAAAACACACAGAGGCGACGTGTTTCCCTCCATAAAGGCCCCGAAGACACCAGAACGGCAGCCAAATGACACCGAGGCAGACGCCTGATGCCAACAGTGCCGCGGTTCTTCCCCTAAAACAAGATATTGTGCAGTTTGTGTTGGCATGCAGGCGGACAGGCGGGGGCTGCTAGCCAGAGAGACCCTGGCTGTGCTGATGTCCATCTTGGCACATCACGGCCGATCAGGAAGAGTGGCCGTGAGTGGCAGCCAAGTCTGTCATCCTCATGTCCTCTGACAGCCAGGATCCTCCCACACACTGACAACAACCCCCACCCAACAACACCACCACCCTCCACCACCAACTCTGCTCTCAAAACACTCAAACATCCCTCCTCCACCTCGTCCACTCACTGATGGGCTGACAGGGTTCCTCTGCTATCAGCGCCAAACACCACCCAACACCACCCAACACCGTCAGACACAACAAACACCAACACACACCACGCATACTTTAGATTTCTTATGTGGTAAAGGGTTACATTTGTGGACCTAAAGTGACAAAGTTTGAAAAGTGACCTAAAACCTGGACGTAGTCTCTGTGACGTCCCCGCAGACTGTCTAAAACCTGGACGTAGTCTCATTTCATGTGATACAGTCTGTCACAGATTAAGATTTTATATTCAGAATATATATAAATTCACTCCAAAGATAAAATATCTGTCTTTGAATTAGTGCATCTTCTCTCAGGTGCATATCTCTGTGAAGCATGCAGGACAGCTGTACTTTGTAATGACACACAGAGAGCATGAGACATCAATTAAAACCTCCGTCAGTCAATATTGATGGAGGTTTTCGAGGTTCTTACCCTCTCAGGCCGAAGCTGCCTCTCTGGCTGGCAGCTCCTCTCCTGGTCCTGGCAGCTCAGCCGGGCCTCTCCAGCCAGCAGAGAGGAGCTCCAGCCAGCAGCAGCGACACAACAAACACTTCTCCACAAATCCTCTGCAGAGAGGACACTTCACCTGCATCAAGATAGAGATCAGCAGCTCGTTCACATCACACCTGGAGAGAATCGACACATCAGGACGCGTTAGAAAGCTGAAAGTCCAAACACGCTGTAACATGGAGGACGCTCAGTCTGAGCAGCTATGACACTGTACCAACACTGAGCTCTGCAGAGGGATTTCAGTCTTCACAGAACCAAAACCTGAGGCTGTTTGTCATCACAGAGTTTAATGCAGTATGAACAGAACCAAACAGAACCTCCCACTAACTAACAGAGCGACGGATCTCACTATATCCAACACATAAACAGACAATTTGGACAAAGTAACATAAAGAATCGATTTTATTTTGTCCACAAACCAACAGAGAATCACAGGAACAAACATCTTCAGCTTCTGGAGAACGCCATGACCTGCTCCTCAAACATGGTGCAAACAGGAAGTCTAAATATCTGTGAGGATGAGTAAGTGAGACCGTCAACCAAAGGCCAGCTGTCCCGATGTGGTACAGTACCGTGAAGCTTCTTTGTTTCCATGCTTTAGGAGTCCAAGAACTGCAGACCAACCTTCTATCATCTCACACAGCATGAAATAACACCACGAGGACCTCCTAACCCTCCTAACCCTTAATGTGGATCTGTCATTGGACATCGTTTCTTCTTCTTGGTGTCAGCTGATGTTAAATTTGGGACAAACTCCAGTATGGAAATGTTTATTTATATATTAATTGTGTAATTCTGTCATAGCTGCACCTGATGGGATTTTCCAGTAAACAGTCGACATGTACGTTCATGACTAATCTTCTACATTAATTCAAGCAGGAAAACTACTCTTCTGTCAGCTCACCAGGTTTCCACCTCAGTCACCCAATAAACTCTTCAGGCTTTTCTGTCAACCAGCATTAATCCGACATGAAGGATATTTATATTGAGAGGAATCACTGCAATCAAGTTTTACTGAGGTCAACTCAAAGATCTCTGAATTGTGGAAAAGCATCTGCGTCTCTGCTAAGTCGCGGTCTTCCTTGATTGAATCAGTGTTATTCCGACCGCAGGACACATTTGCATGAAACACTTTTGCCTGTAGTGAAACGTTCAGTTATCTGAGGAAAAGAATCTGCACAAGAATGTCTTCTTTACCGTCAGCTGTATCAAGTGCAGAAGACGGAGGCCGGCCACTTTCTATCTCCTGTAATGAGGAAGGCCAATAATTTGAAATGGTGGTTTTGGGATGTGTGTGTGTGAGTGTGTGTGTGTGCGTGTTGGGGGGGTTGGGTGAAAGCTGGATCTAAGATTTCCCCTTCTCCGCATAAAGCCTCCTTTGTTGTGACTGCAGATTAGAGACTGGAACTGAAGTTCACAAAATACCTGCTTTCCCCTGAGTGGGCTCCCTGAAAGCTCACTTTTATTCCTCCAACCTTTTGAAATGTTCCTCTCGAGGCAGCTTCGGCGGCCGGCCCGGGCCAGGTGGCTTTCATCTGCTGATTTTGGTGGAAGCCGGCTGCTCGCGCACCGCCACCTGAATTAGCCCGTCCATCTCGACGACAATGCTGCCGAATCTTCTTTGATATACGATCGGCTGCCTGACGTGATAGGAAATCTTCAGCTGTGATTCGTGTTTGCACACATGGTTGAATCTAGTCCACGATCCTGAGACGCAGCACGCGGTAAATGTTACGTACGTGAAAGACAAAAGAGTTTTTATAAGATATCAGGAGGGTTTTAATTAAGGTATTATATTTACAAATAAATCTACAATACAAGAGACATTTCAGAGAGTTTGTAACGTTATATACTGTCATCACATTCATTTGCAAACTGTAGCTAGTTAATGTTATAAAAATTAGGTTTATACTGTGTTTCAGATGTCTTAAATCATATGATGTGTACGTGAGTTCCTACTCCTCACAAGTTCTGTTTTCACTTCTCTCTCTAATATGACTTTGTTGCTAAAGCTGGCAGGGTGAGGTAAAGTTCAGGTTAATGTATAAATAGAAGAAGTCCAGAACAGAACGAGGGTCAGGGACAGGTCAGAGAGGCTACATTTAAATTGGGGAAATGCTAACTATTAGAGGAAATTAAGAAGACTTATGATGCTATCTGTATCTATGGGGAGGGGTCCGAGACAGCCCATTAGAGAGTGTATAAGAACCAACTGTTGGAGCTCCTCAGGGAGCCTTTTCCCTGTAACCCCTTTTGTGTGGTGCACTGTTAAACGCTCCTTCTTGTACAAGAATAAATTCAACTTAACTTTGATACTTCGAATCCAGTCTTCCTTATTGAAGGGTCATTTGAAAATTCTTATAACAGTTATAAATGTTGCTCATGTGATATACCTATGTAGTTTGTCCAGCTAACTTTAGCCATATATTATAGCTAGGGTTTTAGACAGTCTGCGGGGACGTCACGGAGACTACGTCCAGGTTTTAGACAGTCTGCGGGGACGTCACGAAGACTACGTCCAGGTTTTAGACAGTCTACAGGGACGTCACGTAGAGGCCTCGACACTTGCGTCCTGATTCAAACTGTTCCACGATGATCCGTCACCACAGCATCAGTAAAATGTGTTGATCACACTTTATCTAATGGAAGTCACTCCTCTTCTGTAAAACTGATGAACTCTGAACTGAAACACTTTAAACGTCCTGATGGTTCTGATCCGTAAAGTTTGCTCTGTATCTATGAAGAAGCTCTGAAAATAAAACATGCAGCAGAATGAGGCCGTGAGCTTGCTCGCCTCCCGCTCGGAGGAGCCGGTCCTTCCAGAATTAGACTGCTCCCTGCTGATGAATGAAGACATTAATTGAAAATGGTCACTATAGGAGATCCCAACATGAGGCTGAGGGCCGTGCCAGCCAGATAAAGTGCTGAAAGAAAAATGAGACGCTGGGAGGAAAAATCGAGGGAGGGAGGGAGGACGGGGACACAAAGGACAATGTGGGGGATTGAAGGTGATCTCTTTCTCTGTTAACTGTGTCTTTCTCTGAATTTTACTGTTCAGCACAACAACATTCATATAACCTCATATACTTGACTTCAACTACAAGACGATGGCTTCCCATTAAACCCTGTTCTGTTTAATAAGACACGTTTTAACCCCGTGTTCATCGAATGTTCCAAATGTGTTTGACTCGTCTGGTTTTCATTAAATCTGTCAGAGATATTCACGTCCACAGACTGGAGCCACCATGAGGAAAGCATCAGCTCTGTGATTTACAGAGTTTCCTGATGGTCAGTGAAGTAAACTGTAGCTGCTGTTAGCTAATGTTAGCTCAGTTTGTTAGCTGGGCTGTTCGGACTGTGAGCTCAGAGCACCGGGGGAGTGTTAGTTAGTGTAATTAAGAGTATGGAGCCGTCAGCTCCACCCACTCTCCATCTCTTTGGCCATTTTTACATTAGCCAGGAGCCGATGGAGGCAAGACTGCCAAGATGGAGACGACCAGAGCCACCGCACGAGCTATTCAGAAACCTGTGGGGACGTCACGGAGACTACGTCCTGGTTTTAGACAGTCTGTGGGGACGTCACGGAGACTATGTCCTGGTTTTAGACAGTCTCAGAGGACGTCTCCGAGACTACGTCCAGGTTTTAGACAGTCTGCGGGGACGTCACAGAGACTACGTCCTGGTTTTAGACAGTCTGCGGGGACGTCACGGAGACTACGTCCAGGTTTTAGACAGTCTGCGGGGACGTCACGGAGACTACGTCCAGGTTTTAGACAGTCTGTGGGGACGTCACGGAGACTACGTCCTGGTTTTAGACAGTCTCAGAGGACGTCTCCGAGACTACGTCCAGGTTTTAGACAGTCTGCGGGGACGTCACAGAGACTACGTCCTGGTTTTAGACAGTCTGTGGGGACGTCACGGAGACTACGTCCTGGTTTTAGACAGTCTGCGGGGACGTCACAGAGACTACGTCCTGGTTTTAGACAGTCTGCGGGGACGTCACAGAGACTACGTCCAGGTTTTAGACAGTCTGCGGGGACGTCACGGAGACTACGTCCAGGTTTTAGACAGTCTGTGGGGACGTCACGGAGACTACGTCCTGGTTTTAGACAGTCTCAGAGGACGTCTCCGAGACTACGTCCAGGTTTTAGACAGTCTGCGGGGACGTCACAGAGACTACGTCCTGGTTTTAGACAGTCTGTGGGGACGTCACGGAGACTACGTCCTGGTTTTAGACAGTCTCAGAGGACGTCTCCGAGACTACGTCCAGGTTTTAGACAGTCTGCGGGGACGTCACGGAGACTACGTCCAGGTTTTAGACAGTCTGCGGGGACGTCACGGAGACTACGTCCATCACCGTAGTCCGTTTTAGACGGTCTGTGATTTTATTTCATTGAGGCATGTTTCTGGTTAAATATTTAAAAATCACACATGAATTTCCCGCCTAAATTAAAGAGTTTAAATCTGTGAATCTGTCTCTCTCTCGTGTAAATCCTGTCTCACCTTCAGCAGCTTCTGGATGTAAATTTAACATTAACGTTGTTTTTGCTGTTTTTTCACGTAACAAGCTGGAACGTGCCACAACACTTGGCTTCCTCTCCAAAGGCCAGAGTAATTCATGGTAATGCTCGTGCCCTCTAACTCTCTCGACCTGAGCTCTGACTGTCTCGTGCGGTCGCCATGGCTGCCGCAGGCTGTGATCTGTGAACACCACCCGCCCGTACGTTTATTTCTCAGGGAAACAATGCGGCTCGTTGCCCCTCTACCCTCCTGCTTTAACCACTGTTTAGCATAATTAATGTGATCGGCCCACAGCGAGGCTCAGTGAGCTCAAGCCTCCTGCCACTGGGAATCACATCGCCGCGATAACCGGTTTAACGCCAGAGTGGCCGAGCAGCTCGCCTTCATGGAGAGAAGAGATGGATACATCTGAACACATTAGAGCAGCTGCATGAGGCTGCTTTGTATGTATTTAAATTCAGCTCATTTAAATGCTCCGTCAGCCTGAACCTGCTGCAGAGCTTCAGTGACACTGATCAGGTGATCGGTCCATGATCCAGGTCACTGGTCTGCTGGAGTATGAATCTTTACTGATGATGAGCCAGGCTAACTGTTTCCCTCTGCTTCCAGTCTTTATGCTAAGCTAGGCTAACCATATCCTGGCTCCAGCACTGTACTGATAAAGACCTGAGAGTGATGTAAGCCTTCTCATCTCTTGGTTTACTTCACTATAACTTTAAAGTAGATTTGTTTTTCTATATTCATGACATTAACTTTCTATGATGTCATTTTGAATACTTCAATAATAATATACAGTATATTTAGTATTGTTAGTATATGATCCATGCTACAGTAATTCTATGACAATATCCAACAAATCTACAGTATGAAGCTTTTAACTAGTCATATAAAACAGATGCAGAATGAACTGACAGGCAATAAAAGCCTGAAATATAATATTAAACATATTATGAAATATAATATTAAACATATTATGAAATATAATATTAAACATATTAAATATATTATTAAATATGATAGTAAACATATTATTAAATATAATGTTAAACATATTATTAAACATAACCGTAAATATATTAAATATATTATTAAATATAATATTAAATATATTATTAAATATATTAAACATATTATTAAATATAATATTAAATATATTATTAAATATATTAAACATATTATTAAATATAATATTAAACATATTAAATATAATATTAAACATACTGTTAAATATAATATTAAACATATTAAATATAATATGAAACATACTATTAAATATAATATTAAACATATTAAATATAATATTAAACATACTGTTAAATATAATATTAAACATATTAAATATAATATTAAACATACTGTTAAATATAATATTAAACATATTATTAAATATAATATTAAACATATTAAATATAATATTAAACAGGGGAAAACATTTTTACAGTCAGAAAAACTGAAACATAATGTTTCATTCAGGACGAGTTACAGTGAATCTGAATTCTTCGACAGCTGGAGAGATCTGATGTGTTATAAATATAGACGACCTCTGAGCTCGAGCCAAACCTCCATCCTCCTCCACCTCCTCTTCATCCTCCTCCTCCTCCTCAGCACCTCCAACACATCCAAACAGCTCGACATCAGCTCTGTGTAAGTCGTGGTTTTATGTTTTTTTGTGTTATTTTAATTGGAGGACATCAGATTGTCGTCTTTGTGGAAACATATGTTGACCAACCCCCCCAGCAGATGTCCGACTCGAGGCTCCAACACGCCACTTCTGCTGCTGCTGCTCCTTCTCCTGGGTTCACATCACCAGTCTGAAGCTGAAGATCCTTTTATGATTTCTCTGAAATACAGACTGAACACTGAGGCATGATCTTTAAATCCTCGACCTCCAGAGATCCTCCAGTTGTTCTAAAAGAGGTTTACAATAGAAAAATAGAAAAGATGAAACGTTTGTCTTCACCGAGGTCAGCGGCGTCTCAAGAAACAATCACACACTTTGTATTCTTAAGATAACTTGTCAGTAACACTGTATTCATCCTGACACACACCCCAAACCCCGACAGACATTTATTTTTTAAATCACAAAATAAAATCTTTGTCATCACCCGACAGGACGCTGCTGGAGGATGGTCGATGGGCGTTTGATGGTTTCAGGGCAAACAGGACGACCAGAAGACATCATGTGATTTTCATGTGTGCATTCACACAGGAGGAGTCTGAACTTTCAAGGCTCCACCTAAGAAAACCTACCTTTTGGTAATCTGTGGTGACATTTTTACTTTACAAACAGGTCATATCAGTGCTCTGTGAACTTTAGTTTGAGTGGAAACCATCAGACGTCTTCCATGTTGAAGTCTGATGTTTTATCGAGCCGCCCGTCCACGCTGATGAACGTAATAACATCAAACTACTTCCTGTTTTGTCCCAGAGAGACGTGAGCTTTAACTTAGACACGTCTCAGGACGTTTGATGAAACATCCGACATCCTCATCGACACCACAGGATAAAAAAATAAAAATATGAATGATATGCATGAAGTCTTTAAACAGTCACATTCTCACAGTTTGTTTAAAGAAAACAACATTTTATTTGCGTTGGATGAAACGTTGACAGAACGTTGTGACGTGTTGGAGGAGGGACTGACGTGTGCTGGTGAAGTGTTGCCATCTGCAGCCTGCTGGCCCGCTCTTGGCATCGTGTCCGTCAGCCTTTCCCGTTCCCAGCGAGCGCAGATTAACAGACAAGCCGAGCTGTCTGGCATTCACGGACCCCCCCCCTCCCCCCGAGAGAGAATTATCTCACCCCTCTGCAGGCCCCGATACCACCGCCACTCCAACAAAACAGCTTTTCACACCCAAACACCCAGAGGAGGAAGCCATCGTCCTAATAATGCTGCAGCACAGAGGACGAGCATCTCCACCCGCTGCCAGAGAGCCGAGGACAAATCCAAGCCTCTGTTGTAGCTCTTCATCTTTATCTCTCCTCTCCTGCTGCTCACGAGCCTGTCACCTCTCCAGTGTTCAAATCCCAGCAGAGAAAAACCTTCAGCCACAGCAGCGACCAACGAGGAGGTGGCTGCAGCTCAAAGCGAGACTCGGCCGAGGGTCAGTTCATTGAAAACAAAAGCTTGGCTCGGTCCGGGACGCCTGGCTCCGTCCTTGCGGCCTCCTTCCCTCGGGTCAGAGAGGACGGCGAGGGACGGTGGAGGCAGATCAGGAACTGGCTGTGACGAGGAGGAGGTGGGCTGGGACGGGTCTTCATTACGGCCTGGCTCTGCTTCTCCTCATCTGCCTCCAGCCCTGAGTCTGATCCTGGAACTTTTCTGACAGCCAGGTTTGTTTTCTGTGCTGTAAGGCCACGCTGTGATGAACTGAGGTCAGGTGTGATCCTCGACTTACTGTGTTTGATGTTGGCTCTGGATGCAGAATCATTTAATATTGAGTCATTTTTAATTTCATTAATAAAAACTATGATGATCATCATAGCAGCAGCATGATCAGGACTGACGGACAGGACGACAGGAGCTGGAAGACCTCGACTAAATGAACAGATGAACCGTTCCAAACATTTAACCCTTCATTAAAGACACGGACACGAGGACAAGGGGAAAACATTTTGACTAAAAGTTGAATTAAATGTGACAAATTTTTATTAACCATGAAGGATAAAAACAACCTTTAAATCCATCCATTACCAGCATTCATGTGTTCGTCACTTTAATGTTGGGACGCACTGGTAGCTCACCTGGTAGAGGTGCCCCCCGTGTGCAAAGACTGCTGGGTAATCATAAAAATACAGCAGTGTAACAATTTTTGAGTTTGTTTTTAGTTTCCTGTTTTATTTTGTAGTTCTCTCTCTCTGTCATGTATTTCTACTTCCTGCCTTTGTTTTCCCGCCACTTTTTGATTCTGTTCCACCCTGATTGGTTACACCTGTCCCTCGTTGGTTTCACCTACGTCAGGTCGTCCTCCTGTGTCTTTGTCTGATCGTGCTGTGTTCTGTGCCAGGTGAAGTTACCAAAGTTACTTTTCATGTTCTCGTCTGCTTTTGTGTCACCTCCTTAAACTCACCTGTGACAGAGACAGCTGAAGAGTGACAGGAATGTGGAGAGAGAGAGAGAGAGACGGGGAACGACCTGCAGGACAGAGCCACAGGTCGGTTTCGAACGCTGGGCCTCCACAGCGAGCACTGAGCCTTCACACACAGGGCGGCTGCTCTACCAGCTGAGCTAAACACCGCCCCAGACAATCAGAGTATGGATTATAGTTTGTATTAATAATAAAGGAAAGTATCATAAAATGGAAGTATGAGGATCACATGCTGCAGAAATATAATTTTAATGTTGCTGTAATAATACGACAAACACGAAGGTAAACCTTTGAATCATTAACCGTCGTCAGAGACGAAGATTTAAATATTTATGTGAACATATTTTCATAATCTCGTTACGTTGTGTTCATCGTTCCAATTCAGTTTTTGATCAAACTGTGACGCCGCTCGCGCTCTGCATCACAAAGCCGAGAGGAAACAGAAAATATGTCGAGTGTTAATGTTAAACAATTCGTGGCTGCAGGCCGTCGGGCGGAGAGCCGCTTTAAAATATTTAAATTGAATCTGGAGCGGAGCCACCGGTGCTTGTTTTCAGATCTGGCCTGCAGGTTTGCAAACGCGATCGCAGCTTCAGGTCAAATATTTTCCAGAATCTAAAAACGTGACGTAAATCGTCCATATTTGAGCACTTAAAGGCAGCGATGCTCGGTGAAATCCAGCCTGCGGGGCTCACTGTGCATGTGAGAGTCATCCGTCATCGCCTGTGACTAGCACCACCTGCTCGCTGGGGACTACAATATGGAGGCCCTCCGTGATTAGCACCCCATGCTAACTGCTGTGACAGAGGGGCCCGTTCACGGGAGGAGGAGGAGGGGTGGATGCCAGGCGACAGGACTGATTAGTGTAGATTAATCGTAGTTAATATCATCGGGGACTTTCCACTGTGTCGCCACAGAACACACACTCATTAATAAGTGCTTTTAATTACCGTCATTAGCCTGAGTTTGTCCTCTTCTAAACAGTCCAGTTTGTTTCCCGGGACCTCCGTCACGGTGACAGAAACGTCCCCGAGCAGCACGAGGGAAAAAAAGCTTCAGACGAGCTTCACAGATTTACAGCGAGTCAAACAAACAGTTAGTGTGAGATGACTTTATTCAGATGTTTAAACAGAGCAGGAGTATGTTCGCACAGATCGTCTCATCCAGACCTCGAGCTGCACGCAGAGTTTTTCTGATGATCCATCATCATACCATCCGAGTCCAAACATCTACAGGAAGATTCATCTACACAAAGTTTGCAGAAGATGACAAGTGTCCAGTTTTAATACTTACATATATTACCATTAAAAACCTGTCTGTACAGTACAGACAGCCAGAGACACCATTCACCTGATTACAAGTCAGTGTAGCATCAACAGGAGTTAACATCTGTTGGTTTAATCTTCGGGTCACACGCCCATTCATGCTATCCAACTTAGATCAATGAACCACCAACATTTTTCATATGCGTGTTTTTTAATTTTTCAATACAAAGTTCAAAGTTTCTTTGGTCCGGTAGATCTGAATCAGATTTCTGCTGCTGGTCTGACAGCCTCCGGGCCTGAGGTGATCTTTGTGTGGCTCACAGAGATCCAGAGCAGCAGAGTCTTTGTTCCTTCAGCCCCCTGTTGCTCATATAAGTTGACAGCTGCTGGGTAATAAGTGTTTAAATGAGATAATTAATGAGCGCTGTCAAATGAGCACAGTCAGCTCTATTAGGGCTGAGAGCCGTCCCTCCTCTGTCCTCCTGCTAATGCTGATCCACACCACAAACACTGAGGGCCAGGAAAGTTAAAGTACCAATACTACAAGGAGAAAGTATGTGCTGTCATAACCAGGAAAGGTCATACTGGTATTAATTAATGTTTTCTCATTATAATATCCTTTATTGGTCAGTATACTGCTGTAAATAAAGAAAGGTAGAGGATCGAGTACAGAGCCTTGAGGGACACCACACCTTAAAGCACAAACTGCTGTTTGCTGGTTATGGATGTCAAGATGAAGTAAAATGTCACTGCTCATGAACTGAGATGAATTGTAACAGAGGAAACATTACCTGCAGATCACGAAACACAAAAATCACCATAGAAAACTTCAAAATAAAGGTGGCAAAACTACAGTATAAAATGCCCTGTTACAAGTAAAAGTACAAAAATATTAGAATCAAAATGTAGTAAAAGTACCAGAAGTACTCATCATACAGAATGGCCTGTATCAGAATATTACTGTGCTGGTAAAAAGTACAGTATTTGAGACTTTAGTAAAAAGTAGCATAAATTCCATAAATGGAAATACAAAGTACAAGTACCTCAAAATTGTACTTAAGCACAGTATTTTCTAAATATTTTGTTACCTTCCACGTCTGATTACGTTTTTGCACAAATCGTTCTAAAATAATACACGTAACATACAGATAACCTCTGGAAGTATCAGCTATGGTCCTGAATGATGAAGAACAGTCTCTACTTAAACCAACAGGCTTGTCTTGTTTGACGTGACGTGCCGTATGTGCTGTTATTCTTCTGTTATCTCCGACATCTTGTGTGGTTTGTGTTCTCACAGTATCAGCAGGGCAGCAGAGATGCGACAGAGGCTCCTGAGGGGCCCCTGTGGCCCCCCTGCTGAGTGTGACTTGGACCGGGACAGCGCCTTTGGTCATGCTTCCAAATGTTTCCATTGATGGGCAAGAAACATGTTGGACGGCGCTCCCAAAAGAAGATCCTCCCAAACACGGCTGGAGCCAAAACTCAATCAGGCCCGGGCTCTCGTGAGCGGTGTGGGTTCTGCTGGCAGCAGAACGTCTCACGTTCTGAAAGCGACTCGGTCGTGGCGGTATGAGCATGAATTATTGAAGGATTAGTAATGACGACGGTGGCCAAGCATTTGTATTCGCTGCCTTCCCCTCCTGGCTGTGGACGGACGCAGCAGATGCTCTCGTCCAGCTCGTATGATTTCTCTGAAAATGACTGATGATCATAAAGCGGTGACATCATCTTCACAGCTGGACGGACTGGTATCGATTACTTCTATTAAACATGTTCAGACGTGAACACATCTCCAGGTTTCATGTGAACGCTCTCTCCCTGCTCGTCAGCAGCTTGTTTATTTTACTGGTTCCAGTGTTTATGTCTGAGATCAGATAATGGTTTCAACTATTATGTCATAAAATAACACGAAATTATTCAAGAGTGGACGAGATGATTGACACAAAGCTGATTTTAAACAATGTTTAACAAAACAGATTCAATCTAATTTGAATGAATAAAACTTAAAAACATTTTTGTTTTCGTTTGAATGTTGACATTATTGGCAGTAAGTATTGGTAATATTTATTAGAATAAAACATAAATTATACACCAATGCTGTAAATAATCATTAGCAAATGTAATCAGAACTAAACGTAACAGAAAGTCATTATCGGTTCTAGTATTGCAGTTCTGCATGTGGTGTGTGGTAGAACTGTACTGTGTCTCTAACACAGGAAGCCCAAAACTGCACCTGAGGCTGGCTGCAGAAGTGAGTCAAGTCTCCATAAGTCCCCATGTTCAAATGTCCAACTTCACAGCAGAAATAAACATGTTTACAGCCTGGTACAAAAAACAGTTTTGGTCTCTGTAGCTAATTTCCCCGTTCATGACAACTGTACTGAGGGTGAATTTATATACAACTCACCTGTTCAGGTTATATTAAGGCTTAAAGTTATGCAGGATTAAGAGCGTGGACGCTTTGACTGACAGGTGGGTGTCGTCATAATACAGCTGTGAGGTCGGGCGGTGTTTACTGGTCAGTAACATGTCGAAGTTCTTCTGTCCCCGCCGGCTGTCGCAGCATCAAACACAGACGTGAGTTTTCTGTTTCCAGACGTCGTCATTCAGTCACTTCATAATCAGATCTGTCTCCTGCTGTCTCTGTTTTCAGAGTCACATGTCTTCCCGTCTTCAGCTCACACATGAACAATGTGAGTGACTGATGTGTCTGTTAATGGAGGACGGCGAAGTGACGGCGAGTCTTTTCACCGCAGACAGCTCCCAGTCGCTGCTCGTCTTCTCCAGCAGGTTCCACTGAATGGGAGGTGCTGGGAAGATGGTTGACCCTCGGCCTGGAGAGAGACGGGTGGTGTGGCTGTGTGTGTGTGTGTGTGTGTGTGTGTGTGTGACACACACACACACACACACACACACACACACACACACAGTTGGTTTCTATTTGTAAAGAATCGAAAAAAAAACAAATCACCAACAACAACAATAAAATGGATTTCAGTTGCCGGGATGGCAGCTGGGAGTGTGTGTGTGTGTGTGTGTGTGTGTGTGTGTGTGTGTGTAGCCTTCTCTAATGTCTCTAATCCTTCATAGTGAAAGTTGACCTTCACATTTAAAATCATACAATAAGTTAAAATAAGATAAAATATTGCTGATCAATATTAGTCAGTGCTGCTGCTGTATGAGACTTTTTGTTTTTAAACTGTCAACGTGACTTTACATGTTTTACATGTTTTTCTTTCAGTAATAAGTTCAGAATTAATTTAATTTAGTTAAATATCACATTCACTTCTGTATCAGACTGTATTTATCTGTTCGTCACGTGAAGAATACAAAATGTCTGAACGTCAATACACAAAAACAACTTTATATTTATATTTATTCCAAAAATTAATCTTAATCTGTTTCAGGCTAAAAAAAAAAAACATTAAAATGTTTAAAATGTTTTAAAATGTTTAAAATGTTTAAAATGTTTTAAAATGTTTAAAATGTTTTAAATGTTTTAAATGTTTTAAATGTTTTAAAATGTTTTAAATGTTTTAAATGTTTTAAATGTTTTAAAATGTTTAAAATGTTTTAAAATGTTTTAAAATGTTTAAAATGTTTAAAATGTTTTAAATGTTTTAAAATGTTTTAAAATGTTTAAAATGTTTAAAATGTTTTAAAATGTTTAAAATGTTTAAAATGTTTTAAAATGTTTTAAAATGTTTTAAAATGTTTTAAATGTTTTAAATGTTTAAAATGTTTAAAATGTTTAAAATGTTTTAAAATGTTTTAAAATGTTTTAAAATGTTTTAAATGTTTTAAAATGTTTTAAATGTTTTAAATGTTTTAAATGTTTAAAATGTTTTAAAATGTTTTAAAATGTTTAAAATGTTTTAAATGTTTTAAAATGTTTTAAAATGTTTTAAATGTTTTAAAATGTTTAAAATGTTTTAAATGTTTTAAATGTTTGTTTCTGTTTCCTGAAACCTGAATCTGAGTTCATGAAAGTGTCACACTGCTCTGTGTGAACACGTGATTTCAGGTTGGAAGATGAATTATGGTCATGATTGTCCTCACAAGTATAGTCAAACAAAACTTTATTTAAAATCCTTTAAAGTCACGTCTGTTTAGTTCAAACACATGTGTTCATTTGCACATACATGTCCATGTGTGTGTGTGTGTGTGTGTGTGTGTGTGTGTGTGTGTGTGTGTGATCCTTCAGCAGCAGATCAATTAAAAATGGTGAATGAATAAATGAAAGGTGTTTAAGCTGAGTTACTCATTCAACTGAGAACAGCAACCAGCTTCTTTGGCAACATCTGGACCTCCTCCTCCCTCCTCCTCCCTCCTCCCTCCTCCCCCTCTCCTCCTCCTCTCCTCCTCCCTTCATGTATGTATAATGGATGTGTTGGTTCTCTGAGCGGCCGGCGTGTCGAGAGGCCTCAGGTGAGAACAGTCAGCAGCGTTTCCTCTGAGAGCTCGTCGACACGTGAGGAGTCCCTGCACCTCCTTCACCTCCTTCACCTCCTGAAAACTCTTTAAACTAAAAAGGAGGCGTCAGGTTCAGGAGAAGTTTAGAAGACATGACTGTAGAGAGTCGTCATACAGACGCTGTACGAAACAAAGAGCTCAGACTCCTGACGTCCTCCAGCACTCCTCACCTGTCACTCATCCATCGCCTCCCAAACCTTCTCTCACTTTTCTCTCTCAGCGTCTCCGCTCCATCCTTCTCGTCTTCTTACCACCAGCCGACTTCGCTCCATCTCTGAACTCCTCCATCCATCTGCCTACAACCCTGATTTCTCCCCTTCATCCCTCCATCCTTCCTTCCCTCACCCCTCCATCTTTCCATCCTTCCCTCACTCCTTCATCCCTCCATCCTTCCCTCACCCCTCCATCTTTCCATCCTTCCCTCACTCCTTCATCCCTCCATCCTTCCTTCCCTCACCCCTCCATCTTTCCATCCTTCCCTCACCCCTTCCCTCCATCCTTCCCACAGTACAGACGTAGTCATACTTTAAAGGTTTCATCTTCAGTCCGGATCCTGATAAGAACACGGAGTTCTCTGATGATCTTCATTAGTCTTCATCAGCTAAATTAACGGTCACGTGTGGTCTGGTTGAAACTCTTCTTCTGTGGTGTGTTTAGGCAGCCGTGTTAACGACCAATCAGGATCTGTAAACAGAAGTCACATTCATTCATTCACAGTTTTGGTGACCTCACACCTGCGTTATGACATCATGGAGCCTTTTAATCCCTTTATATCGACTTCATTTGATTTATTTTATGAACTGCAGCTGAAAGTCTGCAAGAATAAAGAAACTGTGTGTGTGTGTGTGTGTGTGTGTGTGTGTGTGTGTGTGTGTGTGTGTGTGTGTAGCTGATCAACCTTGTTGTGTGTGGGCATGTCAGAGCTGCTGTCATCTGAAGTTTCACCAGCAGGAGGAGCTCTCACAATGCTGCAGGGCTTCACACTACACACACACACACACACACACACACACACACAGGTAAACAGATAAGTTTGTGGTTTGATACATTTGATAATGAAACTTCATATTTGACTGAAGAAAACTCAAAACTCATCATAAAAATGTTAAATTATTTATTTACTTTCAGTTTTCAGTAAAAATAATTCCAACGACAGAAAAGATAAACATGATGCTGAAAACACGAATCAAACATCTGATACAATCAAATAAAGTGACTAAAGTTTATTTTCATTCTTTGTTCAATAAAATGCTGAAAACTTTAAAAAAGTTTGATTTGATGATTTTTTAACTTTAAAAACTGTTTTTATTATTTGAATGTGAAAACATCAGGATGAACATACAAACTGGTCCTGTGCTCGCGGTCATGAAGCTGTTTCTGATCAGCAGTCCACTAATTGATTAAATTAACGAGCACATTAACATAATCAGCTGTTTTTATATTCACTCTGTGGGCGAACGAGACCCACAGCTAATCCTCTCTCTCTCTCTCTCTCTCTCTCATCCGTCCATCCATCCATCCTCTCCGTCCATCAGTCAGGCCGTCCGCCCTGTCACTCTCCATCAGTCTCCTTGGCGACGGGATGCTGGTGGTAACCCGCGGTGATGGGAGGCCGCTCTAATATGTAAAGCAGGCCGTCTGGACGCGGGCCGAGCTGTCAGGCGGCCCGGCTGCCTGTAGCTGCGAGGGAGGCCGCCGCTCGGGTCAACCCAAATCTATGCTAATTTGACATTTCCAAACTCATTTGCATACGTACACATCAAAGAGTTTCCTTTTAACCTCCTTCTGCTGCTGGAGACAGTTTAAAGAACAACGATCACAGCACATCACTCCACCTGCTGCTTCTTCATCATCTTCATCATCATCATCATCTTCATCATCATCTTCATCATCATCATCATCATCATCATCTTCGTCATCATCATCATCACCATCATCTTCATCATCATCATCTTCATCATCACCATCATCTTCATCATCATCATCATCTTTATCACCTTCATCATCATCTTCATCATCATCTTCATCACCTTCATCATCATCACCATCATCTTCATCTTCATCATCATCTTCATCATCATCATCATCATCTTCATCATCATCATCATCATCGTCGTTTCCTCTGTGAAGCTTCATTTTGAACACTGACCTTGTTGTCTGCACTGTGACATGTTGACTTATTTCCTTTTTGTGTGTAAATAAATGTACTTACTGACGCAGCCTGCTCAGGTATTTTAACACAGCTCCAAACATTTGTTCATCAATAAAATACATTTATAGAACTGAATAATTTTAAGTATAAAAAGTCAATCAAGTTAAATAAAATCAATATTTATTTTAATTAAATCTAATTAATCATTAAACTCAACATCATTTACCCCAAAACTTTAAATATTTGTGGCAGCTGCCTTAAGTACGTGAAGTACATGAAGTACATGAAGTACGTGAAGTACGTGAAGTACATGAAGTACGTGAAGTACGTGAAGTACGTGAAGTACGTGAAGTACATGAAGTACATGAAGTACATGAAGTACGTGAAGTCCATGAAGTACATGAAGTACATGAAGTCCTCATAACTTAAAAGAACCAAAACGTCAGGTCAGTATGTATTTAGAAACATTTTTCCGCTCTTCCTTTACAGACTTTAAATACATGAAACATTATTTGTTCTGCTAAAGAAGTCAAATCTATAAAAAGCTGAAATATTAATATTGATATTATAGAATCATTTTCTGATCTTTGTAGTTTGGCACGAGTTAAAAATTTTCAACTGGTCCATTTCAAATATTTTATTCATATTTTTAGATAATCCAGGGCGACGTCACGGACACGGCATCTAGTCTTACTGTCATTGGTTAGTTACTGCTAAGTTAGCTGCACAGCTAACTGAGCTAACTAAGCTAACAGCAGTTATGATGTGATGTGTGAGATGTTGCCTCTGTTTTTGGAGCATGAACTCGACAGGTGGAGTCTCAGTTCTGAGTTTACATCATGGCTGATGTGTCCACATCACATCTATAAAATAAAGTTTATTTTCACACTGTGACCACCTGAAGATGAAACAAAGCCAGATATTAAAGGATGGACTTCTCTTCTGTTATTTATCTGTTTTAATATGTGACTTTTATTTTGAAGTTTCAGTTCACAATAAAGCGCCGTGTGATTTGAATATGACCTGAAAACATCCTCATAATGTTTCCTTTAACCTCTGCTGTGATGTGGTGCGCTACAGTGGACAACGCTGCATAATGAGCGTGTGCTGAGCGGTCGGGGTTCGCTTTAATCCTTCGTGCTCGTGTTCGACCTCGGCACGCCGCGGCTCCGATTACAAACATGATCACGGCGCCGTCGTCGAGTCTGTTTGATATTCAGAGCTTTATTCAGCTGCACGACGCCTCGGGGGCCACGACCACACGACCACGCTGTTAGTGCTCAGTGTGGACTCACAGATTTAATCTGTCATCAATAATCTATGATCTCAGATTAACATGATTCATGTGTTCATCACTTTAATGCTGCAGCAGGTAAAGAAGGTTTTATTCACAGTAACACGTCATGAGAGTTTAGTCTGTGTGTGTGTTAAAGGTGACATCAAGCAGTACTGAATGCCCTCGCCTCACTATCTCCTTCCTAAGGTGAAGGAGAAGTGACAGTGACTGCTAAAGGCCCGATCGACAGTCTGTGAAGAGGACCTGCAGCGTCTGCAGATGAAGTCTGGTTGTGAGGTAACAAAAACATAACGAGTCTGATGATTAAACACTAATGAAAACAGAGTTATGAAGATTATATTCTGTAAACAGATGCTCATAAATCTGACACACAGCGGACCTTTAACAGTGACCGTTCAGTCAAATGTCTGCTGGACGATCAGAAGAAGTTTCAGGTCGTCTGTTTCTCCCTTTCTCTGCTAGAAATCATTAAAACAAGTTTACTGCGTTACCTCAGAACAGAAATGAAAGAAATTCAAGTGGATATTTTAAAATAGTCCATAAAACAGTGTGTGTGTTGTTATTGTAACGTTGTGTGTTGTTATTGTGACGTTGTGTGTTGTTATTGTGACGTTGTGTGTTGTTATTGTAACGTTGTGTGTTGTTATTGTAACGTTGTGTGTTGTTATTGTAACGTTGTGTGTTGTTATTGTGACGTTGTGTGTTGTTATTGTGACGTTGTGTGTTGTTATTGTAACGTTGTGTGTTGTTATTGTAACGTTGTGTGTTGTTATTGTGAACGTTGTGTGTTGTTATTGTAACATTGTGTGTTGTTATTGTAACGTTGTGTGTTGTTATTGTGAACATTGTGTGTTGTTATTGTAACATTGTGTGTTGTTATTGTAATGTTGTGTGTTGTTATTGTAATGTTGTGTGTTGTTATTGTAACGTTGTGTGTTGTTATTGTGAACGTTGTGTGTTGTTATTGTGACGTTGTGTGTTGTTATTGTAATGTTGTGTGTTGTTATTGTAATGTTGTGTGTTGTTATTGTAACGTTGTGTGTTGTTATTGTAACGTTGTGTGTTGTTATTGTGACGTTGTGTGTTGTTATTGTGACGTTGTGACGTTGTGTGTTGTTATTGTAACGTTGTGTGTTGTTGTTACGTTGTGTGTTGTTATTGTGTGTGTTGTTATTGTGACGTTGTGTGTTGTTATTGTAACGTTGTGTGTTCGTTGTGTGTTGTTATTGTGACGTTGTGTGTTGTTATTGTAATGTTGTGTGTTGTTATTGTAACGTTGTGTGTTGTTATTGTGAACGTTGTGTGTTGTTATTGTGACGTTGTGTGTTGTTATTGTAACGTCGTGTGTTGTTATCGTAACGTTGTGTGTTGTTATTGTGACGTTGTGTGTTATTGTGACGTTGTGTGTTGTTATTGTGACGTTGTGTGTTGTTATTGTAACGTTGTGTGTTGTTATTGTAACATTGTGTGTTGTTATTGTAATGTTGTGTGTTGTTATTGTAATGTTGTGTGTTGTTATTGTAACTTTGTGTGTTGTTATTGTAACGTTGTGTGTTGTTATTGTAACGTTGTGTGTTGTTATTGTGACGTTGTGTGTTGTTATTGTAACGTTGTGTGTTGTTATTGTAACATTGTGTGTTGTTATTGTAACGTTGTGTGTTGTTATTGTGACGTTGTGTGTTGTTATTGTAACGTTGTGTGTTGTTATTGTGAACGTTGTGTGTTGTTATTGTGACGTTGTGTGTTGTTATTGTAATGTTGTGTGTTGTTATTGTAACGTTGTGTGTTGTTATTGTGACGTTGTGTGTTGTTATTGTAACATTGTGTGTTGTTATTGTAACGTTGTGTGTTGTTATTGTGAACATTGTGTGTTGTTATTGTAACATTGTGTGTTGTTATTGTAATGTTGTGTGTTGTTATTGTAATGTTGTGTGTTGTTATTGTAACGTTGTGTGTTGTTATTGTGAACGTTGTGTGTTGTTATTGTGACGTTGTGTGTTGTTATTGTAATGTTGTGTGTTGTTATTGTAATGTTGTGTGTTGTTATTGTAACGTTGTGTGTTGTTATTGTAACGTTGTGTGTTGTTATTGTGACGTTGTGTGTTGTTATTGTGACGTTGTGACGTTGTGTGTTGTTATTGTAACGTTGTGTGTTGTTATTGTGACGTTGTGTGTTGTTATTGTGACGTTGTGTGTTGTTATTGTGACGTTGTGTGTTGTTATTGTAACGTTGTGTGTTCGTTGTGTGTTGTTATTGTGACGTTGTGTGTTGTTATTGTAATGTTGTGTGTTGTTATTGTAACGTTGTGTGTTGTTATTGTGAACGTTGTGTGTTGTTATTGTGACGTTGTGTGTTGTTATTGTAACGTTGTGTGTTGTTATCGTAACGTTGTGTGTTGTTATTGTGACGTTGTGTGTTGTTATTGTGACGTTGTGTGTTGTTATTGTGACGTTGTGTGTTGTTATTGTAACGTTGTGTGTTGTTATTGTAACATTGTGTGTTGTTATTGTAATGTTGTGTGTTGTGTATTGTTGTGTGTTGTTGTTGTTGTTGTGTTGTTATTGTGACGTTGTGACGTGTGTTGTTATTGTAACGTTGTGTGTTGTTATTGTGACGTTGTGTGTTGTTATTGTGACGTTGTGTGTTGTTATTGTGACGTTGTGTGTTCGTTGTGTGTTGTTATTGTGACGTTGTGTGTTGTTATCATAACGTTGTGTGTTGTTATTGTGACGTTGTGTGTTGTTATTGTAACGTTGTGACGTATGTTGTTATTGTAACGTTGTGTGTTGTTATTGTGACGTTGTGTGTTGTTATTGTAACGTTGTGTGTTGTTATTGTAACATTGTGTGTTGTTATTGTAACGTTGTGTGTTGTTATTGTGAACGTTGTGTGTTGTTATTGTAACATTGTGTGTTGTTATTGTAACGTTGTGTGTTGTTATTGTGAACATTGTGTGTTGTTATTGTAACATTGTGTGTTGTTATTGTAATGTTGTGTGTTGTTATTGTAATGTTGTGTGTTGTTATTGTAACGTTGTGTGTTGTTATTGTGAACGTTGTGTGTTGTTATTGTGACGTTGTGTGTTGTTATTGTAATGTTGTGTGTTGTTATTGTAATGTTGTGTTGTTATTGTAACGTTGTGTGTTGTTATTGTAACGTTGTGTGTTGTTATTGTGAACGTTGTGTGTTGTTATTGTGTGGCGTTGTGTGTTGTTATTGTAACGTTGTGTGTTGTTATTGTGACGTTGTGTGTTGTTATTGTGGCGTTGTGTGTTGTTATTGTAACGTTGTGTGTTGTTATTGTGTTATTGTGTGTTGTTATTGTAATGTTGTGTGTTGTTATTGTAACGTTGTGTGTTGTTATTGTGAACGTTGTGTGTTGTTATTGTGACGTTGTGTGTTGTTATTGTAACGTTGTGTGTTGTTATCGTAACGTTGTGTGTTGTTATTGTGACGTTGTGTGTTGTTATTGTGACGTTGTGTGTTGTGACGTTGTGTGTTGTTATTGTGACGTTGTGTGTTGTTATTGTAACGTTGTGTGTTGTTATTGTAACATTGTGTGTTGTTATTGTAATGTTGTGTGTTGTTATTGTAATGTTGTGTGTTGTTATTGTAACTTTGTGTGTTGTTATTGTAACGTTGTGTGTTGTTATTGTGAACGTTGTGTGTTGTTATTGTGACGTTGTGTGTTGTTATTGTGAACGTTGTGTGTTGTTATTGTAATGTTGTGTGTTGTTATTGTAATGTTGTGTGTTGTTATTGTAACGTTGTGTGTTGTTATTGTAACGTTGTGTGTTGTTATTGTGACGTTGTGTGTTGTTATTGTGACGTTGTGACGTGTGTTGTTATTGTAACGTTGTGTGTTGTTATTGTGACGTTGTGTGTTGTTATTGTAACGTTGTGTGTTGTTATTGTGACGTTGTGTGTTGTTATTGTAATGTGTGTTGTTATTGTGACGTTGTGTGTTGTTATTGTGACGTTGTGTGTTGTTATTGTGACGTTGTGTGTTGTTATTGTGACGTTGTGTGTTGTTGTGTTGTTATTGTGACGTTGTGTGTTGTTATTATAACGTTGTGTGTTGTTATTGTGAACGTTGTGTGTTGTTATTGTGACGTTGTGTGTTGTTGTTGTTATTGTGACGTTGTGTGTTGTTATTGTGACGTTGTGTGTTGTTATTATAACGTTGTGTGTTGTTATTGTGACGTTGTGTGTTGTTTGTGTTAATGAAGTTGTGTGTTGTTATTGTGACGTTGTGTGTTGTGTGTGTTGTTATTGTGACGTTGTGTGTTGTTATTGTGACGTTGTGTATTGTTATTGTGACGTTGTGTGTTCGTTGTGTGTTGTTATTGTGACGTTGTGTGTTGTTATTGTGACGTTGTGTGTTGTTATTATAACGTTGTGTGTTGTTATTGTGACGTTGTGAGTTGTTATTGTAACGTTGTGTGTTGTTATTGTGACGTTGTGTGTTGTTATTGTGACGTTGTGTGTTTTTAATGTGACGTTGTGTGTTGTTATTGTGACGTTGTGTGTTTTTAATGTGACGTTGTGTGTTGTTATTATAACGTTGTGTGTTGTGTCATGTTATTGTGACGTTGTGTGTTGTTATTGTGACGTTGTGTGTTGTTATCGTGACGTTGTGTGTTGTTATTGTGACGTTGTGTGTTCGTTGTGTGTTGTTATTGTGACGTTGTGTGTTGTTATTGTGACGTTGTGTGTTGTTATTGTGACGTTGTGTGTTGTTATTGTGACGTTGTGTGTTGTGTGTGTGGCCTCTCCTCGAGCATGAAGTCACTCTGGTGATTTCACGAGAACAGAATCACCGGGGACGGAAACGTGACGCTGTGCAGCTGCTGTGTTTTACCGGCCAAACTGTCAACATGAGATGTTTTCACACCTTAAAGATCCTGTTCACACACACACACACACACACACATACACACACACACACACACACACACACGCTGGCACAGTGCTGCTGTTAGCGGCTGCAGTGTCTGGGGAGGAGCGGTGGACGGATGGGTCACCCAGCTTGGTTGGCAGCTCGGCTCTGGCTTTGGCTCGACTTGCCGTCTGCGTGCACTCATGGTGTTGGCAGGTCACACTCACACACACACACACACACACACACACCCTCCTCAACCACCACCACCACCCCCCCGAACCTCTCCTGGCTGCAGATTACACACCTACATGCTGGATGGGAGGTGAGGGGTGGAAGGGGGATGATGGGGGAAGGGAAGCCCCAACTCCCCCAACACCTCACACACACACACACACACACACACACACACACACTCCTGATGTCAGCTGGCTGTGAAAGGCGGAGGCTGACCGCTCGCTGTGATTAAGCACCAACTGGGCTCCGGCCAGCGGACTGGAGCCACGCCATGCTGCCCCGTCCTGCTCCTCCACCAGCCAACATCCTCCTCCTTCATCTCCTCCTCCTCCTCCTCCTTCATCTCCTCCTCCTCGTTCATCTCCTTCATCTCCTCCTCCTCCTCCTATATCTCCTCTTTCTTCATCTCCTCCTCCTCCTCCTTCATCTCCTCCTCCTCCTCCTTCATCTCCTCCTCCTCCTCATGTCCACAGCTTTTCATTTGCTCCTCAGGTGTTTATCTGTGCTGAATGCTGTGAAACGTTTTATTTCTCTCTCTCCTCATTCACTGTCTGTGTCTCTCGACCACAGCTGTCTCTCTCTCTCTCTCTCAAACTAAATTAAACTTGGTGTTTCAGTTTGCAGCTCAGACTCTTACACGCAGGTCGAGTATCAGTTTCAGACTGTGGCTCCGTGTGACCGTTCATCTGAAAAGCTTCTCCGTGCACACGTTAAAGACGTAAATAAAAAAAACACGTCTTCTTGTGTTCAGGGTCAAACAGCTTGATGTCACTTCCTGTCTCATTGGAGGTTTCTTCAGTTGGTTCCTGTGTTTTTTAATATTATATTTGATATTAGACAGAAAACAAACATTCAGCAGATGTTGCTCTGATGTGAAGCTAGCATTCATTACTTCAGTTTAAACCAAACATTGTTTCATAAACAGCTCCAATATTTATTTGCTGACGCTGCCTGAGCTGTCAGCCTCTCCTTCATGTTCATGCAGCGCATGAATCTGACGGAGGATCAGTCGACACTCAAACAGTCACTGATGTGATATTCAGTCAATATGGGATCAATCAGAAGGCATCAGATCAGATCAGAGGTGAACCGCACGGACGGTGAGCTGAGAGAAAGAAAGATGGCTTCCTGTTCAAAGCAGAGACACAAACACGCACACACACACACACACACACACACACACACACACACACACACACACACACACACACACACACACACACTCAGCAGGACTCTGGTTGATGATGCATGAAGTCCGGACTGCAGCCAAGTCCTCTCGAGCCTCGACAGGCTAATCTAAAGCTACTGCTTGCCTGCTGCTTCACTGAGCGTGCTCCGTGGGACACACGCCATCCAGCCTGCCGCCACTCTGCTTCGCCCAGCCCGTAGCCTCCAGTCCATCCATCCGTCCATCCATCCGTCCATCCGTCCTGCCCGGGTTGGCCTGAGCCCACGCCGCCTCCAACACTCATGATGGCAGAGTTTCAGCAGGATCCCGAGGGATGGATGGAGAGCACGTTGAGTATGTCATGTCAGAAACACTTTGAATCACTGAGGAGGTGACACAAGGTGAAGAGTTCATTGAGAAGACGCCAGGCAGTTTACATGTTCACCACAGACTGTCTAAAACCTGGACGTAGTCTCCAGACTGTCTAAAACCTGGACGTAGTCTCCTCACAGACTGTCTAAAACCTGGACGTAGTCTCCGTGACGTCCCTGCAGACTGTCTAAAACCTGGACGTAGTCTCCGTGACGTCCCCACAGACTGTCTAAAACCTGGACGTAGTCTCCGTGACGTCCCCGCAGACTGTCTAAAACCTGGACGTAGTCTCCGTCAGACTGTCTAAAACCTGGACGTAGTCTCCGTGACGTCCCCGCAGACTGTCTAAAACCTGGACCAAAACTGTTTTTTGTACCAGGCTGTAAACATGTTTATTTCTGCTGTGAAGTTGGACATTTGAACATGGGGACTTATGGAGACTGACTCACTTCTGGAGCCAGCCTCAAGTGGACGACAAGAGGAACTGCAGTTTGTGGTACTTCCTGTGTCGGCTTCACTTTGATTGGTTGATGTTGTTTCTGCTGTTTTCCATGTCTTTGTTTGTGTGGGTGTGGTCTCTGCTCTCTCATCTGTCAATCATCTGTAATCAGCGCACCTGTCGGCCATCTTGTCATCACACCTGTCTAGAACAAACTCTCTGTGGTTTGTGTGAGAGGAGGGTGTTACAGTAATCGAGTCATGAGGTGAACACAGCCTGGATCAGGAGCTGGACAGCACGTTGAGTCAGGTGAGACCTGACCAGGTAACCAAGGCAACGTGATCAGAGAAGGTCAGCTGGTCATCGATCATGACTCCTAAGTTTCTTGCTTCCCTTGTGTGGATGTGAGAGAGGACGTCAGTGTTGATGTTGATGTCATGGTGTGTAGTTGGATTGTAACAACATTTCATTGGTAGTTTCTCATATTTTAAATGAGCTTTCATCTTTCTGTGTGATGTTCTCCTCGTGTCTGCTCCTCTGGCTTCCTCCCACAGTCCAAACACACGCAGGTCAGTGAGTCTGTAGATGACGTGAATGTGAGCATGAATTGTTGTTTGTCTCTATGAACTGGCAACCTGATGAGGATACGTGGTTATAAAATAACAGAAGGATGTGCTGCAGGTTGGAAGAGTTTTGCAGGTGGTGCAGGAGAGTCAGTGGATTTTGTAAAATGGATGATGAAGATGATAAAACCATGATCACTGCGACCGAACTGTCACGTTGGTGAACGTTGTCCGACACTTTAGCTGCATGTTTTGGTGGAAATGTAGCTTCAGGTCTGCAGTGATATGAGATCTGGAGGTTTTGGCCTAGAATCAGCAGGTCTCTGAGGCCTTCAGCTACAGACCGCCATCACAACCCAAAACCACTTTAATATCATGTGTGTGTTTGGTTGTGTGCCCAGGTTATCCCGCCACGTGTTTGTGATACTGAAAGCCGACTGCCAAGGGCCCCCGGAGCCCCCTGAAGGCTCCTGTTAGCTCACTGTCTCTCAGTAATGGGCCCAGTTCACATAATAATCAGATCCATGGATCGACGGGGTCGGTCGGTCGGTGATGTGAGAGGAAAAGGTCAGAGGTCATCGCTCACTATGAAGAAGAGGAGCAGAGGCCGGCTGTCCTCACGGCAGTGAACGCACCGTCGATCCGCTTCCTCATTTCATGTGGAAAAAAACAACTAATTACGTGGAAATATGATAATGTATAACGCTGGGGGAGCCGCCTGCCCAGCCCCGCTCATTACCCAGACTCCCCTGCTCCTTCTCCTCCCCCCTCTCCTCTCCTGGTATTTCTCCCAGGGAGTCTCGCCCTTTCACGACTGGAGAAACATTAGCGGCCAGTCCGGCTTGTTTTGCATCAAAACGATGCTTCATTTGCATAATCTGAGAACGAGCTCCTCAGACACCACCTCCCCCCCACAAACACCCCCACCACCACCATCACCACCAACCAAACTCTCCCGTCTTCCAAAGGAGGTGACACCCCCCCCCCCAACATCATCATCTCCTCCTCTTTCTTCGCTCTCGTCATCTTCTCGACCATCCAGTCGTCTAATTCCTCTTCAATCCAACCTCACCTGATAAGTCTGGCTTCAGGTGTGTGTGTGTGTGTGTGTGTGTGTGCGTGATCTATTTCCCCTTGTTGACCCCACCCGCCTCCCGACATCACTCCATCCTGTCCTGAGGGAGGAGGGCGTCAGTCATTCAGTGATTCTGACGTATCAAAGTTGACAGGTTCCCAGTGTGACTCTGGGCCTGAACTGGTCACCAGTATGACTCTTTAATGGGACTAATGGGCCTGAGAGAAGATCGAGGTTGACTCTAATACACACTCACACATTGTTAGTGTGTTCACCCTTAAAGCGGAGCTGCCGTTCAGCTCTGTATGACACACTAACTCTAAATCCCATCAGGCACGGCGGCGACGCGCTCTGATCGAGCCCGTTCTAGACAATGATGATGTGATTCCACGAAACACTCGAGATATAAAGGAAACAATTTAACTAGAAAGCTACTCAAGTTCACAAAGAAAAACACTTCTTAAAGTGACGGTTTGTTTTTTCTTAATTTACAGAAAATGTTACACAGATTTGGAAACAATAAAAAAAAAACAGAAAACAACTGTAAAAATTTTCCATAAACTGAGTCACAGAGTCTGAATGTAAAGATACACACTGATGTAAAACTATTAAGACACATACAGTACATATATATCTAATTACAGACAATTACTGTCATTTTATGTCTCTGTCATACATTCCATTCCTTTTTTTCCCCAATACTTTTTCTGTACAAAATATAGAGAAATAATTATAATTTGTCATTTATTGCATAATACTTATATTAAATTTAGTTAGTTTGGTTTCACATACAATAAAAACAGAAAACAACTGTAATAATTTTGCTATTTTCTGTAAATTAGGTTACCAAGTTAAAATTAGAAAGAAAAACATAAAATAAAATTGTTAGTATGGACAACGTTTATATAACGAGCCATATATTTAAATACAGAAACGTTTTGTCCTTTTACATACATTTGTATGTAATTTAAGAAAGCAGAAAAATACTGTATAAATAATAAAGTAATTTTTCTGTACAAAACATTAAATAATTCGGGGCGGTGTTTAGCTCAGTTGGTAGAGCAGCCGGCCGTGTGTGAAGGCTCAGCACAGCGTTTGAATCCGACCTGTGGCTGTTTCCCGCATGTCTCTCTCTCTCTCTCTCTCCACATTCCTGTCACTCTTCAGCTGTCTCTGTCAAATAAAGCTCAAGAAGGCCAAAAAATATAATAAAATAAAATAATTGTTATTTTCCATAAATTAGGCTGAGTTTGAAGTACACATTATTATATAAAACTAATAAGAGTTAACTTAAAATTTCAAATTAAATCAATTTAAAAAACAGAAAACTACTGTAAAAAAAAAAATAGGTTGTTTTACATAAATTATGTTAGTTTGAATATAAAGGTACACGTTCATGTAAACTAATAAGATTTACCTTATTAAGCCTAAAATGTTTTTTTAGTGATTAACCAATTTTAAAAATATTTGCATATATTCATTTCTTTGACTTTACGTGTTTGTTGTTTTCTGTGTTGTTTCCTGCAGAATAACTCGTCACATGATGAAACAGGTGATGATCGCACCCCGTGAATGTGAAGAAATCTTTTTTCTGCAGACAGGAAGTGGAAACCGTGCATGTTAACGATGCGACAGATTTATTGTTGTTTCAGCTCGTGTTTACAGACCACACAGACTCTGAACACGGCGTAATGATGGAGGAATATTCAGCTTTCACTCTGAATCTCTTAATAAAGACGTCCTCCTCTCTCAGCCTCTCGCTGGGGGAGGGAACGCATTCGATGCCACCGAGCTGAACGGGTGCCACGAGGCTGGCAGGGCCCGCCGCTCTGATTCTCCTGCCAACACATTGGCGGTGGAGAGGCTTCAGTGGACGGCTCCAAAGCCGAGCTGCTTTAATCTCTCACTTTATTCGTGGCTGTAAAGAGGCTGTGCAGAAACCCTCAGCTTTGACTGGAAGGTGTTGGCTGCTTACCTGATAATTACCGAACTCCAGAAAACTGTCGTTCAAAGCGCCGTGAACAGATTCTCACTTTGTCAGCCAACAGATCTGTTAGAAGGCGGCGTCGACCGCCAACAGATAGAAGGCCGACACAGATCCACCGCTCCATGAACACGAGGACAAAATGTCCTCCACGTTTATGGCCGACAAAGTAACTCAGTCTTCTTCTTCTTGTTTCTTTTCTGCCTCCGCTCGTCAGCACAGATTGTTCCAGGATTTAATCATGGGTCAGCGAGGAAGGGAAATTAATTTCAGGCCGTGCAGGAGTCACGGCGTCAGGCTGACGGGGACCCCGGGGGGCCTGAGGAGGTGGGCACGGGGCCAAACGCCGTGGCAAAGTCTACTAAAGTCACCACGCAAAGGGTAGCAGTCAGAAGTGATCAGAGAACGCCGGACGGTCGACTGGAAGTCAGGCGGAGCTGCAGCGATGTTTCTGGCACTAAAGCATCCAAATGGACTTAAATCATGTGTGACAGACGCGCCTCAACTTCGGCACAACTTTCTTTATCTGACCTCTGACGGCGAGGTCGCGGCGCTTTTTATCTGACTTTTGTAATTTTAATTATTTTCTGTAAAGAAACGTCACAATGACGTTCATCCAAAATCTGATGATCATTTCTGCTTCAAATGTTTCTTTATCAAATTAAATTTAAAGTTCTTAGGAAGTAAAATTCATGAATAAAGCAATAAAAATAATTACATAATTGAATCAAGTTGTATGTAAAATGAAAGTAACAAGTAACTATATCTGTAAGTTAAAAGCACTCTAAAAACATAAATAAATGTATTAATGTATTAAAATTACACATTATCTGTAAATCAACAAACAAACTGTTTTTTTAAGTATTCTTACTTTATTATTTATACAGTATATTTCTGCTTTGTTAAATTACATACAAATTCATGTAAAATGACAACAATGATCTGTAATTAAATATGCAGCTTATTATATAAATGTTTTTGTCCACACGACTCTTCATCCTTCAGTTCATCACAAACATCTGTGGATAGGAAAGTAATGAGTAACTAAAGTTGCCAGACAAAAGTAATAGAGTAAGTCCACATACTTCGAATCAGTACATAAATCCTAGTCGTGTTCTTCCGTCAGCACACTTCCTTCCTCCTGGATGGTTTTCCCAGCGATCGGACCCTCCACAGGCCGAGCTGCCGCTCTGTGGTTTTCTGACATGTGTTTAAACACTCAGACCCGGAGGAGATGCTCAGTGAGCCCAGGGAGGAAGAACTTCATAATCAAGTCCATCCATCCAGAAATATCCAAATCTAATGTGCAGATATCTGAATTCACTGAGTTTCATGCTCAATCACCCTTTAGAAAGAAAATAAGACTCGTTCCTGCTCTCCAGAGGATGAACCCCTCCTTTGCTGTCTGTTAAAACTGTGTACACGCATCAAAATGAGGTTGTCTTGAACGATGATAGATGGTTTTATCCCGTGAAGTGGATCACAGTGGACGACAACCGACACAGCATCCGAGAAGTTTGAAGATTTCCACGTGTTCGGGGTCACAACACAGCCGCTATCCTACACACCGCTTCAGACGCCATGTTACTTTACGTTCTTGTTCCCGGAAGTCGGCCCTGAGCACTTCCCGGGGATCTCACGCAGGTTATGAGGTCAGTTATTGGCTGAGTCATGACAGGGAAGACCATCTGAACAGATCCTGGATCTGAACCCGGCGTGAGGTTGTTGATCAGTGGTCTGTTATTAATATCAAAAACAGAACCTGGACTTCTGCTGCTGGTTCATCCATTAAAGAGGATTTTCCTACATCACCTGTAGAAGCTATCCACCGGTGTGTGTGTGTGTGTGTGTGTGTTATAACAGAGGTGAACAGGTCAACTCGGCTTCTTTCACCCAGCACCTCAGTGGGGAGTGACCAGTGTTTGTGTTTCAACCCGGGAATTAATGAGGACAACAGAGAACGACGACACAGCACAGAAATACAACAAGAAAAAAAGGAGGTTTACAGTCCTGTCACCTTCAACTCTCCATGAACTCTTAAATGGTATTTTAACGAAGTGATCACATGACAATAATCAGAAACTTGACGTCCTCGGGTAGTTCCGGTTCAGTGGGTTCAGGTTTTTGCTGGATTTTCACATTTATCTGCGTCACATAAAGACAGAGAGTTGGAGGCGGTGAGGCGGGGGGCTGTAAAAATAAAAGTCCTGGAAACCTCACAGCACATTTCCTGTCTGCTCTCTCCCCTCTCTCTCTCTCTCTCTCTCTTTTGGCTTTAAGACTGAACCAGTCGAGGAAACTTGCTCGCCCTTTGTTCTCCTATCTCACAGTTTACCCCCGCTCTCTCTCTCTCTCTCTCTCTCTGGTGTTGGATGCCAGACGTCTCAGGGTGACGGCGAGCTGTGGAATAAAGGGGGGGTGAGTGTGAAGTGTGTGTGTGTGTGAATGTGTGTGTGTGACAGCATTCCTCTTCCTCTGAGCGTGTGCAGGAGATGAAGAAGACGAACAGAGGAGCTCCAATAAGGTAGGTGCTAACCAACCAACTTCACTTCACACACACTTGGTTGTTGCCTTGAGGCCTTGAGACAGAGAAGAAACACAGATTAGAGGAAAATGAGGGGATTTCCTTTTCTTTAATTCTCTCATTCTTCTGTCCTTTGGCTTGTTTCTAATCTAAAACACTCACACACTCGTAAACACACACATTCATCGTAGTGTAAGTGTGTGTCCCTTCAGTTTTACGGGCTGAGGATGTGATTAAAGTGGCAGGAGTTCAGTGGAAACTTTCTCTGCAGTGTTTTTGTTGCAGTGAGTTCAGCTCCTGCAGAGCAGCAGATGCTACCTGCTGCAACAACACAGAGCTGCTAAAGATCTGCATCTATGTTCACTGTAAGAAGGGATAAACTCACTGTATGAACAGATAAACTCACTGTATGAACAGATAAACTCACTGTATGAACAGATAAACAGATAAACTCACTGTATAAACAGATAAACTCACTGTATGAACAGATAAACTCACTGTATGAACAGATAAACTCACTGTATGAACAGATAAACTCACTGTATGAACAGATAAACTCACTGTATGAACAGATAAACTCACTGTATGAACAGATAAACTCACTGTATGAACAGATAAACTCACTGTATAAACAGATAAACTCACTGTATGAACAGATAAACTCACTGTATGAACAGATAAACTCACTGTATGAACAGATAAACTCACTGTATGAACAGATAAACTCACTGTATAAACAGATAAACAGATAAACTCACTGTATAAACAGATAAACAGATAAACTCACTGTATGAACAGATAAACTCACTGTATAAACAGATAAACTCACTGTATAAACAGATAAACAGATAAACTCACTGTATGAACAGATAAACTCACTGTATAAACAGATAAACTCACTGTATAAACAGATAAACAGATAAACTCACTGTATAAACAGATAAACAGATAAACTCACTGTATAAACAGATAAACTCACTGTATAAACAGATAAACAGATAAACTCACTGTATAAACAGATAAACTCACTGTATAAACAGATAAACAGATAAACTCACTGTATGAACAGATAAACTCAAAGTATAAACAGATAAACTCAAAGTATAAACAGATAAACTCACTGTATAAACAGATAAACAGATAAACTCACTGTATAAACAGATAAACTCACTGTATAAACAGATAAACAGATAAACTCACTGTATAAACAGATAAACAGATAAACTCACTGTATAAACAGATAAACTCACTGTATAAACAGATAAACTCACTGTATAAACAGATAAACAGATAAACTCACTGTATGAACAGATAAACTCACTGTATAAACAGATAAACTCACTGTATAAACAGTTAAACAGATAAACTCACTGTATGAACAGATAAACTCACTGTATAAACAGATAAACAGATAAACTCACTGTATAAACAGATAAACAGATAAACTCACTGTATAAACAGATAAACAGATAAACTCACTGTATAAACAGATAAACTCACTGTATGAAGAGATCATTTCATACGTGTATTATAAACGGCCCGCCGGTAAATCGTGCTCCC
The DNA here is from genome assembly GCA_036365135.1 of Miichthys miiuy. Taxonomy (NCBI): domain Eukaryota; kingdom Metazoa; phylum Chordata; class Actinopteri; family Sciaenidae; genus Miichthys; species Miichthys miiuy. The sequence continues at coordinate 908,721 of CM071609.1, forward strand.
GCCACTCATAGGCTACTACAAATCCCACAATGCACTGCAACAGCTGCCACACAGGTCAACACCTGTGCACCAGCCCCCCCCCTGCTTCGGTTGTTTATTGACGCACTGATGAACGGATGAACGCACAGCGACGTTAAACGCTGCTGAACATGACCAAACGAAAGGTTGACCTGGAGAACAGGTGGGAGGCAAAGTACCTGTTCATATGAGGTAAACCTGTGTGCTAATGTGGCTGTACTGAAGGAATATAACCAAAGACGGCACTGTGAGACAAAACATCAGGATAAACACAAACACATGGACCATTTTTATTTAAAAGATTTGAACATTTTCAACAGCCACGTTTGAAATGTTCTCATTTGATTGATGTTATTGTTGAATAAAATAAATATTTATTCATTTTTATTGTTAAATATTTAAATGTTTCAATAAAAGTTAATCCTACGACCTAGCCCCAGTCATGTATTATGGCCCGCTGGGTGATTTAAGTTTGAGACACAGATAAACTAACATAGCGTTTAAATCATGTAAATCTGAAGGAACACTCGGCATGTTTGTAATGAAACTAATTTAATTTAAAGGTTTTAAATGTGGTCACAGTTACTGTACCATCTAAAGACGGCCTGAGTCCAGAAACTGTCAGCCTCAGTGTTCAAAGACCTGTGTGGGTCCGGCTGTGGTCAGATCTGTACTTAATTATCCTGTTTCATTCAGAACCGTGTCAGTTCACCTCAGAGCTGCAGTGTATGTTTCCCATTCAGCAGCAGAGAGTCACTTCCAGCCATCGCAGCAGCAGCTGGTGGATCATTTAAGAGACGTCCTGCCTCAGCCTGAGTCCTGCTGTTTGGATCCATCCAACACATTTCTGCAGAGACAGGACACCGATCCACAGGCTGTGCAGGTAAAACCAATTCCTCTGAGAGAGAGAGACGGTGTGGAAGGGAAATCTGTTGACTGAAAAACTTTTGGGATAACCTTATTCTGAAAGGCTCGACTGTAACCGAGGTAACGAGACACTGAAGCTAAAGTTCACTGTTTTCTGTAAAACTGGAACAAGACAAAGACGTGTTGGCAGTGAGGCTTTGAGGAAAAGTCATCCTGTGGTGACTACGGATGTCTGTACAACATTTTATTGCAATGCATCAAATAGTTGGACTGTCCATAGAGGCACGGCGCTTTGTGTAAATTAAAACATGCATATTGTATTTTTTTATGTTCATGTTTTAAAGAAGAACCGACTTCAACTTTAATGGAGTGAAACATGTTTGGATTTGTTCATTTTCACTCACAAACTGAAGTTTGAAGTTTAAACTAGAGTAAAACTTCAGTTAATGTGCATGTTTTTCTATTTTTCCAGACATAACACAGTTTAAAGACATTTTTGTGGAAGCCTCGAGCCTCCGAGTGGACTGTTTCCAACAACTGAGCTGGTGTTGTTCGAAGACGAGCTGTCAACTTCAATTTTTTTCAGCTGTTGTATAAAACAACTTAAACTGTGAGTGTTTGGGGAGACCAAACATACTGTGATGTTTGTACATAGTCATCTTAGCTTGTTAGCTTACTAACGTTAGCACTGATTCCAAGTTGATGCTACGTCTGTTCTCACACTATGTAACTTTGGGCTCCGGGTCGGGAGAAGTACGTAACGCTTTACGGCACTAAGTCACACACCACCAACTGTTTCACTGATTTTGGTGAAACTGGATCATATTTTATGGAGAAAATGTTTTTCCCTCTGATGGTAGCTGCTGTTAGCTCAGTTTGTTAGCTAGGCTGCCCGGTCTGAAGAGGGAAGAGGAGGTTTTCAGGTCCGGGTTGCAGGAGGGGGGAATGCTGACAGGGAGCAGAGCCAGTGTCGTGCCAGAACAGGAGCTCAGCTCAGCAGCCTCTATGGACATAATGGCAGAGGAGAAGAGAGTGAAGAGGACGCTGACGGAGGAAGCTAAGAAGAGAAAAGGAGAGAGTGAGCGAGCAAGAAGCCGCCGGACAAGAGTAAATCTGGGACTGACTTTTAGTGGTTGGTGAGAGCTTGGTGAAATAAAAGGCTGAAAGACAGACGCCGAGCTTCTTTTAATGACGTCAGCTTGTTGCGGCCTCTTCTTCTGGTTTTCTGGCTGGACAATTGGCGCCACCTACTGATGATCCTGGAAACACACATTTACAATTTGCGTCACATTTGGATGGAAACATCACAACTTTTCTGATAGCAGAAAGATGTTGGTTTGCTGAAGTTGTCCAACTGGCGGTTCCTGTTCCGTTCACAGATGTGGTGAAGCAACACGTAACAGTTCAAACCTGTGCTGTGGTGTTCAAACTATTTAGACGATATAACAGACATTTTTTTGTTGTGGGTTTGTTCCTCAGCACCATGTACGGTGTGTTTTCAGGAGCGTCACCGCGAGGTTAACACGCATCCATGAGCTGAAACCTCAAACTAACGAACCGATGCTCATCTGGCTGGATGGGAAGTGACACGCCGGCTCCAGTTGGTGCCCTGCTTTGATCCTGAAAACACCCTCCCCCGTCCTCCCCCCGCTCCGCCCATCTCATGCCATTTCCAGCACCTCCGCGGGGTCACGCAGATTAACCCCTTGTTTCCTGCAGTGGGCTTTAGTTTGAAGTGAAATGGAGGGTGAAAGCGTTTTCCGGCTGGGAGTGTGGAGCAGCGGGGGGGAAAGGCCAGCCAGCCAGCTGCATGCTGGGAGGTTTTTTTTAAGGGTTTGGAGGATTTAGAGGAGTTTTGTGCAGTCGTAGAGATTCAGAGCTGAGCAGCTGATCATCGTGGTGATGTTGTAGAAGGTTTGAAGCTGGTCAGGACTTTGCATTGTAAGTATTCTGAACATCAGATCGAGGTCGAGGGAAGACGTTTACGTGTTGAAGAGGTCAAAGGTCACGTTTACAGCTGTTTGTTAGCTCTAAAAGCTGGAGAGGCTCTTTGTTTTGACTGGTCAGGACAGAATCACTGAGCCTTTCAGCCTCTTTTACGGCTTGGCTCAGCTCAGCTGGACTCAACATGTGTTTGGTGCCAGGTACTTTTCTTGATTTCGTTTTCCACTGCAGCTGGTTCCTCCTCAACAGAGGCAGGATTCTTCATTGATCATGGCAGCAACGCCATGACATCAAACTCAACAAACTCAGGAATGATGAAGGATGATGAAACAGAGGAACGTCTGCACTTCATCAGTTGAACACAGCGTGTTTTTACGGCCTGCCATTTCTAAAAATCTGAGTTGTCAGGATGTCCATGACGTGTACAGTGACGATTCTCTCAATCGTTGGTCTACAGTGTTTTTAGTGTTCAGTATCGGCTCAGACTGAGGTGATACCAAAAAAAAGTACCAAGTATCCGCAACTGACAATGGAAAACAAGAGAAAGGGAGTCGAGTTTGTTCACCAAACAAGCTCTGATAAGTAAACAGATCGCAGGACAAAGTTCTTATGAAACAGGTGAGTTTTTAGCAGCTTCTTAAAAGATCTCGACTGACTCTGGCAGTTCACAGGGTGGGAGCCACAAATGTGGATTTTGGAACTGACAGAAGGCGTCAGGGGTCAGCAGACCTCAGAGGTCTCACAGAGGTCTCACAGAGGGTCAGAGATTAAAAGAACTTAACTACGACATGTGGAAGTTAAAACAGTCAAATTACAAAAGCCAAGACGGGAGGAAACGAAAACATGAATGACTTTTATTAGATCTTGAAAAGATCAGAACATTTTTGACAAACCAGAGTTTAAAGAGAATAAAAGACTAAATTTTAAACATGCTTTGTCTGATAGATGTTCAGAGCAAATAACAAAATAACTTAACGAGATGTGGTTTGATAACTTTCTGTATCTGTGAAATCAAACGTTCAGATTCACCGATCTGTTACTGGATCGTCTCACCAGCTCCGGCTCTGCCATGCATGTTTTATCGTGGTTGTTTTGGGTCTGAGAAAGTGTGAGCAGGGAGGACTGGGTAATGTTGTAGAATAATAAGATGAAGGATGATGACTCCATGTGAACTCTTCTGTCCTCTGCAGGGTGTAGTGATGTGGGTGGAGGCTGAATGTATGGAAACACAGAGGCCTTCATCCTCCATCAGCAGAATAAAACTTTCCACCTGAACCTGAGCAACAAGAAGACCTGATCGCTGATCCAAAATGGCTGCTGTCAGCGTGCTCTTGCTGCTGGCATTGACGGCGGTCTGCGGTGGGCGTCGTCTGGTTGTGGTGAACTCGGGCGTGCAGGTCATCAGAGGCCGATCAGCATTTATCACAGAGAAGGAGCTGAAGATCAGCGTGGATCCCACTGCAGACTGCAAGGTAGAGGTGGTGATGAACGAACCTGTCACTCAGAGAGTGGGGAGGCTGACTCCACAGGTGAGGTCGCCGTCTGGAGTCCAAATGAACCAGCACAGGTGGTGTTACTGGTGTTACTGGTGTTTTGTTGTGCTTGCAGGTATTTGACTGCAGCTTCTTAGAGGACGAGGTGAAATACATCCACAACGGGAGTCCTCAGCTGGACGAGGACACAGTGATGCTGAGAGTCTACAGGTCAGTTAGGATTAGTGCAAAGACAGTTCGTAACAATGGCACCACCGTGATGTTTTCAGCCTCCTCCACCTGTTGGTTTTTATGTAGCTAGTATGTTTCTGATGACGTGATTTCCATGACAGTTTATTTAACAATGATGTGGAGAATCTATGAACCCTGAAGACTCTTTGTGTGTTGTATCTGTGTGCAGGTTCACGTCCTTGGACACGCTGGTGGAGACGGTGCTTCTCCCAGTGCGGGTGGTGGACTCAGGTTCTGGTGTGGTGGAGCTGGGCAGCGCCCCGCTGGTGGTTCCTCAGTTCTATGCTTTATCCAACGCCATCGACAGTTCCATCCTGAACATCCGGACCACGGCAGACCTGGTCTGCACCGTCAGGCTGATGACCACCGACACCAGCGTCCCCGCTCTGGGTCAGCTGGTCAGGGAGGAGGACTCCACGCAGAGGAAGGGTACGAGTACATCTGGATTATAATCCTGCTACAAGATGTAAAGCTTACTGTTAGAGTAACGAAGAGATCTGATTGGTCTCCAACCGTCTGTCTGTTGGCGTCCTTCAGGCAGAGAGACGGCGGCGCTCTGTCCGGGGAACAAACCATGTCTTCACGACACCAAGGAGGTCCGTTTCCTCAAAACCAGCTGCCAGGACTTCCTGAGCTCCGGTCTGAAGTACCAGCACCTCAGCCCTCCATCACCAGAGATCGACTACATCCCCATCAGGGTGGAGCTGAGGGAGAAGGCCACCAGGGCACTGCTGGAGGTACAGGCACCATCCATAAATAAAACGATTGACAGGTCGGATGGAGGAAAACTTCTTGCAGTGAAGAAGGTGGAGTAATGCTACTCGAACAATAAACTGCAGATTCAGTCATATCCAAGTCGGATGTGGAAGTTTTCCAGGCGACATTAGCGACTCAGACGTCTTGGAGGTTTATTGGCAGTCAGAAGGTGACATCTCACTTCCATGTATTTTCTCAGCTCTGTGGATGTGGAAGGATGTGGAGCAGGAGGTTCTTCAGGAGCTTCAGAGGCCTCAAAAATCCTTTAAAACCATTTTTTCTGCTTGTTAGCACATAAACTGTCTTTATTACAGAGCTGTCATTTCTAACACGTCTGATTGTCTTCTTCTGGGTTCATCACTTGCTTACTCTTCAACACCACGTATAACAGAAAGGTTGTGGCAGTATGTGTTGATTTCTTTGTGAGATATGTTGTGTTAAAATGTGCATGTGTCCACAAAGACGCAGATTTAAACAGAAGACAGAAAAACCTGTTTAGGTTCATCGCCATCTTCTCTTTACAGGCGGAGTCGGTGTGGTTGCCGGTTCTGATCCACGGTGCGATGCAGAACCAGCCGCCCCAGGCCGCCTTCATGGCTTCCTTCATCCTGGAGGTGGACCAGTTCATCCTCACCCCGCTCACCACCGCTGCCCTGGACGCCAAAGACCACGAGACGCCGCAGGAGAGGCTCGTCTTCAACGTGACCGCCCCGCCCGCCGAGGGCTACATCACCCACCTGGACGACCACACGAAGCCTATCACGTCCTTCACGTGGCTGGACCTCCACGAGATGAAGGTGGCCTACCAGCCACCCAACAGCAGCCAGTCACAACGCAGGAACTATGAGGTACTGAAGGCTACGCTAACTATGACAGAGGACAAAGATGTTACGTTAATCTGAGTCAAACAGTGAGCTAACGTCATTAAATATGTTATCTAAACATTACATTTCATGTAATATGTGTCATTCTATCTGATCTAAGATGGAGTTCCAGGTTATAGACGGGTCCTATATGACCAGCTCCCCCATCATGGTCCACATCTCCATCAGGGCAGCTGAAACAAACGCACCCCGAGTCTCCTGGAACATGGGTACGTAAAGACGACACGCCGTCTGTTTATATTGTTTTAACCATGAAGAGAACGTGTTAACGCGTCCTCGCTCGTGTCTCAGGTTTGGACCTGTTGGAGGGTCAGTCCAGACCGATCACATGGGAGGAGCTGCAGATCGTCGACAGCGACAACATCAATGCTGTCTACCTGGTGGCCGTGGATGGACCTCTGCATGGACGCCTCAGTGTCAGAGGTGAGGTGAAAGGATAATTTGTCAGTGTATTACCTACCGTAGGCGTCACCTCAGGACGTTCCTGATTGGTTGCAGCACATAAACTGGGTGTAGTCTGGCAACATTTGTACCTTATTCACGTGCAGTATATTGACGGAGTCCCGGCTCGTCCTTAAACTGAACCTCTGCGTTCACCTCGCTCCTTTAATTCTTGCTGGTATTCCGACACACACATCGCCCTGGGAATTCCCAGAGAACGTCGTCTGGCCTTTTCCGCCCTTTTTCCTCCATGTGTTGCCCATCCGTCAGGGACCGTGGTGTGGCTGGGGAAGCATATGTCTAGTGGCCCTGCATGTGTTTCCTAATCAGGTGTAAAATGGGGCCGCGGCCACTTTGCCAGGGGCCGTGGCAGCGCCGAGTCTGCTGCTGCTGCCTCCCTCTCGGTCCTCGTCGGTCCCTTCCAGCCCAGCGCGCCCAGAGACGTCCTCTTTGTCTCAAACGGGGGAGCGGAGGGACGGAGCAGATTGGAGGGACTTATGCCATTTCATGCCGCCGTGCACAGGGAGCAGATGCACTGTCCCCAAACAGGTTTTCATGCTACCAGCTAGGAGGAGGCACGGGGGAGGAGGAGGAGGAGAGGGGGTGAGGTGGCAGCGAGGGAGGGAGGGAGGCCTGAGGGATTCAGGCGGGGAGTTAACCTTTCATGGCCGCTTTAGAGAGAGCTCAGAGAGGACGAGTGTTTGAACCGATACATCAAATCTGAGATGATTTCTAACACGCGACACGTTGATGACCTGCTGAAGCACCTGCAGCGAGCTTCCACTAACGAACTCTGCGTTTACAGATTCATTCATTAATTCAGATGGACGATGTCGAGCGAGACGGTCGGTTTAGGTCAGCGGTTCTCAACCCGCCGAAGCGGAGTGCTTCCTGTTTGATCCAGTCTGTGAGTGACTGTGAGGCTGCGGTCATCGCTGTCCGGGCCTCACTGATCACTGTACAGAAGCACAACTTTAGAACTTTATTCAGACTGGATCAGAAAGTTTCACAGTATACTGACAAATCTTTATTTTTTCTGGTGTGTCAGCAACACGCTCCTGTCGGGAAACACTAGGTCAGTTTATTTGTCACTAACTACAAATATTAAGTCTGGAAATGAATATTTAAACATCATTAGTCTGAAAGTCACAAACTGAGCAGGATATAAAGTCATTAAGATAGATAGATAAATTTGTTTTTGCAGATATTTTGATGCTGATATATATTTTACTTTACTTTTTATTTTCTGTGTATTATCTGCGGCCTCGCTCTCTGTCATTAAAGTCGTATTTATCCGTACAGCAGTCGGATGCTCGTTGAAACTTTTGTCCCACTGGGCCTGTTTCCTCCACCCGTCATCCGTTCATCAGTTTGGACTCGTGTTTATCTGCCGTTCTCGTTAGGCGGGAACAAAGCTGACAAAAGTTTGGCGCTCACGTGTTCGAGGCCCCGTAAGGATCCTCGGATGGAGTCGAGTCTCTGAGGGGAGCGCCACTGACCCGCCATGCTGCGACGTCAATGCAGGCTCAGTCCAACGCCTTCAGCCAAATGGATGGCTGCCTGTCCTGCTGCACACACACACACACACACACACACACACACACACAGACACACACACACACAGTCCTCCCATCTTCTCCTTTATGGGCCTGTTGCCCAACGCCACCTTTGGGCCCAATTACCAAGTTGTTTCCATCAGTTGGACCAGTAGCCGGTTTCCCTCGGTAAAGTTGCTAATGAGGTTCGGGCTCGCGACCGCTCGTCTCTCAATCTGTCTGCTGACCTTGCCCTTCTGTCTCTCTGGCACGCGCAGGGAGACAGGAAGCCCCAATCCTGGCAACCGGACGGCCACCGGGAAGGACGCCATGTTTTACCCCACCGGTGTTCACAGCACCAACCCAATCCAACACCTCGCGGTGCCTTCAGGCGCTAAGAGAAACTTGTTATTTCCAAGTGACAATGGGAGAAAAAAAACACGGCGCATGTGTTGGAGACGGTAATTGAATCAAAGTGCGAAGCTTTGGCTGGAAACGAAGCCGTCCTCTGACAACAACACATGTCCGCCAGTGGGCCGCCAGTCATGTGACGCGATGCTGTTAGCCTTAGCATGATGTAGAGTGTGAGGAAGGCCAGCCAGCAGCAGAGAGCTGACAGATGGACACGGCCTACATTTCATTAATGTAGGACAGACGAGTTCAGACTCAGTTTGACGCACCGATCAGCTGATCAGAAGAAAAAAAACATGAATTTAAGGAGCTAAAAATATAGAAATATTTTTTTAATTGTCAAAATCTTTCTTCTTTAAATCTGGTGACAAATTTTTTGATTTCAGCTTCTTAAATATGAATATTTTCTGGTTTCGTTCGTGAACTATTAGAATATTTGAGGACTTCACATTGAGCTTTGATCACAATTTTCTGACATTTTATGAACCAGATTTATTGTTTTGAGTAATTTTCTTAATGAAAAATGCCCAAACTCTTTTTAAATATGAATATTTGCCTGTTTCATTCATCCTCTGTGACAAAAGCAAGACAGTGTTTTGAGTCATTTTTAAAAGAAATATGTCAAAATTCTCTGATTTTAGCTTAAATTCAGCTTTCTTTAGTCTGTTGTGACAGTAAACTAAATTTATTTATTTGATTAATTTAATTTTTTCATTATTTTATGAACAAAATAACTGATTCATTAATCAATGAATTCATTGATTAATGAACTCATTGATTAACTGAGAAAATGATTGACAGATTATCCGATGATGAAAACTCAAATTAAAAACATTAAAATATTTAATAAATATTAAATAAAATATTTAATTTTATGTTGTTGCTGTTGTGACGATGTTAAATTAATGTTGAGGTTTCTTCTGTGAATTTTATTTTGAAGCTTCAAACATGTGTTTGTTCCACATTAACGTCCTCGTGGTGTTTCCTGTTCCCTCCAGGCGGGAAGGCGTTCATGTTTCGTGTGCGGGACCTGAGGGAGGGCGCCGTCGTCTACCATCACTCTGACAGCGACACCACCCGTGACCACATCGTCTTCCGCATCAGCGACGGCCGTCACAGCATCCGCCACAAGTTCCCCATCAACATCCTGCCCAAAGACGACTCTCCGCCGTTCCTCATCAACAACGTGGCGGTGGAGGTGCAGGAGGGCGGCGCCGTGAGGCTGGAGGAGTACATGCTGTTAGCCTCTGACCTGGACTCCAGTGACGACTACATCCTCTACCAGGTCGTCTCCAGCCCCCGGGCGGGGCAGCTGGTCAGGAAGACCTCCACCCATGAGACAGGTGAGGGTGGGGTACGTTTGATTTAAGAAAGAATATGTCTTCATAAAAAACATGAACCCATCAGTGATGAAAGAACGTCCTAAAATATGCTGTTTCACATATTTTGGTATCTTCAGATAATCGAGCTTGAATTCTCGTTAATTCACGGATCCAAAATCATTCTCACCTGCAAATGTTTGGTGTTGATGCAGCAGCTCCGTCCTAAACATCGATGATCTGTCCGTGCAGGAGCTCCGGTGGACAGTTTCCTGCAGAGAGATCTGATCCAGGGTCAGATCTACTACCAGCACTCAGGAGACGAACAGTTTGAAGACTCCTTCGACTTCACGCTGTCCGACAGCCACCAGCCGCCCAACCTCTCCCAGACATACGTGAGTCAGAGCAGATACAAGCGCGGCCACACCTCCCTCTCATCATCATCATCACACTAACCCGTCTCCTTCCTGTGGTCCAGACCGTGGTGGTCCAGGTTTTCCCGGTGAAGGACCAGCTGCCGGTGGAAGTGTCCGGCAGCGTCCACTCTCTGACGGTGAAGGAGACGGAGGTGGTTTACGTCACTCCGGCTCACCTCCACTTCACTGACAGAGAGCATCCAGACACAGACCTGACCTACGTCATCACGCAGCCCTGCTTCAGCCCGCTGCATCCTGGGTAAGGACGGGGCACGGCGACGCAGGATGAAACTGATCCAGGATGTGTTGAGCTCATGTTTACTGTTTGATTCTCAGGCTGATGGACGCAGGACGTCTGTTCTACACCGACAGCACCAACTCCATGAAGAAAGACCACATGGTGCCGGTGTTAAAGTCCTTCACTCAGGTCTGAGCCAGAATCATCCAGAAACACAGACAGTCTTCACCACAGGAAACATGAAGAGTATTTATTAAATACACGTGATTATCATCAGATAATGAACTAAATTATCTCACCCAAACGTCACTTTATTTTTATGCACTTCAAACATCACAAATTACTAAAAAAATTGCTTATTTGCTGTGAGAATATTTTGGTTTTAACTTTAAATCTTTAAAAATTTTAAATTTCTGCAGCTTGAAACATAAAAGAATAAGTTTGAATAAGTTTGAATAATTCAGTTTAATAAAGTTTTCTGCATTAAAATGATGAAACATTTAAGTCATATTTTAAAACCTGCTTAAATGGTTCGGAAGTAAAATCTTAATAAACATAAAATAATAAAATAAAATAATAAAACAGAATTAGATTTATAGAATAAAACTTAAATAAAAGCACGTCAACACTTCAGTGCAGTTCTTGAGTAAAGTTTGCAGAAGTGTTGCTAAACCAAGTAAAGGGAACTGGACGTGAATCATTCGTAGATGTAAACTGTATGTGAGGAGAGTACTCGAGTAAACCGTCCCACTCTTCCCGCCTCCCATGCTCTCCCAGCATGCAGTGAACCACATGAAGGTGGCCTTCATGCCCCCCGTGGAGGACATCGGCCCGGACCCACTGTTCGTCCAGTTTGTCTTCTCCGTCAGCGACCACCACGGCGGCACCGTCTCCGGCCTCCTCTTCAACATCACCGTCACCCCCGTGGACAACCGGGCGCCAGAGGTCAGAGGTCAAACAGAGGCTGTACTTCTTTCTTCTTTTTCCACACATCAGATCGAAAATCCATCAGTCAACGTTCAGTCAACGTTCAGTCAACGTTCAGTGAACGTCTTCAATGATTTTTCTCTTTAAACGTTGCATATGTCCATTTTTGATCCTCTTTGTGGGTGTCAGGCCTTCACTAACCTGCTGCGAGTGGAGGAGGGTGGAGGCGCCTTCGTGACTGAGGAGCACCTCCTGGTTCAGGACCGTGACAGCCGGGAGGAGGTGCTGAGGGTGGAGGTTCAGAGGATGGCTCACCATGGCCGGCTGGAGCTGCAGGGCCGAGCGCTGCAGACGGGAGACAGATTCACCCTGCAGGACCTGAGAGGACTCCGGCTCAGGTCAGACACCGCGAGGCTGCCAGTACTCGATTACCGATCAACCAGAAGAAGAGGCCGCAACAAGCTGACGTCATTAAAAGAAGCTCGGCGTCTGTCTTTCAGCCTTTTATTTCACCAAGCTCTCACCAACCACTAAAAGTCAGTCCCAGATTTACTCTTGTCCGGCGGCTTCTTGCTCGCTCACTCTCTCCTTTTCTCTTCTTAGCTTCCTCCGTCAGCGTCCTCTTCACTCTCTTCTCCTCTGCCATTATGTCCATAGAGGCTGCTGAGCCCGGTTACGTTGCCCCTTACATTTTCTCCATAAAATATGATCCAGTTTCACCAAAATCAGGGAAATAGTTCATCGTGTGTGAAGCGTCACGTACTGTATGAAAATAAATGTGTCTGTGTCTCACAGACTTTAGAGAATCAGATTCAGGTTCTAATGAACAGAACTTAACAGAACTTAACAGAACTTAAGGTCTCTCTGGCGACACAGCGTTGTACCGCAGATCGGATGTTGTTGTTCTGATGGTTTGCACTAACATGGAGACCAAACACGATCAAAGCTGTGTGAACATTACAGAGAGCTAACTCTGACCAGACTTCCATGATTACACAGTGCAGAGCCACATGTGTTTGACTCCTCTGTAAACTGTCAGTCTGCAGCTCTTTGTGGATTTTCTGTTTACAGTGTATCACGTCACGGCGCTCACCGAGCTACATAAACCGCCCATTCAGAAATCTTCTGAGACTCGGACTCAGACCTAAAAACTGGTCCTGAAGATCCCTGCCTACAGTTTCCATGTTAGTGTGTCACAAAGTTACATTTGTTACAGATTTATTACAGATATACTTATTACTGAAAGACAGACGCCGAGCTGGGCTGACTGCTGTTGGACTAGTCAGTAATATTAGCTGCTGCTGTGTCTGCTGTTGGTGACCTGGTTGATGTTTGGCTGTTAGCAAAGTTGTCGACTCGCTAGTTTTTGATCAGAAGTAATGTAATCAGAACAAATACTCGAGTACAGCTGGACATAGTTACACAGTGGGATTACACTCAACAAACACTGATTTATACGAGATGTTTAAGAAGTCAATATATTTCAATATTTGTCTGTGCAGGTACATCCACGATGACTCTGAGACGACTGAGGATGAAGTTTATCTGAAGGTGACGGACGGTCTGAACTCAGTCGAGGTCGTGCTGCTGATACAGGTGAGCTGTCATCAATCAACATCCTGTCTGTCAGTAGAGATAATAACGTTACAGTACCGAGGTGATTTACAGACTTTATGATGGAAACATGGATCAGCAGTGAAGCGCTAACTGTGGTTAGCTCGGTCAGTCGTGTAGCTAACTGAACTGACTCAGCCCGGGATGCCAGGAGCCAAACCCGGCAAGAAAACCACCTCGTAGGCTGCTGATCTGTCTCCTGCCGTCCTCAGGTCCTACCGATGAACGATGAACCTCCCCAGCTTGGTGGGGGTCTTCGCGGGGAGCTGACCTGCCAGGAGGGGGGCCGGGTTCAGGTAACGGTGGACTACCTGTCGGCCACGGACCGGGACAGCGATGACTCCAGGCTGACTTACATGCTGGCCCGGAGTCCAGGCCGAGGGGAGCTGCAGAGAGCTGGACTGACTGTGGACAAGTTCTCCCAGCAGGACCTGCTGCAGGGACACATCTACTACGTCCACACAGGTGAGAGGCATCATGGGAAAGATCATTCGATGGTTGTCATGGGAACACGACAGAACGAGTCCTCCTGCTTTTAACATCATGTGTTCACATTTCAGGAGGAGAGATCGGACCCGAGCCGGCGTTCGACACCGTCACCCTCATCATCTCTGACGGAGAGACCGGCGGCACGGACGGCTGTTGTCATGGAGACGCCCCGCCCCCGCCCGTACCTCTCCACGGCACACTTCCTGTGTACGACCTCAACGTCACCGTTCTTCCCGTCAACAACCAAGTCCCCGCCGTCACTCTGGGTGAGACGTCGCTTTGTTCAGGAACCAAGCAGCAACTGCAGTTCCTCAAACGTCCACTAGAGGCTGGTTTTAAATTAGACTTTTATTTGAGAAAAGCTGATCTGTGGCGAGAACACACACATTTCACACCACGTCTCAAAATGTATCCTGTGTGTGTGTGTGTGTGTGTGTGTGTGTGTGTGTGTGTGTGTGTGTGTGTGTTGTGCTCCTCACTGCTGACAATCCTCTTAATGCAGTGGAGCAGCTCCGACACGCCGTCACCTATCAGTCCAACACACACTCGCACTGGGAGGGGTAACATACATCACACACACGTGTGTTCATGCACACACACACACACACACACACACACGGGTGACAGCTCTCGCAGGAGTCTGAGCCAAGAAGAGGGATTGGAGGAGCTCTGTGGTTATCAATAGAGACCAGTGACCACTGGGACTCACACTGGGATGACTGGGAGATGGTGTGTGTGTGTGTGTGTGTGCGTGTGTGTGTGTGTACTGGCATGTTTGCACACTGAAAAAAATCATTTGTTTTGTTCGTCCGCTCTAAAAGAATCTCTTGTTTCACAGTAAATCAGCTTCTTTAAAGAGTCTCTTCAGATTAAAGTTCATTTCATTATTTTTATTGTATTTTATTTTGAAGGTCTCACACTGAGCATCACAGACACAAGGCTGAATGAACTCACGTCAAACTCACCGGTAACTCTGGACGGCTTCAACTCTTCCTGACCCACCTCGTGCACACGAGCTGCTCCTCAGTGTGGATCAATAAAGTCAATCTGATGATGATTTTATTACAGATTAAACTGACTATCGAAGATGTTTGGTGTGACAGCAGAGACATCCGTCACCTTTATTTCACGTTAACAGTCTAAACTTAACTAAACTTTAACGAGCTGTTCTGTCCTGAAAGTTTAAACACGAAACATCTGCAGCACGTCGCTTCAAACTTCCTGAAACGACTAAAAATAATTAATTTAATTCAACTTTAATCGACTTAAATCTCAAACCAAACTCATTTTTTACAGTGTTTGTTATCTGCAGTGATTAGCTGAGTCTCATTGTTTGCACATTGCATTGTGGGTAATTTTTTGGTGTGTGTGTGTGTGTGTGTGTGTGTGTGTGTGTGTGTGTGTGTGTGTGTGTGTGTGTTCTCAGCGTGTCGACCGGGCTAACAAGGTTGGCACTGACGTGTTTTAAGTGAAATCTGTCTATTGTGTGCTGGTATTACATGAACACACACAAACAGCTGAGTGAGATTAACACTTCCTCTGTGTGTGTGCGTGTGTGTGTGTGTGTGTGTGTGGACAATGACAAAACAAAACAAAAGCAGGCTGCGTCCCTCGCTCACAATAGGCCTCGTGTACTAGCCGCCTCGCTAGCCGGATTAGTGCGGCGGGAAAACTCTCTAATCCTGCCAGCATATCTCACCGTTCATTCAATGCCGGCCTCGCCGAGCCGTCCAAGGTGTGAGGTGTGTGAGGCGTGTGAGGTGTGTGAGGCGTGTGAGGCGTGTGTGGGTGAGGCGGGCGGACGTGGTGTTTCTTGGTTTAATTAATTAGCAGTGAATAAAGAGCGTTACCGCGGCGACACGAGAAGAGTCCAGATTCACCGTGTTTGTGAATTTTCAGATGAACAACGATTTATCAGCGAGATCCAGAACTGTCCATCATTAACACACACACACACACACACATACACACACGTGGATTATGACAGTATGGACGGTCCAGAGGTGATCGGGTTTGTTTGTTAATTAACAGCAGTGTGAACGGATGATGGATTCATTAGCAGCTGACAGGAGGATGGACGACACTAACTGATATCTTGTTAATTATACACACAGTATTATTATGTAAATAATCCTTTCTCTCCGCTCTGTATGTGTGGTTCCCACTCCGTGTTAGTCATGGCTCTCACCGCCTCCAACACTCGAACTTTGAGTTTAATTTATTCACAGAAGACACGATAGAAGTTAAAGTGAAACTTTCCATAGATTTCACAACAATATTGTTCTTCGGTTGTGATAATCGTGTAGTAAAATTACACGTACGCAAACATACACAAGTGTGAAACCATTGTAGATCAGGTGACAGTGAAAAGAAACCTCTGACAGGCAGTGACAATGACGAGATGAGTGATGATGTGACGTGTGACGAACATGGAAGTTTGATGAACCGACCAATCAGCTTGTAGACGCGTGTTGTTGTTGTGAGGTACTTTACTTTCAGTCAGTCTGACTGTCAGCTCTGATTGTTGCATCTCCGTCCAGGTGAGTCCATGCTGGTGGTGGACGAGGGCTCCTCAGCCTGTCTGTGTGGGGGCGTCCTGGGCGCCTCGGACCCTGACAGTCCCCCCGACCAGCTGACCTTTTACCTGGAGACTCCGCCCCTGCACGGCTTCCTGGAGAACACGCTGCCGCCGCCCGGCTCCGAGAAGAGCAACGCAGGAGTCCGAGTCGGTCAGTGTGTGTGTGTGTGTGTGTGTGTGTGTGTGTGTGTGTGTGTTCAGCATACACCTGACCTGACTCTTTTTTTCCCAGAATCCTTCAGTCTCGTCCACCTGACCTCCGGTTTCATCAACTACGTCCAATCAGAGAGCAAAGGGGTGGAGCCAACTGTCGACCAGCTGACCATCAGTGTGAGCGACGGGCTGCACCGCTCCGCCCCCGTCCCCTTCTACATCATCATCAATCCGACCAATGACGAGACGCCGTCGCTACTGCTCGCCAACTTCACCGTGCGTTCACCTCAGACTCCGTCCTCCGTCCCACAGCTCGGTGTTCTGGTGCTGGTCGTGACGTGCTTCTTGTTCTCCACCTCCTGCAGGTGAAGGAGGGCAGGATGAGGGAGCTGACTCCCTCCATACTGAACGGGTTCGACCTGGACGCCCCGCTGGACATCCTGACCTTCACGGTGATCCAGCCGCCGGCTCACGGCAGCCTGATCAACGGGATCTACGGCACCGAGATGAGCCGCTACAAAGAGATGGGAGCTGACCTCCTGCAGAGGAGCCTCCCCGTCACCTCCTTCACCCTGCAGGAGCTCCGACAGGGTGAGAGACACAAAATACACAACATTCAAAATATACAATGTTCTGCATTAAATAAAATCCGAGATTTGACCTGGTGACGTTTGCCAGCAGGTCAGAGTTCACTTTGGTTCATCGGTCATGTTTGGTTTCTTTATTTGAAGCCTCAGTGTTCAGCCTCTCCTGCACTGTTCTCTGTATGTATGAGTGCGGTTACATGTTTATGTAATGTTTCTTTTACATTTCTAGATTTTAATGTTTGAACAAATAAAGGAAGGTAAACAGACTCGCTTCATTTGTAACTAATTACATACGCTCCTCCTCCCTGTCCTCCCCTTCACCTCCTCCCCTCCCTCCCCTCTGCAGGCATGAAGATCGTGTACATGCACGATGACACGGAAACCCTGAAGGACGCCGTGGCTCTGCGGCTGACAGATGGCGTCCACACAGTCCAGGGGACGGCTCAGGTCACCGTGCTGCCGGTCAACGACGAGAAACCACGACTGCTCAAGTACACACACACATGCACACACACACACACACACACACACACACACACACACACACACACACACACACACAGATGTGTATTTTCAGCTCAGACCTCAAGATCGATTCATGTAACAGTTTCTAACATTACATGGAAGTACTCACTAAGCAGAACGGCTCATTTCAGAGTAATATAGTAATACAGTATATTAAATGATGTTCATAGTTGACTATATTTTGTATCAATAATCTCAGAGCTATACGTTCTATTTTCCATCTTAATCAGCTGTTCTGGTGATGAAATCACTTCAGTGTTGATCATCACGAGTGTTTGCTGCAGCAGTGAAACACTCAGCAGGAGGAGGCGAGGTCAGGGGAGTCAACATGGGACATGAGGGGGGAGGAGATGGGGGGTGTAACCTGTGTGCACATGTGGCGGGTCGCCTCCTCCTCCTCCTCCTCCTCCTCCTCCTCCTCCTCCTCCTCCTCTTCCACACAGCCATAATATTTTCATTTGAGTGATTGGGAATTTGCATCCTTGACTGGCTTCCTCCTGCTGTCCCATAACTCCCCCTTCTCCCCCCTCACCCTCACCCTCTGTGTGTGTGTGTGTGTGTGCTGTCCCCGGATCAGTTTGGTGTGCGTGGGTGCGTTGGCACGGGCAGAGCTGGTACTGTAAAGACTGCCGAGGCAGAAGTAACACGGAGACTTGGCAGATGCCGGCCGCCTTGTTTGTTGCGTTCCTGCAGGATGTTACGTGGCGGCTTCTCTCTCCTGGATTTTAGTTACGAGTGAAAAAGCAGCCAGACGGTTTCTGATGTTCACCCCCACCTCACCCAACACCACCACCACCACCCGAGACCTCCATGATCCCGCTGGAAAAAGCTGCTCTCACACAAACTTCTTCCTGTTTGTATCAAAGTATCTGCAGGTCATGTTCAAAGATTCAGAGGAAAACTGGGTCTCATAATTATTCTAACTTTATTTCAGACACGTGAACGCTCCAAACAAACAGACACAGTCTCCAAACACATGCCAAGCTTATTAGCTTGTGTGCACAGCTTACAGCACGGTCTGTGAATGTTTATCATCTGATAAATCATCTACTATGCAAGGGCCGAGATATTTAATCTCATTGCACACGTTATGAGCACATTCTGTTTTCTTTACTCCAAACAATCATAATATTTCTCTTCTTTGCATCATATTTCATGTCAGAATCAGTTCCATACTTCGTGCAAAGCTTCAGTAACTTGTAGGCCAGCACCAGACAGCCAGAAATCATCTGCATAACATGAGGTGATTGATTAAAACATTGCCAACCAAACATGACAAACAAATCATCCATATACACATCAAGTCAGAAATCAGATGCCGCCCTCTCGGACAAATCAATATATCGATGGATCGATGAGTAAGTGATAGTCGCCCACCTTAAACAGGAAGGACAGCAGTGATACATGAGGTGGATTTACAGTTTTATTGAATTAGAAGGTTTGATGGGGAGATGGTTCGAAGGAGTTTGGAGGGAAGAGGATGCAGAGAACAACTGGAGAGCAGAAGTTTGGAGGAATCTTCCTCAGTGAGATGTAGGTGGATGCACCTTCAGTCGGAGGAGATGCATTGCAGTCAGGTGGTTCTGTGACCTGGCCTCTGATGGTCGTGTTGTTAAAGAAGGATGGAGAGGTGGATGGTGGAGGAGGCCTTCAAAGGTGGAAAATCATTTCTTTGTGGCTGAGCCTGGTGAAATGTAGTTAAGCTCCTGCAGTTGTGGATTTCTGATTTAGTCTGTTTGTGGTGGACTCGTAGAAGCTCGAGTCATCTCATCGTCTCTCCTTCGTTCAGGAACGCTGGGTTGGAGGTGAACTCCGGTGAGCGCAGGGTGATCTCCAGCGTGGTTCTGGAGGCCGAGGACCTGGACACCCCCCCAAACCAGGTGTACTACTTCCTCAATGCTGAACCACGCTTTGGCAAACTGCAGCTGAAGGTGAGGACTCTGACTGAGGTGAGATCGGATGTTGTCATACGATCTGAACTCGCTCAGTGTTGTGATGGTTCTGAACCTTGTCTTTGGTCCACAGACTAAGTCGGGTTGGATCGAGCTGTCGGCTGGTCAGAACTTCACTCAGGACGACGTGGAGATGAACCGTCTGTGGTACGTGCACACCTCTGCCACCAACGCCGCTGGGTTCAAAGGTCACGACAGCTTCCGCTTCACCCTCAGTGACCTTGACAATGAGACGCCGACTCAGAGCTTCTTCATGTCAGTCCACGCGGTGCAGAAAGGTCAGAGGTCAAACTTACAAGTCTGGTTTACAGAAAGCAAAATGTTTGAAGCTCAAAGAATAATTATTCTGGATAATTAAAAGACCTTTAATGATTTAATTTGTCCAACAGTTTAAGAAGAACGTTTGTGGACACAGTTTGAATGAATTTCTCTGTGATCCCTCCATGGCCCCTCTGTCTTTGCTCCGTGATCACTCTGTGGCCCCACCGTCTTCCCTCTGTGGTCCCTCCATGGTCCCCCCGTGGTCCTTCTGTGGTTCCTCCATGGCCCCTCTGTGGTCCCTCCATGGTCCCTCCATGGCCCCTCTGTGGGACCCTCTGTGGTCCCTCCATGGTCCCTCCATGGCCCCTCTGTGGGACCCTCTGTGGTCCCTCCATGGTCCCTCCATGGCCCCTCTGTGGACTCTCCATGCCCCTCCGTGGTCTCTCCGTGATCACTTTGTGGCCCCTCCGTCTTCCCTCTGTGATCCCTCCATGGTCCCCCCGTGGTCCTTCTGTGGTCCCTCCATGGCCCCTCTGTGGGACCCTCTGTGGTCCCTCCATGGTCCCTCCATGGCCCCTCCATGGCCCCTCTGTGGTCCCTCCATGGTCCCTCCATGGCCCCTCTGTGGGCCCCTCTGTGGTCCCTCCATGGTCCCTCCGTGGTCCCTCCGTGATCACTCCATGGCCCCTCCGTCTTCCCTCTGTGATCCCTCCATGGTCCCCGTGGTCCTTCCGTGGCCCTCCATGGTCCCCGTGGTCCTTCCGTGGCCCCTCCATGGCCCCTCCATGGCCCCTCCATGGCCCCTCTGTGGTCCCTCCATGGCCCCTCTGTGGTCCCTCCATGGTCCCTCCGTGGTCCCTCCGTGATCACTCCATGGCCCCTCCGTCTTCCCTCTGTGATTCCTCCATGGTCCCCCCGTGGTCCTTCTGTGGTCCCTCCATGGCCCCTCCATGGCCCCTCTGTGGTCCCTCTGTGGTCCCTCTGTGGTCCTTCTGGCCAGCCGTGGTTCATGTATTATTAAGCGCCCCGCCTCCTTCCAGCTCACCGTTCCAGGTTTGCCAGTCGGGTGAACACGGTGCGACGAGGCCTCGGCCCTTCTGGCTCCATGCCCTCTGATCCTGGAGGACCCGAGGTGAGAAATGAGCGACCTCCTCAGCCGGTGAATAATTAACGGAGGGTAGGTGGAGCAGCTGTGGAGGGGCGTTGGCTTGAGTCCTCTGGGTTCTCCACCTCCACCACCTCCTCCTCCAACAACAACACTCCAGAAAAACCCTGAGACCGGTGGACTGGGTTTACACTTTGTTTTCTGTTCTGCTAGTCGGGGTGTAACTGTGATATTTAAAGAATGAAATGCTGATGTCATGTTATTAATACACGTATGATAATATCATGTAAATAATCCAGAGCTTCTTAAAAGATTTCTGACTCTTTCCGCTCTATATGTGTGGTTCCCACTCTGTATTTTGAGTTTAAGACTTAGACTGTCTAAAACCTGGACGTAGTCTCTGTGACGTCTTCACAGACTGTCTAAAACCTGGACGTAGTCTCCGTGACGTCCCCGCAGACTGTCTAAAACCTGGACGTAGTCTCTGTGACGTCCCCGCAGACTGCCTAAAACCTGCACGTAGTCTCTGTGACGTCTTCGCAGACTGTCTAAAATCTGGACGTAGTCTGGTCGTAGTCTTTTTGTACCAGGCTGTAAACATGTTTATTTCTGCTGTGAAGTTGGACATTTGAACATGGGGACTTATGGAGACCGACTCACTTCTGGAGCCAACCTCAAGTGGACGTTAGAGGAACTGCAGTTCCATAAATTAGCAGCTCTGTCCTCCCTCTGGTGTTTTGACCTTTTCCCTCTGGCTGCCTCCAGGTGACTTAGTGCTGCTGAGCAAGGCAGTGAGTCTGACGGAGGGTCAGCGGGTCGTCCTGAACACCGACATCCTGCTGGCGTCAGACTTGTCCGGCCGTCCGGAGGAGCTGGTCTACACGGTGACGGTCCTGCCTCAACACGGCCTCGTCCACGCCGTCCAGCAGCCCGGGGTCCTGCTGATGAGCTTCACACAGCTGGACGTGGCCGCACACCGAGTGTGTTACACCCACGACAACAGCCACCACGCTGAGACCGACGCCTTCAGGTCAGAACACACACGGACACTGAAAGACAACATGTATGTGTGTATCATGATTTAAAGTTTTTGTTCTAAACACGTGAACGGCATGTGAAAGTCGGCGTGGAGCAGCTGTGCTGCTTGACTTTGGCCCTCTCAGTTAAGTGAAGCTATTTTGCAGCACAGCATGAATTTCTGCACACATCAGGAGAATAAATGGCAAATTATCTGCCTACATATTGTGAGGCGAGGATATTTCTGTCAGCACCGCACCACAAAAAAAAGAAGTATCACACACAAATTTGGCCGACGACAGAAAAACTGAAAAAACTGGGCACGGAGACGAGTCAGCGTCAGGAGACGAGAGGCTTTCTCTGCTGCAGTATGTTTATCTGCTTTTCCAGCCAATTTGGCAATGATGGGGTTTTAAAGGGGAGGTGGTGGAGGAGGAGGAGGAGGAGGAGGAGGAGGAGGAGGAGGGTGACCTGGACTGTGTGCAGACCTCGGGTTTGTCACCCAGACCTCGGCTGCCCTGACCGGCTGGCTATCTGGCTCTCAGAGAGTGGTCAGATCACAGCCAAGACTCAAAAGACAGACAGGCAGACAGGCAGACAGGCAGACAGGCAGACAGGCAGGCAGGCAGGCAGACAGGCAGACAGGCAGACAGGTTCATCACCATAAACAGCTGCTGGAGCTAATTCTCCACCACAGAAGAAGAACGAGGTGACCAGGGTCATTTCTGAAGGTCACATCCTCCTCCTCATCTTCATCATCGTCATCGCTCCACACATCTGATGTCTCTTCACAGGAAGTGACTAAGTCACATGATTCATGGTTCATTGATAATTACCTGAGTCTGTTTTTGTACACAAATTAAAAAATGTGCATTAAAAACAGGTTTAAATGATAAAAAGTTCAATATTGATCGATCGATTTATTTTTATTATTATTTGATTTTGTTGTAGAGATCCAGATCAAGAATAACTTCGTCCATCATCTCATCTATATTTAGTGTTTTGGATTATTTCATAAATTAACAAAATAAACAGTTTTAGTTGTGAGTGTGTTCAGACAAATGAAATCATTCATGTCGCCTATGTGATTGTATTCAATTCAGTTTAATTTATAAAGCACCAAATCATAACAGAAATGATCTCATGAGCAGTTATATATATTATAATATTATCTACAGAGATAATATTCAAAATTCACACCAGGAGCAAGAAAAAGAGGCAGAAAGACATGCACAGCAGCAATAAAATAATAACTATAAACTTTAATGGAGACATGACTAAAGACTATTGACTAGCAATAAAACTAATAATAATAATAGTGTGTGCAGTGGACATCAGCAGACTCGACCAATCACTGATCACCTGACGAGAAGAGAAAGCAGAAAACTAAGTTAGCAACATGAGAAGAGCTCAGTGCATCATGGGAAGTCCCCCCGGCAGTCTAGTCCTATAGCAGCATGAAGGTTCAGGACTCACCTGAGCCAGGACTAACTATAAGCTCCATCAAGTCTTCAGACGATGAGGGACCACGAGGAAGCCTCCATTCTGAGAGCGCAGTGTTGTAGCAGGGTGATCATGTACTATGAGCTCTTTAAGATGTGATGGTGTCGGACCATGAAGAGCTCTGAAGGATTTTAAATTCTATTCTGGATTTTACAGGAAGCCAGCGCAGTGAAACTAAAATATTCAGATCTTTCGTCCAGAGTCTGAAAACTCGTCGTCATGTTTAGTTTGTCCGCTCTTTAATAACTTTAGTGTGTTTAAACTGTTCCTCACCGCGCACGCGCTCAAAGTCAGACGTGACCATGTGCTGAATTCATTTAAACTCTGAGTGTCACAGTGTGATTGAACCTGAACCTGAAGCCCAAAGTTACAAAGTTAGTGTGAGAACAGACGGAAAAGTTCATGCATGTAATTTAATTTAATTTAATTTAATTTAATTTAATTTAATTTAATTTAATTTAAGGAAGTTTGCTGCAGTGTGTTTTGTTGCTCTGAGTTTCACAGAAAGACAAACAAAGCTGTCAGGTCCAGACATGAAGTCTCCAGCAGACGTGATGATGTTCAGCTTTCATGCACAAAGTTTTGTGTTCATGACGAGTCGATTAATCAATTAGCTGATAATTATTAAATAAATCATTAAATATTCTGATAATGGATGAATTCATTAAAAATGTCAAAATCTTTTGATGTCCTCTGTGACAGTAAACTGAAGATCTCCGTCACCATGGAAACACTGATCAACATTTTATGAACCAAACTAATCAATTCATCGATAATGAAAATAAATCTTTGTGTACGAGGGAAGATTAAATCATCTGTGTGTGTGTGTGTGTGTGTGTGTGTGTGTGTGTGTGTGTGTGTGTGTGTGTGTGTGTGTGTGTGTGTGTGTGTGTGTGTGTGTGTGTGTGTGTGTGTGTGTGTGTGTGTGTGTGTGTGTGTGTGTGTTGCCGTGACAGCAGATGATGAATGGGCATTATTACGAGAATAACAACAGCGTTGGCACGGCGATGCCGGCCAGAGAGGCGGCCACAGACGGCCGTCCCTGGGCAAATATGGCCGACATCGGAGCCAGATGTTACACCAGGACCTGCCTCTGAGTGTGTGTGTGTGTGTGTGTGTGTGTGTGTGTGTGTGTGTGTGTGTGTGTGGTGGCCAGTGTGCTGAGGCCCGGGGCAGTTTGTCAGCTGCAGGGCCGAGAGGCAGATTGTGTTGGCAGAGGGTTGAGAGGAGGACAAAACACGCACACACACACACACACACACACACACACACATTATAGTGACAAATGCCTGTGTGTGTATGTGTGTGTGACGATCTGGTGAACACACACTAACACTCAGTGATTGATGACTGAAGCTGCTGTCAGTCATGAGATTAATTACTGTAAATATTTCATAATCAAACGTGGAGACACAAAAGGTCGTAGACTGCTAGTCAAAAAACATCCTACATTTCCCACAATGCAGTTTGTTGGTTCCTTTTTACACACAGGAAGTACATCAGTAACTCGTATAACCACCTTTTTGTTCCATGTCGTCCCGTCTTTTCCATTACTTCTGATCAAAAACTAGCGAGTCGCCAACTTTGCTAACAGCCAATCATCAACCAGGTCACCAACAGCAGACACAGCAGCAGCTAATATTACTGACTAGTCCAACAGCAGTCAGCCCAGCTCGGCGTCTGTCTTTCAGCCTTTTATTTCACCAAGCTCTCACCAACCACTAAAAGTCAGTCCCAGATTTACTCTTGTCCGGCGGCTTCTTGCTCGCTCACTCTCTCCTTTTCTCTTCTTAGCTTCCTCCGTCAGCGTCCTCTTCACTCTCTTCTCCTCTGCCATTATGTCCATAGAGGCTGCTGAGCCCGGTTACATTGTCCGCTTGCCCAGCTCTGGTTCTGGCACATCACCGGCTCTGCGCCCTGGGCCTGTAAACCTCTTCTTCTTCTTCTTCTTCTTCTTCTTCTTCTTCTTCTTCTTCCCGGTGGTCCAAACCTCCTGTGGTACAAACACTAACACTCCCCCTGGTGCTCTGAGCTCACAGTCCAGGCAACCTGGCTAACAAACTGAGCTAACATGAGCTAACAGCAGCTACATAGTATGACACATCAATAGCTCATTCTAGTTTTGTCTTGACAGTTTTGTCGTCACCAACGGCGACTCATCGCGAAGCGGCACCCTCCACTTCACCATCCAGCATGGCGACCGCATACCGCCCACGCTCCACCACAACACGGGCCTGCGGCTGCAGGACGGCTCCACGGAGACCATCACCGCCGACCAGCTGCAGCTCACCGACCCCGACACCGCTGTCGCCAACCTGAGCTTCGTCATCACGCGGCCGCCGCTCTACGGCAGACTGCTGCTGAGAGGAGTCCCGCTGTCACCGCCGCTGAGCTTCACCCAGACGGACGTGGATGAGCTGAACCTGGCTTACCAACACGACCTGGTCAGCCCGGCGGAGATCGACAGGTTCTTCTTCCTGCCGACCGATGGGACCAACAGAGGATACCTGGAGTTTGGACAGCTGAGAGAGGAACCTGCTGTCTTTAACATTCAGGTGAGCTGAACACACCTGAGTTTAGTTTCCTTTCAGGTCAAGAAGGAGATGGTGAGGCGAGGGTGGTGTACTGGACTAGATACCACTGCGCACTGGACCAGTACATACGGTACTTGAGTAGATGTACTCAGTTACATCGAGCTGCTGCTGAATGAGGCCTAGGCCTAATGAGGCAGGTTTGGTCGTCTTCATGACAGCAGTCGTGTTCGTGAAGTCGACTCTCAGGTGACGACTGAAGTACACAGATAAATATTTGAAGCAGAGAGCAGCAGGTGAGCCAAGACCAACCCCCCCACCATCACCCCACCATCATCCACCCAAACACCCCCATCATCCCTCCATCGCATGCTACCTGGACAAACACACACACAAAGGCAGCCAGGTGGCTAACACGCTGGCCGGACCGACTGTCCTGAGCCGCTGAGAGACGATGTGTTTGGTGTGTATGTGAGTATTCAAAGGCTTCATGAATATTTCACACACACACACACACACACACACACACACACACACACACACTTTTTACAGTCACTCAAATCTCAGAAGAAAAAACAGAAACGAGGTTATTTTTGTCTTCAAACGACTGAAAGAGTCAAAACGTGAAGAAAACTGAAACAACAGTTAGTCATATATACTAAATATGTACTATAATATACCATAATACTGATTCATGTTAATAACACACATCCAGCTCTGTATGTGTGGTTCCCACTCTGTGTAGTTTTATGTATTGTCATCTCTCTCTTCACCTCCGTACACTCTGATGTTTTCTGACTGTGGGAAAGAGAACTGTGTGAATAGTTTTAATAATCGGTATAATTCGAACTTTTCTTGATTCGTTCATTGTTTTCATCACTGAGTTCATAAAATGTCATAAACCTGAAGAGATTCAGAGATTTAATATTTACGTCTTTAAATAACTTTTTAATTAATTTTCTTTCTTATTTTTTACTCTCAGCGTTTAATTCAAGATAAACAACCTACAATAAAATCAAAATTAGTAAAACTGAGCAGGAATCAGGGACAGAGGGAAAATCACACAAAATGAAGAGAAACAGAAACCTGGATCACATGACGGGAGCGACACCTAGTGTCCAGAACCCAGTACTGCACCTGCAGCTGGTGGACAAAATAACATGAACACCTGCTCCTTCACCTGTGTAATGTCAGTCATTTCTCAGATAAATATGAATATATGTGAGAAATATCTGACAACTGGAGACAAATATCTCTGAAATACAGAGCTCCAGTCAAACCTTGAAGACACATTCAAAGTTGGTGAAATGTTCTGTACCTTTATGTCTCAAAGTAATGATGGACTGTCGTTTCTCTTCACTCAGCTGAGCGGTTCTTGTCACTACAGAGGTTGAATGGAGCTATTCTCCTCTGAAGCAGGTGTGAACCTTTTGTCTCGTCCTCTTCCTCTTGTGTTCAGGTGGATCGGGTGGACCGGACACCTCCCAGTCTGACCACCAGGCAGAGTCCCAGCGTTGTGGTGGATCTGGGCGGCGGGCGTTACGGCATCTTCATCACCTCCAGACACCTACAGGCCTCCGACCCCGACAGCCCCACAGAGGAGCTGGAGTTCTCCATCACCAGACCGCCGCACTTCGGCTACCTGGAGAATGCTCTCACAGGTGAGTGTTACCTAGCAACACCTAGATATAGATTTACATGTTCAGGTGTGTTGAAACTCTTCGTCCCGTCCTGCCAGGAGCTTACATCAAAAGTCGTTTCACCCAGCGGGATGTGGATCAGCGCACCGTGGTGTTTGTCCTCCCGGCCGACATGGAGGTGACAGCCGACAGCTTCCAGTTCCTCCTCACCGACCCAGCGGGAAACACGGCGCTGCCTGAGATGTAGGTTTGAAGAAGCACCTGAGTGATCTATAGCAGTGGTTCCCAACCTGAAGCTCCAGACCCCCACTATGGTTCACCATGGGGTCGTTAGAACATCTTGTGTTTAAGGAGTTTTTAAGAAAGTCGGTCCATATGTGAGCAGTTTGTGGCTGTGTTCAGTACATGATGGACTCATGGAGTGTCTCCTGCAGACTGGAGCTGTCTTGGTCTCGGGTGGAATTGTCAGCGACCTGCTACAGAACCTGCGAGACAGCGGGGACGCTTCAGATCCAGATCCAACGCAACGGGAAGAGCGCTGACCCGGCGTATGTCGCGATCCAGGTACGACGGTGATGCCTTCCTCTGCCGTCCACAGACTCCAGAAGTTCATGAGTTGGTGCTCAGTGTGTTTGTTTCATGTTTGTGCAGGTGGAGGAAGGATCGGCCAAACCCGGCAGAGATTTCACCCACAGCACAGCTGGTCTGATCCAGTTTGACCCAGGTCTGACTCTACTGTTCAGGTCTCCTCTGCTTTAGTTAACCTGGACGCTGCCAGGAGGACACTCTGTTAGGACAGAAGTCAAATATAGATGATGTTCTCCATCCTGTCTCTGTGTCTCAGGAGTCAGTGTGAAAACTTGGAACATTTACCTGATAGACGATGGTCTGGAGGAAAACCATGAGACCTTCACTGTCACCCTGAAAAACCCCAAAAACGCCGTCCTGGGACAGAGGACGTCCGCTAGCGTCGAGATCATCGACCCCAGAGGAGGTTTTTAACATTTCTACACACCTGTATACTAGCATAAAACATAGAAACATCGTCTTTGTGTTTGACTCTCCTCTGAGCTCTGGGTCACAGAGGTATGCAGATGTTTCGTGGTTGTCAGGGTTAGAAAACACTGAAATGCTCTCTCTGCTGTGTATCAGGAAGGTGTGATCCAGACGACCTGAGGGTGGAGGATGACGAGAAGCGACTCCCAGCTCCTCCTCGCCTTCCTGACCCTCCCAGACCGGAGAAGGAGGAGGAGGTGGAGGACCCCGTCACGGACATCGAGGCGGAGCTGCTGTGGGAGAACCAGCCTCAGCCTCCCAGGGGAGACGTCCCAAACAGACGGCCCTACTTAGACTACGGAGTACAAGATCCACAGGACCAGGCGGCCCCCAGCTACAGCCAGATCTACTACCCCGGCAGGCAGCTGCCAGGGACGGGTACTGGGGGGACTGGACACAGGGTCAGACATGGAGGACTAAAGGTGAGTGTCTCTCTGTCCTCTTGTACTGATTAAAAGATCATTTAACAGTTTATCCTGCATGCTGATGTGCTGATGTTCAGGTCCGTCTGTCAGGAGAGAGGAGGACTGAGGAGAAGGTCTGGACGGTAAGACTCCCGTCTGTTAACCACAGGTAGATAAACACTCGTACCACATACACACACACTGTGTTAATGTGTGCCTGGTCCTCCTCCTCCCTCAGTTCCACAGTCTGACTCCTCTTCGGCTGGAGGAGCTGAAGCCGGGTGACGTTGGGTGGAGCCAGTCACCTCACAGTCGCCTCCTGCAGGAACTCCCAGTCGGACACCCTCCTCAAATGGATCATGCAGAACCAAGACACCACCCAGAGCTACGCCAGCGCAAAGTACACACACACACAGTTTAAAGATGAGAAAACAACTTTAAACAAATCAGAACCAGAAAAACCCACAGACACAAGCCGCCGACTGTCAGGCGGTTCTAACTTAAATAACATCCGAATGGATCCCTCTGATTGGATGGTCGGGTCAGGTGCCGCTCCAATCAGGATCCTCCATGTCTCCAAGAAGGGATGACTCAGGTGGCCACGCCTCCTTCAGCTGGAGGCCAATCAGAGTATTGTTGATGTAAATTATAAATAAAGTAAATAAAACAAACCTTCAGTCGGCGGCGCTGTGGTTTTGGACAGCTGGTTGTCGCTGGTTGTCATGGTAACTGTCTCTTTGTCTCCTCAGACTAGGAAGTCCGTCAGCAGCTCGTGTCCTGACGGTTCGACTCATTACAGGAGACGCTGTTACATCATCAGCTCGTCTGTGGCGAGCTGGGCGAGCGCCGAGAGGACCTGCTCGCTGCTGTAAACGACACACACACAAACACACACACTTCACCCCTGAACTCACATATAACCTCATGTTTACTTAAATGATGCAAGCTGACCACTTAAATGAAAGATTACAGGTCTCATTGAGTGACAGAACTGCAGCCACGAAATGTAATCTAATGTGGGTGATGAATGTCCATTAAAAGTCACAGACAGGCTCAGATTATTATTCTGAGTGTCCAACAACATTATGGAAATGATCCAGAGACAGACTTCATATTAAAGAGTAACATTCTTTCTGTTTAAGCAGGAACATCAGTTAATATCTGTGTTTAAATCCACCAGATTCTCTCCTGATATTTTCACATTGGTCCTTCAAAACTGGACCAATAAATATAACTGTTGCCTCCTTCAGACACAAGACATAACATAACACAGTTAGCCTGAAAGTGTGTGTGAACGCAGCCCCAGATGTGTGTCTGACTCTCTCCATATATCTGTGTCAGGTTCAACAGCAGCCTGACCAGCGTGCGCTCCAAAAGAGACATGAGCTGGCTGTGGAAGTTTGCAGGGAGGAAGCCATTTTGGATCGGTGAGTGTGTGCTGTCATCACAACATGCTGAACACGTGATCCAACCTGAAACCCGCTTCATTCAAGAACGACTGATCATATGAACACATCCGTTTCTTAACAGATTTAAATAAATGTGTCACCTTCACACTTTAGAACTTTAGAAACATTCAATCTAAGATTTATAACATCTAAATCTGAATAAATTTGGAGTTTAAATATAATCAAATACATTTATTTTATATTTATTTATTACATATCGATAAAACTCCCCCTGACATCTGTATGCTGGACTTAAAACATCTTTTTAAAGTATCTTCCTCACTGTTAAAGGAGCCTGTTACTTCACTGAAGTGTTAAACCGACACACTTAACCTTCTTTTGATGTTTCATGTGCTGACTCTGATAAAAGCTACTTGAGGTTGTGTTTTTATTCTTCAGTAATATTTTACAGACGTAGCAGATCAGGCAGCCTTATATGGTGTTTTAAGGGCCGTTAATTCTGCTAATGAGAGATCTCATTAAAGCAGAAAAGAAACTTTAAAGAAACTTTAGTGAACACCCGGTCCTGACAGGAGAGACTCTGTCAGGACCGGGTGTTGAACCTCTCTCTGGACTCTTCTTCATGTGTCTCAGGTCTGTCTGGAGGTCCGGGTCACCGGATGTGGGCCGATGGTCAGCCAGTGTCCTTCTCCAGACTGAAGGGGGCGCCGTTGGGCCGCAGTGAGTCTGATGCGGGCTCGGACTGTGTGCTGGTTGAAAACCCCAGAAGCTGGATCTCTACGAGCTGCTCCCCTGAAACTCAACACAGATTCATCTGTTCAGCGCCGGCTCAGACTCACTGAGAGACACTCGGAGTATTTACTGGTACCAGTCGTGACGACCCCTGTGAATCTGTTCAAGTCATATTTAATGATACATAACGATGCTGCTCTGTACATTAGTTTTCATATTTTTGTCATAATAAAGATGCTGCACAAATTGAAGTATTGGATCAGCAGCTTCACTCTGTGTGATGGAATATAACACGAGGTACCTGTACTCCACTTTGTGTATTTATCTGATAGCTTTAGTTTCTTTATTAATGAAGATTTTGTGAAATACACACAAACATATGAAGAGTTTATAAAAGATGTCGTCTTGTTATAAATTAAACGTCCCAACAGTTTAAATGAGAACAGCTGAAACCATTAGTTCATTAATTAGTGGGTGGACAGAAAATTAAAAACATTTCCCGGGTTCAGATATGCTGCTTTTCTATTCAATCATTTGTAATAATTTTCAGGTTTGGACCAACTCCAACAGTAAAATCCTTTAACATTAATGCATGAGCCACAATTATCCACTGAGATCAGAGAGAACAGAACAACAGCCACAGTGTACAGAGAGACGCTTTGAAGCTCAGTGTTGTGCTGCTAGAATATAAATTCACCCTCAGTACAGTTGTCATGAACGGGGAAATTAGCTACAGAGAACAAAACTGTTTTTTGTACCAGGCTGTAAACATGTTTATTTCTGCTGTGAAGTTGGACATTTGAACATGGGGACTTATGAGACTGACTCACTTCTGGAGCCAGCCTCAGGTGGACGACAAGAGGAACTGCACTTCCTGTGTTGGCTTCACTTAACAGACATGAAGGTTGCTACTTGGTTACAATAAATTATATATTTTTTTTATTTATATAAATATATTTATATACATTAATAACTTGACACCATGTTTGCTAACAGTAGCTAAACTTTCTGTAAACTGTAAATGTATGTCTCATACATATGTGCTTATACAGTAAATATGATGAACATAAAAGTCACCATATCTTACATAAGACGTTAAAACTCGTTAATTAATAATATTCTTCATTAAACTCGTCGTTTTGTTTTTTTTTGCTGATTAAGTCACAATCAAGCGCGCCATCTTGTTTCCTCCTCAGCGCCGCTGTTGACTGTTACACATGCGCAGTACAGATCGAGCGTTGACAGTATAAACTTGTGATTGGATGATAAAAACGTCCTTCTTCAAGTTCAACCAATAATTTGACACATTTCTGATTTTAATGTTTTGCTCCTGTTAACGGCTGTCACAAGCCCCGCCCTCCTCCTTCACACAGTTGCGTGACTGGCGGGAGTCCGGGAAGATGCTGTCCGCGGGAATAATTTAAAATGTTTGATAACTAACGATATACAAATATGGCGCCCAAAAATAAACGCAGGTAACACACCTGCGACACACACCTCAATGACACGGCTCCGACTGAAAAGACGCGGGAAGACAGGTAAGCTAAGTGACGCTAGCAAAGCTTGCTAGCTAACCCGCCTCTGTTCTTAACGAATGTTAGCTCTACTTGTTAGCTCGTGTGTGCTAATGTACGGTTCAAGGTGCTAGTTTGAGCTGGTTTGCCACACAGCCAGGTGTGCAAGATACCTGCTTTGATGAAAACACTGAGGGGTGAAGTGGTGATGAAGCTTCGAGACGAGCTTCAAACCCTGAACTACAATTCCATAGAACCTGTGCTGCGAGGCTGAGACGTATGACGTGGATGGAATGAATCACCTGACTGGTTCGCGGTCCAATCAGGTCAGGTCGTCGTCTCGATTCTGACAGGTGACAGGTTGAGCTTGAACACTTTATAACCGCTCTAAACTATGCGCAACTTGTGTGTTGTCGTAGTACAGACATGTCCAAAGTACGGCCCGGGGGCCAATCACAGCCCGCGGTCAGATGTCATGCGGCCCTCAGCTTCATGTTTATAATGTATTATTTATGGCCTGCTGGATTGTCACATACTGTATGACTGAAGATTTGGCTTTTTTTGGTTGACATAAAGAAGCATCTGAACCTTTAAGGACATAACTGCTGCTGTTATAGCCTATATCTGCAGATGTGACACTAAATATGACTTTCTGAATGTTTGTTAAAGACAAGAGTGAGAGTGACACGACTTTGCATTACTCATAATAAGTCGTGTTTAAAATGAACGTGAGGTTCAGATTTGTATCAACTTCATGCAAGTGTAACATATTCCAGACAATTTATTCTGTTATCGGACTCCAGATGTGACAGAAAGGAAGAATTGTTTTTAGATTTGTTCACGCCTGAGTGGCTTAGATTTGGTTACATTGTCATTTAAAAAATATATATATAATTGTGACAATGAAAACAAAATTGTTATAGAACAGTGCATTTGTATGTAACTTTTATTGGTATTTTTTCATTTTTAAATGTTAGTATTCATCCTCACATTGTCAAATCTGGCCCTCTTTAAAAAAAGTTTGCACACCGCTGTTGTAAGCAAAAGAAGATTGAAAAATAATGTACCGCAATAACAATCTGACCGTGCCCCATCCTCCATAATCAGCACACCTGTGTGATAGGTTCACCTCCTGAAACCTATGTCATATTTTCACAGCACTCTCTCCTCAATAACATAATACACACATTCATATTCTCATCTCTCTCATTGATCTTTATTTGTGAATAGAACATAGTCAGTCTTAGTGTGTGTGTGTGTGTATGTAATTAAAAGCTTCCTGTCCACCATCTTAGCCTGCCTAATATGACTGCAGACACATCGCCAGGAGAGGTCACTGTAACTGAAGCTTCGAGTAATGAACAATTGGAAGCTTCATTTGCCCGTCACTAGAGGAATGAAGCTTATGAGTGTTGACTTTGAGAGACTGAGGCTTCATGGATTATTACAGTCGTCTCGACTGATTCAGTGTAGACAGAGGTCACTTATGAGATAAATGTAGATCAGAGGAGAAAAAGGTCACACTCTACAGCCCGTGGTATCGTTTACTGTGTGTGTGTGTGTGTGTGCTGCAGAGGCTAATCTAATCTTTATCTTTAATTTCAATTGGTTTAATTTACCTGCTTAAATATTAATATCTCTTTTATTCTTGCAGTTGCAGACTTTAATGTTGGAGTGAACAACGAGCTGAGAAGCTTGAAGCGGTCACGGTCAGCAGAGGGCAGCACAACCCCACAGGTACTCCTGATGACTGGTGCAGCAGTAATGTCAGAAACAGCTGGTAGAAAAATGAGAAACATACATGACCATGACTGATGATCCATACTTCTGGGAGTTACTTTGAAGAGTCAGCTGAGGGACAGTTAACAGGTTTATCTGTCTGATTTTTAACAAGACCTAACGCCATTTAATATTTTAAGCAATGATTTCCTCCTTTAGTTGATATCCCTGTACCAACAATTATTATATTTCACTATTAATGTACCGATCAGAAAGTTATCACTTATTCTTAAACCACTGAATGTTGAACGTCTTTGTTTTGTCTTTATTTTTTAATGTGATAATAATTTTAATGTCAGGTATGTTATAGCTGATGCTATAACGTACCTGAGTGGAGTGTGTCTTAAAGCCAATGGTAAGGAGGTCAAAGGTCAGTACTGTATATTCAGAGTTCTTCAGAAATGATTTGAATCAGTGAGTTTGACGTACAGCTATAGTGAAAACATACTACTAAAAACAATTTAGACCATACACATGATGTGATTTTTCTTTTATTCATATTTTATGACACATACATTTGGTAAGATCATGTCCTTTATAGAAAATCTGATGTCCACAGCAATTATTGCTTTTTGCTCATTTTCCACTCAAGGGCAACAGATTGTTTAATAAAGCTTATAATAAAATGTAAAGTAAAAAACAAAACATGTATATTAAACATAATGGTAGCTCAGTAGTTCTCACTTGGTGTTTGGGAGATCCAGGGCTCCTTGATCTCTGTCTTTGAGAAAATAAGCAATAATTTGCCATCAATCTTACCCTATAATTAATTATGCTTATTTACATTAGCAGATAAATCAAAGAGGTCACAGTTTGGTGAATGTGCCACATCTGCATGAGACAATAAAAACCCTATGAAAGTGAAAAACAAATGTTTATAAACGATTAAATGACATCAAGAATAAGAATATAAAGAATATAAAAACAAAGACACAATAACATGTAGAGCTACAGGATCGGTGTTTACCTGTGCAATCTGTCTTGTTTGTCATTTCCTCATGTTTATGTGTTTTCCATTCCAGTTAATCATTGGCTGCCACACTTAATTTTTTCACACTGAACAGTTCATGTATCAGTGCTTGTTTGTATAATTAACTAGCCTTAACTACTGCATTGGTACTTGCAGATAAATGAATAGGACACAGTTTGGTGAATGTGCCACATCTGCAACAGACAACAAGACACCCTCAGAAAGAAGACAAAATGTTTAGAAAAGATGAAATAAAATGAATATAAACACACACACACACACACACACACAGCCAGAGCTACAGGATTGGCATTACCTTTGCAAGCTGTCTTGTTTGAAATTCCATTGAAATGAATCACTGGCTGCCACACTTCTCTTTCTTACTGTACAGTTCATGTGTCAGTGTTTGTCTTGCACTTAAGTACAATCCAATACCCTAGTTGTCATACTGGATATCATAAGCAAGGGGTCCATTAATAGCAAAACCAAGGTAGAAAGACACCCTTTCTGTGCTGCAGCCACTTCTTATACCAGCTAAGAAAGCTGGACGAACAGGGATTTTCAGGTTTCCATAATTTGCAAACACTTCTCCATGCTCAATGGTTCCACTGACTCGATGAAGGCGGTTGATGATGGGTTTGTCTTTAAATATATCTCCATTTCGCCAAAGTTGCGCCAAGGTGTCACGGCGCATCTTTTTAAAATTCTCATCTAGTTGGGGTTTAGAAACAAGTCTCCTGAGTCCGTTTTCTTTTCCCAAGTACAGGTAGGCAATAGTGTTCCTATTTGGAAACCGCTGAGTCAGGCGCTTGTAAGACGAGTTTCGAATTGCTCTCACATACGTCACAATCTCTGTGTTTACCTCCGTTGGACTTGGCCAGAATAACAGCAGAGCCAGGTAGTAAGGATCTGGGAAGAGATATCTAAGTCCTACATCCTGCAGAGTTTTCAAAAGTAGAGCGGAAAGGTCGCTGTGAGGCTTCACGTGTTTCGATTTTGGTTTCAAAAGGTAAAGAACTATGTTTGACAAAATGTAGTTGATTGTCTCCTTTGTCATTTGTTGTTTGCTGATAAATTGTTGTTGCCGTTGCAAGAATGCATAGCACTCAGTGATCTTCTCAATCTCTTCGGGAGGTTTGTCCAAATGCTGAAGAATCCCTGCGAATGTATCTGCTTGGTTCTTCTCAAGAAACAATCTTTGTTCTTCAACATCGATTTTTAGATTGAGATTA
This sequence comes from Miichthys miiuy, assembly GCA_036365135.1. Lineage (NCBI taxonomy): Eukaryota > Metazoa > Chordata > Actinopteri > Sciaenidae > Miichthys > Miichthys miiuy. The sequence continues at coordinate 945,252 of CM071609.1, forward strand.
GGATTGTTTTGTTTTTCTTTTCTCATTTCCTCTCGTGTAGTGCAAAAAAGACTTACGTACTTTTTAAAATGACAACAGATGGTCCAACGATTCTTTGAATCAAATTCAGAATTGTTTACTTTTATATACGTGAAGTAATCGTCAAGAATTTCAAACGTTTCTTTTGCTTCAGTTTTCAAAGTGAGGAGAAAGTGTTCATGTTCTTTGATGATCTCCTCGTATCTGTTGTTGGTCTCATTGTCCTCCTTATACACGTTGGTGATTGGGATTGTTTTTTGCAGAAAACTCTGCAAATACTTCTTCTTCATTGGATCACTTTCCTCAAAGAATGGCAGTCTGCCCAGTATCTCAAACAGCAGGAAAACAATTTCCAGCACGCCCACATAGCCATAAACATTATATGACCTTCTGGGATAGTCATCTGACTCATCATCAGCAGCTTCCTCCTCATGTTCATCCTCTGTCCTTGCCAGCTCTTGAGCCTTTTTAAATGCTGTGATAGCATTAGCTGCTATTTTAATGTTGGTGTTTAAGTCTTCTGCATTGTGCAATGTCTCCTGCTTTTCTCTCTGGTTGTTAGATTTTAAATTGCTTTTGTGAATTTGCCCAATTGTGTCAAACGTGTATGGGTTTTCTTTAATTTTCTTGGCCTTTTCAGCCCATTTCAGAGCCTCTGGGTAGTCTCTCTCTTTGATGGACAAATATCTCGCCAATGCCTGAGGAATAGATGCACTTGTCACAAACCTGGATGATGCTTTCACAAAGATGTCTTGGACAGTTTGCCTCCCTTGCTGGCTGTGGACTTTGTTTATGAGAGGAGAAAATGGTTCTCTCTCATCTCCATCTTTCTTGCGCTGTCTTTCAATCAACATCCTTTGAATTGACAGCATGAATCTGTGTTTGACAACTCCAACGCTGAAGAACAGATCACACTGAAGAACCTCCATAGTGATATCACTTACTTTTAAATTGCAGCTTCTTGCCAATTCTGCCAGACATGCAGAAGCGATGGAGTGATGAAGGATTCGGATTCCTTTGTATCCTCCCAACTCCTCAACTGTGTCAACGATGAGGAAGTTTGAATATGGCTTCATTCTTTCCATTACACTGTCCTCTTTCCAGCGAATCATTTTCATCCCCAAAAAATCTTCACAGAGTGAGAGAGAGATTTCAGATTCTGCCACATGGGTGTTAAGTAATGCTAGAAAGGTAAACAGTCTAGCCTCCTTTGAGCTGGAATCTACATTCTTCAGTGTGTTATGAGCAATATTATTGATGTATTTTTCATCAAAATTACTCTTCATGATCATGAAACTGTAAAAGTTTTCAGGTTTTTCATGAGTTTCTTGGAGCTCTTTGAGTTTCTTTTCAAACTCCTTCTGTTCTTCTGGTGTCAATGAAGCAGTAATGTATAGACTCTGCATTGGCTCTTTGTGCTTTTTGTATTGCTCTTTAGGGTTATGGGAACGAACACAGTGAATGATGATGACTTTGCAGTTTGGAGCGTCATCCACATCTAAGCTGTCCTCTACTGCAGCTTTATGTATGCAGTTCACAAGATCATAAGGATTCTCTGTTTCTTTTGAATCATCAACTAACAGCAAAACTGGAGATGGTTTCTCATTTCCAAGTTTCATGAGCCTACTGACTTGGATGGCAACTTCTGTCTTTGGCAGTGTGTTGTCTTTCAGCACAGCACATCTGAACTCTTGACGGAGATCCCACACCACATGCATTGCTAATGTGGTACCACCACAGCCTGGATCGTGAAACAGATTGAGCAGATCACACATGTTTTTTGAATCTTTCAGCTGAGACCTAATCATCTTCTTCACATTTTTGTACTTGTCCCGCTTGACAAATGGCTTCTCTTTGTCTTTGTCACAGAAGTAGAAGTTCCACCATTTGACTTTGCCTCCTCTGTAGAATTCCTCCTCAACTTTGATTCTGAAGTCACTAAACTCTGAACTGTTTTCATCATAGATGTTTTCACACTGATTCAGACACAAAATATCCAAAGCAGTCATGAAATCTTCATCCTTCTGTTTCAGGACAACAGCGCTGGAACCAGAAGAGGGAAGCAACCTTTCAGATGACTGACTGAATGGTCCCAGTGCCATTATCGTACCATTGATCTCACTTAGCGTTAGTTCATATATGGACAGAGAGCCAATGTCAAAGTCACACTTTTCTTGTATCAGCTCTCTCCATTTGACATATATGCTCTGAGATTCACAAATAGTGATTATGTTTTCCTCTCCAGTGTGTTTTATGAAAGACTTATAGGTGTCAAAGACTGGGTCTTTCTCAGTGTCCACAGGTGAAAGTAGCAGGAATATGATGAGACTACTTCCATGGAGAAGAACTTCAGGGTTACAAATTAATGACACCAACTGCTCTACATCTTTGCAAGATTTCCTCAGCCAGTTCCTATAGTCTAACTCCTTGTTCGAGTCACTATCAAGGTCATGTCTGCCATTGCAGAAGACCCAGCTGGTCTGTTTACAGAGATTAAGCTTCTTTATCACTGATTCAGTCTGTCCTTGATATTGTGATGGGTTATGCAAATTGGCCACCCTTGAATCTTTGTAAGAATTACACAGCCCACCTGAATTGTTAGAGTTGGGGTCAAAATCTAACACACAGAACAGTTTCAGCTTGCTCAAAAACTGGAGATACTGCAGTTGTTCTGGACTGCTCTTGTTTACAACAACAACAAATCTGTCATTGTTGTCCAGTGAGTTCCCACCACAAGTTAACAAATTCTTTAGTTTGTCACCCTGGTTAGCTTCTTTCTTCAAAACTTCTTTTGGATGACGCAGCCCTGGTTGACCTTGATGAACAGTGAAATAAATGCATCATTTAGTAAAAGCAAAACAGAAAACACACAAAGCACCACAAAAGATGAAGGCTGGTGTTATTCTCTATTTTTCTTATTGTCAGCAAAGCCTATTAATTAGTTCTGACTTTGTGTCTGTCTCTCAGCTCCAAGCCCATCGGTTCCTACTCCATACTGCATATGGTTCATACTACTGTAAATTTCCCAAAGCAGCTGCTCACTGTAGTTTGGCAGCCGGGACGGTGTGTTTGGGACTGAGTCAAAATATTGGAGCTCACCAGCACAGAGCAAGAAGACACTGTTATCTATAAAACACAGATAATTCTTTTGTCGGATAAATCAGATGTTTTAGTGGTTTTGGTCTTTAGGGCTTGTTGACAGTAGTAAGTAGTAACTGATTTAATGTGATTCAGTATGTGTCTGCACGATACAACTGAAAATTCTCTTTTTTTCATTACTGAGTAATGCAGGCCATCAAAGAAATACTAAAACAAAATGTTTCTGAAACAAATTATTGCAACTTCCATTTGAATATGTTTACATTGGTTGTCTTACCCATGCTCTGTTCCAGCTGACAGACGAGCTGACGTTGATTGATTTCCTTGAGAATGTCTTTTGTGACTCGTAGGGCGTCCCTGCTTCCATAGTGGTCAGTCATTAACTTAGCAGTGTCGATGGTGTCCTTGCTCTCCAGTCTACTCAGAGAAATAGGTTTATACACTGAGTCAGTGTATGCTTTTAAGTTGAAATGAAAAAGTTTCAAGTCTTCTTTTGAGAGATCCTCTAGAGTTTTCTGGATCTCCACAGTGATCCTGCCTTCGTCTGGTGGGACTGTGGTCTGCAGGAAGAAACCGAAGTAAATATTTTGTAAATTTAGCACTTAAATTACACACATAAATCCTGAAGGTTCTTTATGCCTTTACGTATTCTAATAATTCACTAATAGTCTTTTCTTGCACTGTAATATCAAAGGCTCTAATAATATTTATAAAATAATAATTATAATTAATATCTCTAATATTTCTATGGTCTATTATAATGTGTAAAATAACAGGAGTTTTACCACCACAGTTTCTTTTCTCCTGGCCCCCAGGTTCTGTGTCTTAGCCGGTTGTATTTCCTCCTTTCCTCCTTTATCAAATGGCTGCAGAACTTTTTCAGATTCATTTTCCACCTTTTTTTCTGTTTTTGATTCCGGCTGTATGGTTGCTGTCGCCTGATCCAGACTCTGTTCACATTGAGTTGGTTTTGGATCTTCTTTTTGGTCGGTGCCGGTGTGAAGGATGGGTTGCAGTGTCGGCTCTGGTTTCTTGTTCAACTGCCGGAGTTCTGCCAGAATCTTAACAGCAGGTCCACTTTTTATATCCAGATCCAGAAAATCCTGCTTCCTGAACCAAACAAGGCAATCTCCAGAAACATCTTCCTCCTGGAGCCTTTCTGCATATCTGCTGTACACGTTCACATGCTGCAGTAACCACTGGGTCACTTGCTCCTTTGTCCAATTTTCCACATAAGCAGGGAATTCTGATTCAAGCACTGATCCTTCTTTCAGACTTTTGAGAGAAGATGTGATTTTGACAGCAGGACCGTGTTTTATTCCTAAGTCCAATATGTCTCTCTTTTCAAAGGCAACTAGATAATCTCCCAACACTTCCTCTTCACGGAATTTGTCGGCACAAGTCTGATGAACTTTGACCTCTGTCACCAGCCACCTGTGGACATCTTCCTTAGTCCATTTTTCAAATGGTGGTGGTTTTGTTGTTGAACGTTTCATTTTGGATCACCTAAAAAGAAAGTTAAGATAATCAAAGATTAAATAATTGAAAATTTGAGAAGATGTATTGTCTTAAGAAAGACAACTTCAATGTTAAAAGAAATGTCAGAGATATCACATTGTTGGCCTTTTTATGAGAGGTGGAAATACAGTTTAAAGAAATTGCATTAAAAAAAAAGTCAAGCTGGACATTTTAAGCACAATCAAAACAAAATCTGTAATTCAGATGCAATTCATAGAAAAGTATCTCAACAAAAAGTTTATTCACAATTCTGTTAAGCAGACTGCCTTTCCCAGAGTTATTTATTCTGTATGTAGGGGAGGGTAGGTCTCTCCATGTCGCCATACTTGTTACTGTTTTATATGGATGGTAATGGTAATTTGTCGGTCGGTATAAATCCAGCACCTTCATGCTTAAAGCAGAAGTGCTCCCACCACTTCGGGTTTATCCTCTGGGGACGGACCAAAAGTCTAAAGTTGTACATATCTGTGAATATCTCTGAAACGCTTTATGACAGAGAGGTGTGTTTGTTTCATTGTTTTCCTGAGATTCTGCTGAAGACGGAGATGTGCGGTTCGTGTCTGTGTCGGAGACAGATGTTCGGCAGACTGAAAGCGCAGTCAACGAATGGACAAACGTTGCTAGGCAGACTAGTTTCTTTTTCCAACCAATCAGTGGAGTGTATCTGTGACGTATTCTAGCCAATCAAAGGACTCTGGGGTCTTGTGGGGGAGGGACAACAGAGAGAGAGCTGTCTGTAGAACAGAGTGCAGGGAGCACACAGAGCAGAGTGACAGAATAACTTCATAAACACGATTTCTATTGAAGGACAGGCTCCCCTCAACTTTCTGGAGGCTCTTTGCTTTGCTAAGTGGCATGTCTGAGGAAAACGAGGCAAAAACACATGGGACCTTTTTTATTGAAAGGGCATTATTTTATTGTTCTTCACATATTTGGTTGAAAAACTGCATATGTATGTCAGGCAAAGGGATTGAAAAATAATATATTCATTCAAAAACTCTTCACTAGTACTGTTTGAGGTGTGATATGACAAAAATCTGATTCATTTTGTCCAGCATTGCAAGCTGTAGACTCTGTCAGAGTATCGAATCATAAGTTTAGTGTATCGCTACAGCCCTAGTACTTATAAACCACCATAGTGGTGATATATCAATCATCATTATTGAATGTTAATGTTTGTGTACACTGTTATTTTCACCACTGCTGTCGGACAGCCCTTTTCGACGGAAAAAGAAAAAATGTTTGGAATATATTTTCAAAGTCAGCCTTGTAGAATCTCCCAATAAAACAGACCAAGCTCTGTGCAGGATTATGTTCTTTTTGCAGTCTGTGCTAGCAGGCACCACTGCCTGACAAACAGGGTGTGGTTTGAACTGCATGTTACACCCTAAATGTCGCCTGCTGATTAATGGAGCCATTTCCTGCCAAGGTATTTGTCAGTGAAGTAATAATCAAGAAGGCACCGCTGAGACAACTGACACATAGTTCTTATTCAGAATTTGAGATTCAGAACTCATTGTTCAGCTTAAATACAAAATCCTCTATTAAAGCGTGAACAACCAAATCATTTCTCACCTTGAGATGTCCTTTTTTTGGGGTTGCTGACCATCTCTCCTGGAGCATGAGAGGTTTGATGATATACTGAACAGAAATGTAAGTCCACAGTCGTCTATTTACGCAAGGTTTTGCTGTCATGAATACTGCACTACACAGTGAAAATTCTACCTTCCATGTTGTCTTCACGGAAGTGATCACTAACCCCCTATAAAAAACTGAAGCCCGTCCCTGCCTCATCATTTCCTGTGAGTAGTTTCAAAGCATTCACGCCCACACACAGACCCCAGTTCGGGATAAAAAGAATCATACCTAATCATAAAACAAACAAGACAAATTGAAGTCTCATGAAGTCTAAATGAACTAATTTAAACTGGTTTTAAATGAGAAATGTGTAAAGAAGAAACACGTAAGATTAGCAAAGCAGAAACCTGATGCTTTTTAAGGCGTTGTCCTGAGTTTGTTTTTCTCCACTCTGCGATAGTTCCTGTGTTGGGCAGAGCTGAGCTTCTCTCCCACGCACAGACATGCACAGACAGCAGTGGAGGACGAAGTATTCAGAGACTTTACATCAGGGAAATAAAAGTCTTGCATTGAAATTTAAAATACAGTGAAGTATCAGCAAAATAGGATTAGAAAGTAAAAATATGCAGGAGCTGGTTGTGGACAAATTTACATACATTTGAGTAGACTTCTCTTTAATTTACTTCATTGTGTCTTATTTGTTTAATATTGAACACTTTACTCTGAAAGTACTCTTGAAAGTTAAAATCAATCCTACCCTGCAAAAAAAAAAAAAAAAACGGTTAAAATGACTAATTTGTCTGGACATCATTGTCATATTTCAATAGTAATAACTTGGTTATGGTTGGGAAATAATTCTGGTCATGTGTAAAAGAAACCAACATTGATGCTTGGCAGGTAATGGGAAGCAAACAGAAAGCGGAAGAGAGTCTCCTAAAATGTCTTTTACAACTTACAACTTCTTCTTTTGTTGATCATTAACATCCACACTAACTGACCTCTAAAAACATGAGAGTAATAAACGACAGTAGAATAAGCTATTATTGGTCTTTAATGCCTTGTTATCTATGGAAAATCCAAGATGAACTTTATTGATCTACATTAGTGTACAAGTTTGTTGCCTTGCAACCTGGAATTAAAATGGCTTTTTATTAGAACTTCATGTAATGGATATGCACAAAATAGTGTGAAGTGAAATGAAAAAATAAAAAAACAGAAAAGGGGCTTGTTTAAACAATGTAATAAAAACAAATGTGATAATCATTAATGCCATTATTAAAAATTGGAAAGAATATGGCACCACACCAAACCTGGCAAGAGAGTCGCCCACCAAAACTCAAGCACCAGACAAGGAGGGTATTAATCAGACGGGCAACATGGAGACCAAAGACAACCCTGAAGGAGCTGTAAAGCTTCACAACTCCTGTTGGAGTATCTGTCCATAGGACAGATATTGAGATGATTAATAGCGCTAAATTCAGGGAGATTTTTAGTGGAAACTTGTTTCAGTCTGCCTGAGATTTGAGACTGGGATGAAGGTTCGCCTTCAAGCAGGTGAATGACCTTAAGCACATTGCTAAAGCAACATTGGAGTGGCTTAAAAGAAAACATGTAAATGTCTTGAAATGGCCTAATCAAAGCCCAGACATCAATCCAATTAAGAATCTGTGTTATGAGATTGCTGTACACCAGCAGAACTCCACCAGCAGAAGGAGCTAGAGCAGAGTCAGGTTTGCCTTGAAGAATAGGTGAAAATCCCTGTGACTAGATGTCTTCATCACTTCACCAGTTTGGATCATTTTGTGTATGTGCATTACATGGAGTCCAAATAAAAAATCATTTTTAATTCCAGCAAAATAGGAAAAATGGGAGGACAGAGGGAAGGTCCCTGGATGTTGAGTAAATAATAGATGAAAAAACATGCTATATAGACATTTTAATGACTGGATTTCCAATACATATAAATTATACAATATATGTGAATAATGTGGATCCAGGAGGACAATAAACTACTTCAGGTATCACCAAGTGGAGCAATATGACCTCTTACAAACAGACAATTCATGTTACACGACAAAACATGTTGACGTTCCCTCAGGATGAATGAAAAAATCTGCCGGTTAAAATTTTACAATAGGGTTTATGAACCAGACCAAAAGTGTCAATTCAGAAAGCATCACACATCACATATCACAAAAGTCGACTTCGATTGTATAGTGCCTTTCTGCACAAAGTGCTTTTACAACACTGTCTTCATCGCCTCTTTGTTTGAAGCGATTTTCAAGTTCTTTAGTTTGGGTGTAGAAATCCTCATCAGAGCTCCAGATCTGTCTGATACAGTTGAACTGGACAACAGGCAGATTTTTCCTAAGATACTGGATGATATAATTGGCCATGGAGTACAGAGTTTTGATGAGTTTCCATAGGTTTACAGTATAGACCAGTTTTTAGGCATTGGTTGTCTTTAATTACCAGTCTGTCATCAGATCACATTGTTCACAATCTATGGATTTTCTGGCGATTTGAAGATCACTGAGAACTGAAGTAGGACGTTGGTGTGAAGGGACTGAATCTCCTCTTCCTCCACTTTCAGTCAGCAAACAACAAAATGGTTCAACGCAGCCGTCTTGTGGACAGCAGAGGGTTAACTCCAGAGAGAACAATAAAATGACAACAAGTTTAAACTAATTCCTCTTTGGCGTTTTCATTTAAAATCAGTAAAAAGAATTGTGAACCTTTTCAGACGTCCAGCTCCCACTAAAAAGATGGTTCAATTTTATTTATATAGCGCCAAATCAGAACAAAAGTTATCTCATGACACTTTGCTGCATGGTAAAACGCTGCATGAAGCATTCATTTTCATGGAACAAAGACTCCAACAACATTTCCATCTCCATCTCACCCTGAAACAGGACGGTGAGACTGCATCCGTTGTGTCCTCTGTGTCCTTTGTCTCCTCTCCATTGACAGAATGTTTAGGACAGAGCTTCCCTTGATCTACATAAACAAATGAGTAAATGGATTAATCAATTAATGAACAAACTGCTATTAGAATTGCATTAAATCCATCAGTGAAGTTTTATAAGGCATGAATCAGTTTGCTTTTCTGAAAACCTGAAGATCTCCATACATTTCACGGCATTTCTAACATTAAGAAAACATAAATATACTGTGTGTGTGTGTGTGTGTGTGTGATGTAGACACTGGAGTAAGAGAGTTTTCTTACCCATGTTGCGTTGCAGTTGTGAAGCAAGTTCACGCTGATTAATTTTTTTGAGTATGTCTATGGTGACGCATAAAGCCTCGTCACATCTGTAGTTATCCGTCATTAGCGTAGCGATGTCAATGATGTCCTTACCCTCCAGTTTGCCTTTAGGGATGGGTTTATACTTTGATTTATTGTACTTTAGTAGTTCCAAATTAAAAGACCTTAGTTCATTTGCATAGAGGTTTTCCAGGGTGTTCTTGATTAATATGGTAGCGTTCTGCAAGATTAAATTAAAACAAAGTTCACATCTTAGTTTTATCTGTAATTACTGTGCAGATTCTTTCTTCTTTCACTGTCAGCAATACACTGAAATAGAAATACACTTTTTACATTTTACCTCAGCACTTTCTTTCCTCTTTGTCTCCTGTGACATTGGTTGCTGGTCCTGTTTCTCCACTGGCAGATATGTCTTATTTTTGTATTGCGTTCTTCCCAGGCCCATGCTGTTACGTTGCGTCACTGTTTTTAGACCATCAAGTTTGTTCAGAATCTTAACAGCAGGCCCCTTTTTCAGCCCCAGATCCAGAAAATCCTGCTTCTTGAAGCAAACAAGGCAATCTCCAGACACGTCTTCATCTTGGAACCGTTGTGCCTTTTTGCTATCGACCTTCACATGCTGCTGTAACCACTCGGTCACTTCCTCCTTTGTCCAGTTTTCTACATCATCTGAAAACAGTGACTCGTGTTGTGATCCTGGCTTCAGCCTTTCTAGATAAGATGTGATTTTGACAGCAGGACCGTGTTTTATTCCTAAGTCCAATACATCTTTCTTTTTGTATGCAATTAGAGCATCTCCAGACACTTCCTCTGCAATGAAGATGTCTGCACAAGTCTGTTGAATCTTGACTTCTGTCACCAGCCACCAGTGAACCTCTTCTTTGGTCCATGCACCAATCTCAGGTGTTGGCTCAGTTCCTGACTGGCTCATGATGGTTCAACTGAAAAGGAGGTGAAGTGACAACATCAAATCACACATGTACATGCTGTGTTCCTGATGACAATACATGTTGAGTGATGATATACCCTGCTTGCTTTTTCCACAACTTGTTGCACAAACTTTGTTTGTTTGTTTGTTTTTTGGCCACATGGGGGCAGCAGAAACAACACTGACACAACAATGGTCATACATTAGCATCAGCAGTTCAGCTAGAGACAGTTCATACAGGAAGCAGATTTATTCCTAATAATGAAATGAGAGAGTTCATTATTCTAGTTCAAAACTCATCTTGGATGTAGGACTACATAACTGGCTAAAACAACAAAATTTTAGAATAAAAGAATACTTTAAATTACAGTTTATTTTTTATTATAAATGCTGTAGTATTTTGATAGACGGTCTATGTTTTTAAATGTATTATTTAGAAGGAGCTCGTGGACCAGCAGCGGTCGATGTATGATAGTTTAAGCACCAGTTCCAGATCAAATCATATCAGAGACTTTGATGCATTTATAATCAGGATGGTTGTTTATGATCTATTTCTTAGCGTATTCCAATCTGATGTCTGCTGCTGTTCTAAATTTGTGATATTTGTGCCAATACTTGATACACCAATCAAAAAAACACCAAACTGCTCAGTGCATCAATGTTAAATGATAGTTATCAATTATTGGCAATATGTACATATATTTGGTGAGTTTTGATGTTTTCATGTGAATGAAACTTTTTGTGTTTTTTGTATTCTACATCTGATCTGTACTTTTATTTTGAGCGATAGTTCTGCGCGTTTCTTGAAGATACTAAAATGTTTCAGTGTGACATTTAAAATAAGAGTGGAAACAATTATTTTCATTATGTATTTAACTACTGATCAGTTTCTTTGTCAGTCCATCAAATATTTGCTGTAAAAAATATCAGAAAATACTGAAAAAATCCTGCTGCCTTAAAGTTGGTCTTAAGATGTGAGAAATGTATTTGTCTGTATTTTGTAATTTATCACACTTAAATTAATACTTGGTTACTAAAACCTTCGGCAATTAACTTTCTGATGGCTGCTAAACTTTTTTAAAATATGTGATGTCATTGAAGAGTTTGACAAGAAAAAAATACGATGTTTGGATCTTCAGGCAAACATCGTTCAGGTTAAAACTTCCTTGTTTGAGAATAGTTTCTGCACAGTAGAGACCCTGCAGTCTGCGCATTGTTTAATCTGAAGTCAACAGGTAGGAAACATCACAGTACATACCTTCAGATCAGTTCAAGTCAGGGTCTTCATCAGTGATCAAAACAGAATTCAAGTTCAAACTTGGGCTCTGATCGAACAGAAGAGATTTTTTAAATGACATTATGTGGATTATTCATTCTGCCTGAGTGAGCGAACAAAGAGAAAGCTGCAGCTAAAGAGATGAGCCTGTAAAAAATGTGCTGAAGCGACAAACAGCATCCTGTCAGCATAGATCATACGTGCTCTTTGAATGCACACTCTTCATAACCACTAAGAAGCTTCTTCATTTTAGCTGCGTACGTGCAGAACATCATGCATGCAGACTCTGTAGGACCAATAAAAGCTTTAAACTTTTACCACGTATGAAAAAATAAAGAAACAAAGACCCTGAACCTCAGACAGGAAACTGTTGGAAACCACTTTAGCTCAAGCTTTGTGTGGGAAAATCTCACGGCTAATAAAAGTGTGAATTATTTCTGATATGAGTGAATGTTTGTGTGTAACACGACGACAACCTTGATATTGGCAAATGTAATCCAGTATTGATCAGCGATTTTATTAATACCAATGTCATTATCAGTCCAGAACTTTCTGTGCTCCAGATCAAATCATATCAGACTTTGATGCATTTATAATTAGAAATGTTGTTAATGATATGTTTCTTCTTTGTTAGACCTGCATATACGAGGACAGCTTCTTCAAGAATCCAGTTTGAAGGGTGAGCATTGTTTTTAAAATTGTGATATTGGTGCCAATATTTGAGTTTCAGTATTTATACCACAGTAACAAACTGCTTAGTTACTGCTAAGTGTTAAAACATGTTTATATTCCTCAAACTGCATCAAGTATTTGATATGGGTAACACAATTCTCTGTATGTCCTGTACAGATGGCAGCATTGATAAAGTTGACTTGAACTTGAACTATTTTAGTCCGATATACAGGACTACTGTCATTACTGTAATATATGGTGAGAATATCGTGTATTTCTGCGTACAGCGTTTCAATGCAAACATCACTTCTGCTATGGATTCAACTACTGATCATTTTCTTGGTCAGTCAATCAAATATTTGTCAGCAAATTGTGAAAAATTCAGTTTCCATCATGAAAGATTTTTAGTTTTTACCCCAAAATATTCAGTTCACTGTCAAAATTCAGGAATATTCAGATTTAAGAAGCTGAAATCAGAAAAATAAATTATTTAAAATGCCATTGATGTGATGAATTTTCAGGTTAAAGTCACTTCCTCGTTTGAGAATAATTTCATATGATTGAATCAGGACGATGACAGCAGCTGGTTAAAACATGACGTTACAGTGAAGGAACATTACAAACCTTGAAAACTCTTTTTTTATTTGATTTTATTCTTTTAAAGACAGAACAATCAAAAAACTGAAACTTTTGATGAAGTATTTAATTATCGTACTTGTAATTGTCGCTGAAATGCAGATCGAGTTAATTGAAATTATTTTGGTGGCACGCTCCACCGTCAAACTACTGCAGTACATTCTGAGTTCAAACACTGGCCACCATACTGTTAGTCTATACATTTAGTTTGTCTTATACATCCTCCTTTATTACAGTATGAACACGTGTACATGGAAACTCATACGTAATAAATAAAAACAGCTGTTTTTTTTCACGGATACTGGCTGAAGTGACGTTAAAATGAAAGTTCTGCCCTTCTTGTCGTTCGTAACAGACCCTGAGTCATCGCGCTGCATTCACTTCACCTGGGAATAGTCGTACAAATCATTTCACAGTTTAAAGCAGCAAGGTTACGTTCAGACTCATTTCATGCCATGATTGTAGTTTTCTGTACTTCGGTTGTTTGTTTGGATTTTTCACAGTAACAATGGAAACAGTCAAAGAATCAGCTGAGCTGAGTCTTGTATCACTAAGTAGCTCAGGGCCCGAATTTATCGAGCGTCTCGGCAGCTAACCCGTCCTAACTAATTAATTTAAAGTTATCAACTTGTGTCAGTGTTGATGTTCAGGAGAGATCCTGTGACTTGAAGCTGAAACTCGACACTGATTATTGTCAGTTAATCTGGTGATCAGTCTTTTGATTAATTGATTGATGATTAGTTGTTCGGCCCATGAAATGTTGAATTTGGACATTTGTTTTTAAGAAGATTTAATTGAAGTAATGGTTGCAGTGGTTCTGTTGGACTCTGTTGGCTTTGTTACAGAACATTCACCTGATATGACGACGGACGGGCCGTGTGTTCAGATTGTTACTGTGAATTTTCCAACCAAGTTTCCAAGTTGAAAGTGACCTCAGTGTGTCTGCTTCATGTAAAGAGGCAAGTGTGAAACAATGTAACGATTGGGCGGGACAGAGTCACATGATCTGTCCTTAGTTTGAATTGCAAACGTCTCATTGGTCAGTCATGAAGTCGGAGCTCAGGTAACCTTTAGCATCATGTTTTTTGCATATATCCTGTAAGCTACAGTACAGCAGATCACTGTCCGCACACCTGAAGCCTTTAGCTACATAATGAAGTCATTAAATATTTCAAACTGTCGTTTCTCAGATGGATTATGGGATGTTTTATGAATAGGTGCAGATTTACACTTTCTTCCCACAGGATGTGAATGCAGCATTATTACAACCACTCACATAAAAACAAAGTAACTAAAGACGTGAAATGTTCCGTCCTAAAAGTGTCCTTTTGGCTCAAACATCAACGCTAGCTGTTTCCATGGTTACTTTATTATCTCAGACATAGAGACCTAACGAGGATGTCTTCGGCCTCCGTCCTGTCTTGTTTGCAGTGACCTAGCTGAGGATTTTGTGGTAAGGGTGGAGGCGGAGGGAGGAGGTGAACGCCCTGATGTCGCTGATGAGCGTGACGTCCTGGAGCGATGGCGACGAGGCCGGCAGGAAGGTGAGCTCACTCACTTCGCCGTAGGACGAGGAGGGAGGGTTGTCGGAGCTGTTCGAGCCGCAGGAGGTGCTCTGCTCTGGCGGGTCGTTCTCCTCCACCCCGAAACCGACCACCTGACCCGGAAAACAAAGCAGGTAAAGATTCATCTCAATCGTGTGAGCAAGTTCATAGACTGGTTATCTTTTTCTCAAGTTAATGAAGCTGACCGCTGTCCTGCTGTGGACGGAGACGAAACCGATTTTAGACACGTGAAAACTTCAATATCAGTATGCAGTGAAAATATTGTAAATATGCATTCCACTCGAACTGATTTTGATGTTTTTATGTGTCTATATCTGCCTCCGTCCACAGCAGGACATCGTTTAGCTTCATGTTGGTCCTCGTCATCGGCTGTAGGTAACACACTGACCGTGGATCAGAACCTCAAACCACACTGAACTGTTTTCAGTTCAGATGACATCAGTGAACATGAACACACTTACATGGACGCTGAGCTTCCTGCTGCTCGTGTTTCTGTGCTCCAGGAACCAGGAGACCAGCTCCTCCTGACTGAAGAGCTTCAGGGCCTCGATCTGCAGCAGACCACAGTGCGGTTAGAACCACAGAACCAGAACCAGAGACCTGAAGCCACACTGGTTCTATCATACAAAGTCATAACTAGGAGAAAATGCAGCTCCTCCCAAAAACAAATTGTGACAGGTGAGTTTCATTTTATTTCCTCTTGACATGATTATTTTTCTAGAAGTACGTTGATTCTTTGATTGACTCTTCATCAAGGCGTCCCACCTCCTTGTTGAGCCGCTTGAAGATGTACTGCTGCGTGACGACCTCAAACCAGTTGCGGTCCACTTCCTCCCCCAGGTGGGCGTCCTCACACTCCTTCAGCTTGATGAGAGCCGTCACCTGGGTCTTAAAGGCCTCTTCGCTCAGACTCGCCAAACGCTCTCCAAAGCTGACCAGGAACTCCTCGATCTTCGCCTCGACGAACTCCGTGCTACGAGGACAAACGACACGGGTGTTTAAACAGGAAAAGAAATCCACGCTGGAGTCAAACGTGCAGAAAAGGTTTGCTCACCTGAACTTGGTGGCTTGTGTTTCCACGGTGACGGAGAATCCCAGCACCCCTGAGGTGTTCCTGCAGGTCGGGTACACATGGTACCTGAAACGAGATGAGATCTTGTGATTAAACAGAACGCTGACTTCATGTTACAGTAGAAATGACCAACACTAACCCCAGTGTCTCTTTCGTCCTGAGGAAGTCGAAGCAGGGCTCCTCCATGTGCATCTGTGGACACGGACACAAGTCAGATCAACCGAAACAGCAAACATACGCCTCACCGTGTTTCCACCCGAATGTGTCGCAAAGTTTAACAGAATTTCAAGTAATTCATCAGAAGAAACGAACGAGAGCCATGAGGAAACAGCTCATCAGTCATGTGACTTCAATGTTCACTATTGATTGATTTATGGCACATGGAGCCAAAAAAGTTTGATTTCAACCCAAATCTCCTGCGTCATGTGACCGTAGAGCATATTTGAAATTACGTTGAAGGAAACTCGACTCACCACCATCAGCTCCATCAGGGCGTGTTCTCTGAGGTTCTTCAGCCCCGACTGAAACACAAAGAACCGAGATTCAAACCCACGAACACGAGAGAACAATGAGAAGAAACGTGAGTGTCTTCAGGAAGACGAGGCGATCCTTCACTTTAGCGAACGTATAGAAGTGTGATGGTTTTTTCTCACCTGGTAGTAGACGGTGACCTCGGAGTTGGCGTCTCCTTTGTTGAGAGACTTGACCTTGCAGAGATGATGCGTCTGAGGCAACTCCACCACCCGGAACAACACGGGGACCTCTGCTGACAGAGGCTGGAACTGCAGCTTACTGCAGAGACACATTTACCTGTTTATGTGGAAACCTCACGTCTGAGTAAAACATGAAAGTAAAATGAATGAAGCGGAATACTCACTCGATGAAGTACTGCAGAAACTCTTTAGACTCCTGTTGGAAGAAACGAGGAGAGTGATCACACTGTGAGCTGGAAATGTTTCATAAGACCAAAGATCTCTTGGAGCATCACTGACGTGTCTGATCTTATCAATGAGACGTAAAGCAGATTTTACAGTTTCACGTAAACGTCGTCATTCAGAGCCGACCATCAGTCTGTCCGTTCTAAATGTTTTTCCACGTCACAGATGTCGGCGTGTCTCACCGCACTCGTGAAGTTTCCCTGCACGAGTCCTTCAGTGTACAGCTCCGCCTTCAGCCCGCTGACAAAGGTCAGGAGGTCGTCGACGGTCAGTCCCTTCATCACTGCCTGATACTTCTGAATGACCGACCAGCGACAGTGCTCCAGGATCAACAGACGAACGTCCCTGCAGAGACAAACACGGCAAGAAAACCAACTCGATAGGCCACTCTACTCTCTGACAGACTGACTGCATCGAGGTGGGTGAGAGAGTGAGAGCGACGTACTTGCCGAGCCTCTCGGGTTTGATGAGGATGTTGAAGTAGGTTTTCTTCAGCTGCTCAGAGAACATGGTGAAGACGCCCGGCTCTGCGGTGAACTCGGCCAGATGATCCACGATCAGCTTCAACAGCAGCTGAAACACCAACCAAGAAGTACAATTACTCGAGTACTCTGGACTTAGTAACAGGATACATTCAGTGAAACAAGTCGTGAACACATTAATAAGTTCATCTGTTGAACTTGTTTTCACCTGATGAAAAGTCCAGTGTTCTCTCTTGTCCTGATATATAAATATCTGTCCATTTAGCTGCTAACTGTTCACAGCTCGTCTCAAACTGTGTGTGTGTGTGTGTGTGTGTGTGTGTGTGCGCTCACCGGCAGCTTGTGGTTGAAGCCCTTCAGTCGGATCACCAGTCCGTGCTCTCCGGCCACCAGCTTGTACTCCAGCTGAGCCACGTCGGCCTCGTAGGCCGGTTCCGCCAGGTTGTGAGCCAAGATGTTGACAAAGAGGTCAAAGAGGACGAGACTGAAAGAGGAAGAAGACACGGTGAACACGACGGACACGACAAGATAAATTCATCATCCTGAATCAGGGCCGGGCTCGTACTTCTCTGGACTCTTTTGGATCATCGGGGTGATCAGGTTGAACCGGATATAAGCTGAAAGACAGAAAACATCAGGTGAGTTTGTTTCATGAAGCAGCGATGACTCAACTCATCCAGCAGGTGGCGCCGTTTGAGTGGCTGAATCTGTAAACACTAAACATCCAGATACAAGAGGCCTCCACATCAGACGTGTTTCATACTGCTTCATGATTGGCTGGTTGTCTAGGTCTCTCTTTTAACCTGGTCAGATCACCATGGTAACCGATGCTGCACACCTGACCTGTTCTGGAGGAGACACCGTACATACACACTCTGGCAGCTACGTGTAAACTGTATGCATCACGTTACCATGGGAACCTGCAACCACCTGATGATTAAAAGGACGCCTCTGTCGGCGCTCCGTGACACCTGGACTCACCTTTGGGGATCTTGAACTTGTTGTCCTTCTTGTACCACAGACAGCCTCGATCCGTGTTCACGATCCTGACGGGGAACTCGGAGTCCGGACAGTCAGACGTTTTCAGGGTGAAATCCGTCGCTGCAGAGCGAAGAAGAAGAAAAACAACAACCTGATCAACAGCTGAGCGTGACGGATCCATGTTTGTAGTTTTTAACTCTTCTGTGTGTGTTTGTGCTGACCGATGAATTTGTTCTCAGCAGGAAGGTGGAGCTCAGAGTTCAGTTCAAAGTCTGCTGTCCAGCGCTGAGCCCACTCCTCTGAGACGTCTGGTGAGACGAAACAAACATCCACAGAGACATTTTACAGGTCAGTGCAGCATCAGCAGGATTTAACAGAGGAAAGTTACATCATGAAGATTTAATTAAAAATTTTCTCGTTAACACGTGCTCCAAAGTATCGATATTTTGGTGTGTGTGTGTGTCGTACCCTCCATGTTGTAGCAGGTACCGAACCATTTCTCTCTGAGCGGACAGTGACCTTCGTTCTCCGGTGACAGCAGCAGCAGATTCGCTCGGTCAGGAGTCAGCAGGGACAGAGCAGCACTGATGACCTGAACACACACACACACACACTTATGTAAACGTCCTGAACAAAGACACAAACTTCACTCCTGTACGTGTGACCAGGTGTGAACTGAGGGGGGCGGGGCTTGGTTACCTGCTGGTCGTACTCAAACATGAGCTGGTCTCCGGTCAGGAAGTCGTCTTTAGGAAACAGCTGCATGTTCTCACAGATGTTCTCCACAAACTCGATGGGATCCGTCTGACGTGCAGAGATGAAAGACTCGTTAACTGATTAAGTTCATTATTCCACACACACACACACACACACACAGGATTATCTGAGATGATTGACAGCTGTGTGCTCGTCGTTATAATTAACGCAGCTCTAATGATCACATGATGAATTGTCAGTTGCATCGTCAGAGATGAAGCTCATTAAATTACAGCTGAGTGTTGATCACCTGCTGACACACCTGTGTGTTGTCATTTGGTTGTAAACACGTTCATTTGAGGTTCTTACCTGCTCCTGATAGTGAAACTCGTTCGCTTCGATCTTCTGAATTTCTTCATAGATCCTGAAACATGAAACGAGACGAGGAGACGTGTTTACGTGCACGCAGCGTGACCATTGCTGTCCTCAGAAGCTGATTTTAAAGAACGTCTGGACGTGTTGGAGAGACGTTAGGCTGAAGTTTAACAAACATGAAGAAGAATCTTGATGAGACTTCAGCAGCTACCGTGATCCGTGATGTTTAAGTCACGTATGAAGACGACGTGTAGATCTTTAAACGATCTAACGTACAAAGACAGACGGGAGCTGACCTCTGCTGTGGACCCAGACTCTGCAGCATCTTCAGGTACTGGAACACGAAATGGACCACCTGCACAGACAGTGAGGCGTTCAGGAACACAAAAACTACAACAGTATTGTGTGTGTGTGTGTGTGTGTGTGTGTGTGTGTGTGTGTACGTACCTGGTAGAAGTTCTCGTAGCCCTGGTCAGTGAGGGTGATGGAGATGGAGAAGATGGAGTAGGTGGTGTTCTGGTCAAAACCCGTCTCGCTGTTCCCTCCAAACAGAGCCAGAGCCCAGCACCTACACACACACACACACACACACACACACACACACACACAGTATGTAACATCACTCAGTAACTATAATAACAAAGTAATCTGTTTATTTGTGACTCACTTCTTCCTGAGCAGTGACAGGATGCTGCCGGTTCCTTCGTGTCCGATCAGCCACGAGATGTAATGAAGAGGTTTCACCCTGACACACACACACACACACACACACACACACACACACACACACACAGTGTGACTCGCTGTAGAACATCACAATCTGAATTAAAGTAATCTGGATACTCTGAGTACGGACGCGTCTCAGAGTATCAGATTACTAATTCAGTTTATTAAAACCTGGACTGGACTCTGACTCACCTGTAGTGTTTCCCCTGCGGTGGGACGGCCCAGCTGATGGTCAGAGCGTGAACCTTCCTCACAGGAACCACTGCACACACACACACACACACACACACACACTAATGTGTCAGCAAGTCATTGTCCTGAGTCCGTCGTAGACCAGGTTCTGGTCATGTTCCAGATAACATCTGTTCTCAACTTGAATCAGTGCAGATGAATTCATACCAACATGTTCTGATCCACTAAAGTTTGACACCAGATCAGATCACTGAATTCATCTCTGCAGTGTGTCGCCATGTGTGTTCTGACTGCAGCAGGCGGAAACAGCACCCTGTCTGTCTGTCTGTCTGTCTGTCTGTCTGTCTCTGTCCTCCTCTCCAGGCTGCCCGTGGTCAACATCTCGCACACGCTCCGTGTTACACTTCTTTGTGTTTTTTTGAGTTATTAAACAATAAAATATTTTTGCCTTCAACCTGCGTCTCCCGTTTGTCTTTGTCGGGTCGTGACACGGCTGAATATTGTTAATGAATACTGAGCTCGGTGGCCGATCGATCTAATGTACATTATGAATAACACAACTAATAATAACAATAATAAAAAACAGCGTTTGACCTCTGTAGAGTTTGTTGAAGGCCGGTGTGTCAAACGGCTGCTGGAGGTCAGAGAAGTCGGCTCGAGGTTCACCGCTGGAAACAAAAAACAAAAACACTTCATTCATTCATCTGATCAGTGTCATGTGATCAGTGTCATGTGATCGTCACCACACCCAGAGTTTTATACTAACAGGTGTGTGTGTGTGTGTGATGACGTCTTACTTGTTGGGGACTTTGATGAAGATCTCTCTCACCCACTGCTCCAGAGTGTCCAGAGTCTCTAAACAACACAAACACTGTCAGTGTAACGCACTCAGTTACAGGCTGCTGTAAACGCCAATCAATATGAACATGTTGTGTGTTTGTGTGTTCACCTTTGGACTGAACGGCGAGTGTCATGTAGTGAGCAGAGTAATATCTCCTCCAGAAGTGTCTCAGTCTCTGGTAGGTGTTGATCTGCTTCTCTCTGGGCTCGTGCTTTAATGTCTGAGCGTTACCTGACAGGAAACAGACGTTCGGCAGTGACGACACGTCAGACTGAAGCTTTGACTTCACTCGTGTGCAGACTGGATGTGTCGGTCTTACCCCAGCAGAACTTGCTCATGGGATGTCCTGGTTTAGCCAAACTCCCGAACAGCATCTCCTTACGATGAGAGTCAGACGGCCTCGCTAACTGGTACTCTGAACAGGAAACCAGTAAAGAAACATGGAGGCAGACGGAGAGACAAACTTATTTTAGACCACGACGATGACGAGGTTTAAAGTGTCAGTACAGACGTGACGTGACTCACCGCTGTCCACGGCCTCCACCTCTCTGTCGATGGCGTCTTCTATCATCAGAGGACAGATGAAGAACTGAGCCCACCTGATGTGGATCACATCAAACAGAAGATTTGACCAGAACAAAACTACATTTATTTTTATTATTGAACTTAAATATTCAAAGATTTGTGAAAGAAGCCGTCTGTCACAGTCACATGGATTTTCTCAGTACATTCATGCGGTGTGAATGTTTGTGGGGAACCATGAGGCTGCTGAGAGAACATCGGTCGACCCATTGGTGAGCGGCCGAGCGCTCGTGGTCATCGTTAATGAACCGGTTGACCTCCCATCAGAGAGCCAGATGGCCCGTGAAGACCTGCCATCGATACGTACGCAGGACGCCAGCCTTCACAGCGGGGCGACGCCCAAAACCTCATGTCCTGACAGGAAGTTCCCCGTCACTAGTTCCCCGGAGTATGAACATCTTGTTTTGGACGACAGCCTCACCTGTCGAGCGCCTCTCTGAAATACTTCCTCTGGACGTCGAACTGGAAGATGGTTCTCTCGCAGTCGGTGGAGGCGTTCTCGCTGCCGCCGTGCTTCTTCAGGAAGGCGTCGAAGCCGTTCTCCGCCGGGTATTTCTCACTGCCCATAAACACCACTGAACACCAGAGGACAGAGATGAATCATCAGAAACACCAACAGAGACAGCCGAGCTCATTTTCTTAAAGTTTAGAACCTCTCCTCTCAGGTAGGTGGTCGCTGTTCATCGAGACGCCGCGTTCACGTCATGTCACGACAGGACGGCACTGATTTGACAGTGTCGACAGACGTAACATTAATTTGGCCACAGCCCAAAGAAACAGTTCAAATCAAGTCTTTGTGCAGGATTCAGTCACATCTAGCTGTGTAGGTTTGGATTGCACCCCCACGTTTCACCTTCTCATTCCAGCATGTAGAAGAAAGTACGGTGACCACAAAAAACATCAAAGTTTATAGATCCAGCGTGTGTTTGGTTTGTCAGACTCGCTCTGTAGATATAAGACTCGTTCTACAGTAACACGATAATGAAAACAGAGTTATGAAGATTATATTCTGTTAATCTGACACTCCTGTAACAGCCTACATGTATGAACAGAGTAATACGAGTTCAGCTGTCAGCTCATTAAAAATAAACTCGACGACGCTGAAAAGATTCCTGTAAGTCTGATCGAGCCGCTTTGTCACGACTTCTCCGACCAACAACCAAGTTTCAAACTAAACACACACTGATGTTTACGTCAGCGTCTGAGTCAGGAGTTAAAACACGACGATGACGACAACAACACCAACAACAACAACACCAACAACAACAACACCAACAACAACAACAACAACAACAACAACAACAACAACAACAACAACAACAACAACAACATGGATCATTTCCACGAGTCCATGATGAGAAAACTACTTCTCTCAGAAACACGCTAACAACATGTAAAACATACAGTCAACTCGTCAGAGTCTTTAACTGATACACAATGTGTGAATCTGTCCAATCAACAAGCACGATGCAGTCAGCTGGCTTCTCGTGTCAGACTCACTGTGCTCCAGGAAGTGGGCGAGGCCAGGCAGGTCGTCCGGATCACTGAAGCTCCCCACGCTGATGCACAGAGCGGCTGCTGCCTGCAAACAAGACAAAGTCCACCTTAAATCCAGTTCAAACCTCAGAGGATGAACCTCAACACACCTGGAGTGGTGACACACAACAGGAAGTGAGACTCTGCAGGTGAACACACAGTGTTGAATCTTCATCACCTGCTTCTCAGAGCTCCCTCTCTTCTTTGCTGCGTTGTCCTCGTCCAGCTCATCAAAGTCGCTGTCCTGCTCCTCCTCTTCATCTTCCTCCTCGTCTTCCTCCGACCCCTCTCCAGAATCCCCTTCTTCCTCACCTTCCTCTTCCTCCTCCTCCCCGTCCTGCGCCTCCCCCTTGTCCTCTCCGTTGTCCTCCCCCTTCCCATCCGCACCGCTGAAGTCTGAGATGAGGAGCGCTCGGAGGCCGTTACTCAGCTCGATGTATCTGTGAAGAGATCAGCGACACCAAACATCGTTTAGCAGCCACATTTTATTACATCACAGGCATTCATCATCACCTAACACCAACATGTAAACAGGAAGTATAGCGTTAGAGATAGAGTGAGGAGCTCGGAGTAGAGCTGCTGCTCCTTCATGTCGGAGGCTGAGGAGGTGCTGGAGCTCCTGGGCTCCTTCCTTTGGAGGTTTTCCGGTCACGTCGAGCTGGAGGAGACTGTGCAAACCCAAAATTCACTGGAGGAACTATACGAGCCAGCTGGCCTGGAAACACCTCGACAAACGCCCGGCTAAAGCTGCTGCCAACGCAACCTCAGACAAGAAGAAGAGGACGGGTGATGAAGAGGGCTCGTTCCTGTGCAGAACTTCACACACTCTGGCATGATTTTTCTGACACCATGACAACAACTTCTCGGAGTGCGTCTCCCATCAGATCCTCAACCTGCTGATTAGGAGATACTACAAATATTGATGCACGATTAAGAAAAGCTCAGAAGAAGAAGAAGTTTCTCTCACTGGCCTTGATGCATCGGCATCACGTGGAAGTCTGACTCCCAACTCTCTATAGGAAGAAGGCTTTCATTACACGTGCACTCAGGAAAGACTATAATACTTCTACAGAGAGTCGGCAGGCGTACTGTTTGTGTACCTCTCAACAGTTTTTATTATTTTATTTCTTCCTCTCTTTCTCTCAGTTTGTTGGTGGGTTGGGGAGGGGTTGTGTTTTCATGTAATCTTTTTGAATTAAAAGCTGAAAATAAAATATCTGATGAATAGACTGATGGATCTCTACGATTGGTCTAGATCTGGATATAAAATCCTTGTATCGACCTGCTGAGTGTCAGTCTCATACTCTGACGGAGGTCTGATTTAAAGCAGGTTCACTGTTTACACCGTGAACCACCAACATGACGTTAAAATACAGACAGCTTTATTCTACACTGTAAAACATGTCTGTAGATTCTATGGTGAAAAAATAAAGTGTGACTTTACAGTCAAACACTGTAATATTTAATTTAATGACGTTTTACTGTCACTGGAAAATCTACAAACATTTTGAATTATGGAATAAAAAACAACCTTAAACATGAAATCAACAGAACTGACGCCTTACTGTAATATTAGAAAAGGTTATACTGCATTTATTGTGTTACCATGGTTACCAAATGATCTAATATCATGTATGATGTGCAGCAGATCACACGTTGAGCACACAGGTCGCCCTGTCTGACTCTCTCCTCCTCTCACCTGTATTTCTTCGGGTCGCTCGGTGATTTGATGATCTCCGGGTCTCCCTGATCTCCTGCAGCGGCGACTCCTCCTCCTCCTCCTCCTCCTCCACCTCCACCTCCATCTCCAGCATCCACCTGAGTCCTGACTTCCTGTGGCGGAGGCTCACCCTGGTCTGGAGCAGATACCGGTCCCGGCACGCTGCTGCCACTCGCTGACTTGCTGGTTTGAGGCATTTTGACGGAGTCCTCTGGAGATGCAGGAAGACACGCGTGTGAAAGAACATACATGAACTACACGTGATGCTGCTGCTGCACTATAAGCACACACGTGGACACCCCCCTACCTGTGCAGGTAGGGGGCGTGGCCTCAATAGCCCTGCAGTAAGCTGTGTGCTATGTGCATGTGACTGAGGAATAGCAGATATTCAAGTGTACCTGCAGGAAATCTGGTTGTTTTATGTAAGATGATGATAAAATATATTTTCACCAACTATATTTAAGTTCACTGTTAAAGAGCCGACCTTCAGTTTTGAAAATTTCCAGTTTATTTCTGTTAATTCCAGTGGAAAGTTTCCAACTTTGAAAAGTCCTGGAATTTTGCAACCAGAATAATAATAACAATAATAATAATAATAATAACCTCTGCAGTCAGGCTGGATGATGTCACAGCAGCAGACTGGACCACATACAGCATCTATAAGACTGTTATTATATATTTACATTATATTTACATTATATTTACATTTACATTATATTATATTTATATTTACATTATATTTGATGAGATCCGGATGCACGCGAGTTACAGACATCAGCTGTTTGTGCAGTCTGACGGAGGCGGAACATAAATGTCTGATTTAGTGACGGAGTTGGGTGTCACGGTCTCGCCGTACCTGACACCGACATGGTCACCGGTGACCGGAACCGGCCGTTAACGTTCAGTTCGCTCGGTTAGCTGCCGTTAAGTTAGCAGGCTAGCTGTTAGCGCTAACAATAATTACAGGCGGTGAGCTAGCTCAGTTAGCCCCTCTGTGCTACACCTGCCCACGTCCTAATCCGCACCTGGAGACACCTGGAGACACTCTCTGACGCGGGAACACACCTGGACGTAACACCGGCTCTGTTAGCTCTGTGTTAGCTTCCAGTAATCCGGTAACACCGCCGTTAAACAGCTAGTTAACGAACACACGGCTCGTCCAGTCTGACCGTCAGCTAACCGGCGACACCTGAATGTGAAACATGACGCCACCTCAGCTCGGTGTGTCTTACCTGGCCGTGACGGGACTCACCTTTGTTTCAGCTAGCTTAATGTTGATGAAGTTTGGAGCAGCTGCCGCCTAGCCTGGCTCAGCTAGCAGTTAGCCCAAAACAAAGCCTGTGATTGGCTCAGGCAGACGAGGCGTCTGATTGGTCGAATCTGTGACGACAGAGAGGGTAAGTTTGATTGACAGACTGAGGCAGTCATGCGCAGTGAGATTTGTAGTTTTTTAACTGTGACATGAATCAATATAAAAACAGGCTGATGTTCTAATTTAAATATGTAATTATGCAAAAAACAACTGAATAATTAAGTAAAATAATTAAAGCATAAAAAATAAAGAAAATCAAAACAGAAGTTTCATTATTTTGATACTTGTAGTAGTTTCACATACAGAAGTTTTGTTTTGGTGTTTTGGTGCACTGAGTAAAAATATAAGGAAAATTAAAAAAAGTAATAAAAGATATAACTATATGAACAATATGTATTTAGTTTGTGCAGAATATTTTCAGCGTGCAGGATATTTATCAAAAGATGCTGAATAAATGCTGCATGTTTGTCCTGGATGCATTAAGAGAGTAAAGATAATAATAATACATTCATAATAACGCCTCAGCTATCTTTATGCACCATTAACCTTTAATATTGTTCTTTTTACTTCATTTATCTGACAGCAGAGATCAAGATTCAATAATTAAAATGTTATTTTAAACATTAAACATTACATTAAAATGTTTTGAGAATGATGACGTGGATTGAAACAGTGTGAGCACAGACAATAAATAAAACGACACATTTTCTGATTAAAGATTGTGATTTTTTATTATTATACTAAATTGCATCTATAATATACAAACATTCACAATATTTTGTACAATCACTTTGTGCTTCTCCCCGAACAGGAGTGAACTGTAAGACGACAAGTTTACATAAACTCTCTATATAATTTGTCCATGGTTTACACTGCATAAAAATAAATTCATACTCACACCATCATAATTTCTAATTCTATCATTTACAAATTCACTTTAAAAAATAATCATATGAAGACAATGTCGATATTATTGTATGTTTTTATCAGTCTGAAGACACATGGCGGAGTCACACACAGAAACGTGCGCTGTGGTAGCTATATAACAATTTGGCAGGATATTTTTTATTTTCTATCGTTTAATATTTAATAATAAATGCACACATTTTTGTTCTCCTCATCTTTCGTAAACACACGTACTGTATCTCAGCTGACTTGACATTATCAAAATATCACACTTCCGTCAAAGATACTGTACACAAACACAAAAACCCTTACAACTGAACACGCCATAAATATCATGATAACCATATGCAACAATGTTGGCTCTAACATCACACACACACACACGCACACACACGCACACATTCATGTAGGAAACACTGCGAACATGACGGCTACGTGACTACACCTGCTAAAGGGGAAGGAGAGACCCACGTGCTCTTCAGTGTGTGAGTATAAAACACCGTCAGGATGGCGTTGGTTCGATCGGCTGTAAGTCACCATGAAGCAGGGCTGCAGCTCAGCGGCAGTCTGGGGTCGAGTCTGGCAGTCTGGAGGGGGGTCGGTCTGATCTGCGTCATGGACCTGCTTCGTCAACTTGTCCAGTCTGTTGTTGCTTCTTTAGTCTGAACACTTGAACACTTTCTACGGACGATTGGTGACAACAAAACAACAAAGTGTGTCAGATCTTCAGTGGACCTGCAACTAACAGCTCCGCCTATCATCGATGAATCCATCGAAAATGTTGATTTGTGTGTCTGAATTTGTTTAAACTAACAAAACATCGTTACATTCTCCTGCAGCCATGGACAGACTGTGAGGACACAGACATGTAAAAGGCCCAACACCTACCTAAGAGCAATTACCCAGACTAAAAGAGACACAGAGTTCTCCACTGTCATTTGTGTCTTTGTAGTTGTTTTGACTTATTTTGTGATCAATTTGTATCTTTTTGTAGTCATATTGTGTCTCTTTATAGTCGGTGTGTGTCTCTTTGTAGTCGTTTTGTGTCTTTTTGTAGTCGTTTTGTGTCTCTTTGTAGTCATTTGTGTCTCTTTGTAGTCGTTTTGTGTCTCTTTGTAGTCGTTTGTGTCTCTTTGTAGTCGTTTGTGTCTCTTTGTAGTCGTTTTGTTTCTTTGTAGTTGCGTGTGTCTCTTTGTAGTCGTTCTGTGTCTTTTTGTAGTCGTTTTGTGTCTCTTTGTAGTCGTTTGTGTCTCTTTGTAGTCGTTCTGTGTCTTTTTGTAGTCGTTTTGTGTCTCTTTGTAGTCGTTTGTGTCTCTTTGTAGTCGTTTTGTTTCTTTGTAGTTGCGTGTGTCTCTTTGTAGTCGTTCTGTGTCTTTTGTAGTCGTTTTGTGTCTCTTTGTAGTCGTTTTGTGTCTCTTTGTAGTCGTTTTGTGTCATTTGTAGTTGTTTTGTGAATCTTTGTAGTCGTTTTGTGTCTCTTTGTAGTTGTTTTGTGAATCTTTGTGGCCACCAATCTAAAAAATACCACAAAAGAGAGGCAGAGATGAAAACATGCCTGGTACATCGCTGGCACGTAGCGATAAATTTGTAAGAACAAAGAAGTTCTGCGAGTAAAGGAGGAGAGAAACGTGACGGATGTTTTGAAGTCGTAATTTGAACACGCCGCACGCCTTCTTCTTCAAAGCTCTGTCACTTTGTACGTCTCGTACACTGACTGAGCTCTCACATTGTGTTAACTGACGGCCATCAAAGAGGCAGCAGAACGAGGCGCCACAATACAACATGTCGACATGACAGCACGGCTGCAGACTGTCAGAACTGATGTTTGTATAACGCTTCTGATATTTTAATGAATTAATATTGAGTGCCGTGCATGTAGATAAAAACCTGTTCTACACAAAATCTAACCAAACAGCTGCAGGAGGCTGTAAAGATCATGCTAAGGACACGGGAAATAAACGCCGTGCTCATGAACGTGTCCTTCAAATGTTCAAATCTGGATTGTCAGACTTTAAATTTGTTTTGTGTTTGTCACTGAAATATTTGCGATGTCGTCAGTTAAAACATGCCAGAAGACTTCCATGTCTCATATTTATGACTTAGCATGTCGTGATCTGGTTATTTATGTCGTAATTCTGAGATGCAGCTTCTGTTCGTTTGCATTAAAACTGCTGATGGTTGTGTTGCATAAACGTTTGTTAAGCGTTGTTAGTAATGTTCCAGCGCACACTGTACATTGATTTGTTGATACCAACATTAATAATCTGAATGAACCTACATGACATTCTCTGTTTAACTTAAAAACACTGCAGAGAATCGGACTTGTGTTTCGGACTCGACCTGCTCCTGTTGAATCTCTGACTCGCATGATTTGGGCTGCAGCCCTGTCTGGGAGTTGTGCATCGGTGGTGTAGCCCTAAAGCGTCTTTCAAGCCATAAACAGCACAAAGTAAGGCCAGTAACAGTTAGTGAGCTATAGGCATATTGTATTCCAGTTACTAGCTATCTGAGAAGCATCTGATGGTTTTTTTCAGCAGCTGACTCAGCAGGTGAATGACTGCGACCTGTAAACTTGTGAACATGAGCAGCTGTGGTGCTGTAAGTTTGTGCTACACTTTGAGAGGAGAGGCAGTGCTGTGCTTACCTGTGGACCTGCAGCAGTACGCTCCACACTAACATCACATTAGGCGTCTTTCTACGGTTAAACGAAGCGTGTGTGTGTGTGTGTGTGTGTGTGTGTGTGTGTGTGTGTTGTGTCGTCGGTACATTTAGACTTTAGATGTCTACATGAGCACCCTCTGCACTGATGGCTCGTCTGGTTTAGACTATAGACGTCACGTGATGCATGTCAAATGACGCAAAGCTTCATGAGCTGATGAGTGCTGCACTTTAGCTTTCATTATTCATATTCATTAATTTATTCATTAATCTGTTTTAAACTCTCGTCTCTGTGACATAACGGCCTCATCTGCTTAAAGACATTCGCATCACGAAGAAGCAGAACTCCTTTCTGTTACATCACCGTCCTCTGTGACAGAGAACAGAGAAACAATCTCCTCGGCTCGGAGAACCCCTGTAACCGACGAGTGCTAACATTTATCCGCTGGCTAGCGTTTTAGCGGTTCATTGGTCAGCTGCAGTGGTTCGGTGACCTCCGTGTGGCGAGGAGGACGCATGGATGAACTTCCTGTATCTTAGAGCGTCTTTAAACAAACCGGCCGCGTTTCGTCATAGCGATATAATCGACACGCCAAATGAAAGAGATTTAGTCTGGAGCGCACTGCCACCCTTACTCCTCCGTCTACGTAAGGGCCAACATCGGGTGCCTGGGGAAGGGATCGGCATGGACTGGCTATATAAATGTGAGTTAGCAGAAATCGCAGTAGGCGTAGTGATTATTGACTGCTCACAAACATGGACTGAAGCAGGGAGAGAGTGTGTGTCGAGGAATGTTACAATAGTTAATCTGTTTTTTTCTTTTTCTCGAGAGCTTGGGGAAGCGGACGAGGCGCCGGCAGAGGGACGGACGTCGACCGGCGATCAGCAGCACTTCTGAGGTAGCTGGGCGGGCTTGTCGGTCAGTCTGGTGGTCTTGGTGCCGGGAGCCACCGGCGCCTCCACGTCAACCCGCTCCGACATCTTCACGCAGATGATGTCCACCAGACGCTCGAAGACCTGCCGCACGTTGATGTTCTCCTTGGCGCTCGCCTCGTAGTACTCAAAGCCTGCAGGAGGAAACACGGGAGAAGAACGTAACGCTTCACGGCACACACAGTCACACATCACCAACCAGACTGTTCTCTCTTTTTTTACCTTTTCAGACTTCTAAACTGATCCAAATGAAACAATCCGGGAAAATAAAACTCGTAAATCTGTAATAAAGGGCCAAAAGGTTTGGGAAGCAGTGGCCCTAACATTTACAGCACTCTCTTTAAAGACTTAAGCTGGGTGTGGTTTGAATCTATTTGAGCATCTCGAGGTGTGTTTGCTGTGTTCAGACTCTTCTTCCCACTTTACAAATATCTATCTTTGACCTGGGATTCACACGTTTGGATACGATCACACAGATTTCGGCCAACCGACCAGCAGCCCCGTCAACGTAAATGTCGCCTGGATTCTTTCCATGTGTAGCTGCTCACAGACACTTTATTCTGTGAGAGTTTCCTCAACGCTGGCAAATGTGCGTTTATTAGAGACGTGCATCAGTAACAGCTCCCAGCGGTGCAGCTGAAACCAGTATTGTGCATTCTTAATTCACACTCCTCCTTGGCCTCGGGCCATTATAATTAAAGTATTCAGCTGTTCCTGTGTACAAGTCATTTTCTTTCTCACAGTACAGATGAATACTGCACAGAAACACAAAGTATAACACCATCTACACTTTGGTCATCATCAGGGGAGGTGGGCTGATTTTAACATCACCGGCGCTGGTCATTGGTTTTAATGGTTTTAATGTCTGGAGCTGATATGCAGGTTCATTTTTCACCTCTGATATACAGTATCTTCCTGAGTCACAGCTTTGAGGACTCCTCCAGGTAACATGAACCATCTTGTAGCCATGTTGGAGCTCCGTTAACTGAAGCCTGAGCTGAAGAACATTCAGCAGCAACGTCTCACCTAACTGGTCGGCGAGGTGTTTCCCTTTCTCCGGAGGTACGACTCTCTCCTCGTCCATGTCGCACTTGTTGCCCACCATGATCACCTGGGCGTTGTCCCATGAGTACGTCTTAATCTGAGTGGCCCTGAAAGCACATTTAAACTTTATTACACACACACACACACACACACAGGGGAACACGCGATAGCTCCTGTCTAATCACGTACCAGTCCTGGACGGCGTTGAATGACTCCTCGTTGGTGATGTCATACATGAGGATGAAGCCCATGGCGCCGCGGTAATAGGCCGTGGTGATGGTGCGGTAACGCTCCTGCCCCGCCGTGTCCTGGTGACAGAAACAAACAGCTCAGCTTTGTAGACTCGACTCGACTCGGAAGGTCAAGATTCTGACTCGGCTTGGACTGTTGACCACCGACGTCATTATCAGACGACGCCGTCTCTGTCAGTCACATGTTCAGACACAGCGTTTGATCCCGGCACACTGAGCTCTGTCATAAAAACACACTGTATGATTTGGATCAATGGTTCCATGGCTGTTTCCATGGAGACGCAAGCATCATCAACAAGACCGGCTCCGTCACTTTGACCACGAGAAGCTAAATGTCACCTCAACATTTACATACATGCATGAATACACACACACACACACACACACACGCAGACACACACACAGCTGTTCACACCTCACAGTAACACACAACGATGTGTTGAAGTTCACAATGAAGATCAGTCTACAATTTAACACCTTTCACAATCATCTTCATCTTCTGAATAAGTTCTATCTTCTAAGCATCATCAGTCTGCTTCCCTTCCTCATCTTCATCATCATCGTCATCACATGAACTGCTGTTGTCACTTTTCTCATCTGAAGAATAAAACAAGCGTGTTGGCGTCACTTCACGTTCACAGCTCGATGAATCTGAATCAGAGCTTTGTGATGTTGTGAGGTTACCTTGCCCGTATCTGATTGGCCAATGCAGCGCCTTGCAGGATGACATCACATTGAGTCCATGGCAACGATGCGGAGGGAAGTTTGTAACAAGTATGAGTGCATGAGTTCATCCAGTTAACCGACTGAGACTGTAGCTGTGATTATGATGCAGTCATGAGGCGACCGCAGTGTAAAGAACGGATGCTGAAAACATGTGGTGCAGGCAGCCGCCATGTTTGTAGTCCTGCCTCTAATCTAAAATATCAGCCGCGGATCATCGGTGGACTGTGAATACGAGCTCATCAAGGTGATGAAGAAAGAAGAGTATCTACCAATATGAAAGACTGACAACTGTATCCTGTCATCAGTGTGATCATTTCATTTAAGCTGCAGGAATATTTAAAGTTAACGATCAGAAATAATCTTGTCTGATGATCAGGAACAGTCCGATCGATCCATCGCAGATCGACTGCAAACAAACCAGCTGAGCCTCAATGTGACTTTCACACCGCTCCACAAAAACGTTGGCCCAACGTTCAGCCAACGTTCAACCAACGTTTTACCAACGTTCAGCCACCACCTCATCCTCCACATGCCTCCACAGCTGGTCTCTAAATTTAGCTCTTTTGTGCTTTGCTTCCTCTGAGTTTTCTACGCCGAGCGCTCGACTGCATTTAATTTACTGAGATTTGATGTGGAGAGTGAGTGTGTGTGTGTGTGTGTGTGTGTGTGTGTGTGTGTGTGTGTGTGTGTGTGCAGCGGCGACATTAATCATGGCGGCTGATAAGCGGAGCCTCAGGCAGGGACTGGTTTCTCTGCGTTTCGTTGAAAGCAGACAGGAAATGTGCGTTTGATTTCCACATCACTGCGCTCCACAGCAATGTGGCCAAAAGTCTGTGGACAGCTGAACACTGCAGCCACATGTCAATCAACAGATGAACGCTGTCCAGATGTTGATTCGCACACATCTGTCCACATTAACACTGATTTAAGTGAATGCTTCCGTGTTGTTTATGTGTGTGTGTGTGTCTATTTTCACTCATCACTGTACTTTCAGTTTGAATCAATTGGCTCTGATTAGCTCTCACACACACATACACACACACACACACACACACACACACACACACACACACACACACACACACACGCACACACACACACTCCTCTGTCCCCTGCCAGGTCTCAACCTCTTTCCCCTAAGAGGTCTCTTTAATTGCCACTGAAGACAGCACTGTGTGTGTGTGTGTGTGTGTGTGTGTGTGTGTGTGTGTGTGTGTGTGTGTGTGTGTGTGTCTCAGTGTGAGAGTGAGTGAGCGTGAAGAGCTGCTGCCATGGCAACAACATCACCACTGATGATACAAGCTGCAGAAGTCTGAGTCTGTCTTTTCTTTTCAGCAGCTTGTTGTTGACTGAGAGCAGAACATCATGTTACAGCACAGCATGTTACATATACTATGTATATGTATATATATATATAGATATAAATATGTGCACATATGCTGCATTCTAGTATAATACATTACCTTATGTTATAATGTTGCTTTAACCTGTATTACATTATCAGTATTACGTTACAGTGTACTACTGTTATAATATGTTATGT
The DNA here is from genome assembly GCA_036365135.1 of Miichthys miiuy. Lineage (NCBI taxonomy): Eukaryota > Metazoa > Chordata > Actinopteri > Sciaenidae > Miichthys > Miichthys miiuy. The sequence continues at coordinate 979,321 of CM071609.1, forward strand.
TACCATGTGTTCTGGACAGAAACACACTGTGTCATCCTCACCCAGATCTGCAGCTTGATCCTCTTGTCGTTGCGGTACACCGTCTTCACCTTGAAGTCGATGCCCACGGTGCTGACGAAAGAGTTGCTGAAGGAGTCGTCGGCGTAGCGGAACAGGAAGGACGTTTTCCCGACGCTGCTGTTGCCGATGATCAGCAGCTTGAACATGTAGTCAAAGTTCTGGTCCGAGCCGTCCCGCTGGCGAACGCTGGTCTGCCTTCGCCATCTGGAGGTTTGGTTTGAGGGGAGAGAGAAAAACACAATCGGTATCTTTAAAAACCCACATGACTGTATAAAGGATGTTACTGCATGGACTCAGTTCATCTCTGCAGCTACAGATGAAGTTCAGACTCGACCATGCAGAGACAAAGACAGATATCAACATCCACAAACACCAGAACATCTGAGACCGACTGGAAATCATCGTTCCATCCAAACTTTGGTGATGATGCAAAATGTTTTCAGCTTCCTGTCGCGTGTTCGTTAAAGAGGAAGCAGTGAATGAGTAATCAAGAGAGCGACTTCAGACAAGGCTCGTCTGATTGGTGGAGCTGGATGAAGCTCCGGTACTCACCGGAAGAGAAGCAGCAGTTTGTTGGCAGCTGACTGGTTACAGCTTATGGCCGCACGGTGTGAACGCTTCGGACTAAAATGTTTAAGTCTGTGACCTCCTGTTGATCCACACTGACCTGTGATCAGGTGAACGGTGTCTCTGTCATTCCTACGTCTGTTCTCACACTATGTAACTTTGGGCTCCGGGTCGGGAGAAGTACGTAACGCTTTACGGCACTAAGTCACACACCACCAACTATTTCACTGATTCTGGTGAAACTGGATCATATTTTATGGAGGAAATGTTTTCTGGTTTTCCCTCTGATGTCCTCCGGCTGCTCCGCCTCAACTCTCTGTGATTTACAGAGTTTATGATGGACAGTGAAGTAAACTGCTGCCCGCTATAGCTGCTGTTAGCTCATGTTGGCTCAGTTTGTTAGCTCATGTTAGCTTGTTAGCTCAGTTAGCTGTAATGTTACTGCTCCGGACTGGCTCTGACCATCGAAGTAGTATTTATGTCTACACCCGGAGCTGGGCGAGCGTTAGCAACATAACCGAGCTCAGCAGCCTCTATGGACATAATGGCAGAGGAGAAGAGAGTGAAGAGGACGCTGACGGAGGAAGCTAAGAAGAAAAAGGAGAGAGTGAGCGAGCAAGAAGCCGCCGGACAAGAGTAAATCTGGGACTGACTTTTAGTGGTTGGTGAGAGCTTGGTGAAATAAAAGGCTGAAAGACAGACGCCGAGCTGGGCTGACTGCTGTTGGACTAGTCAGTAATATTAGCTGCTGCTGTGTCTGCTGTTGGTGACCTGGTTGATGTTTGGCTGTTAGCAAAGTTGTCGACTCGCTAGTTTTTGATCAGAAGTAATGTAATCAGAACAAATACTCGAGTACAGCTGAACATAGTTACACAGTGGGACTCTGACGACGAGCTGCAGCTGAATATGATCGAACATAAACGAGCCACAGCGTGTTAAACAAAGACGGAGCGCAAACAAACAAACACTTCCTGTTAGACTTCACCTGTCGAGTCAGATGAAGTCAGAGCGGCCTGAGCTGCCTCTGTGGAGGAGCTTCAGTCAGGCAGCGGTCGGTGTGTGTGTGTGTGTGTGTGTGAAGGCTGAATGGATGCGAGCAGCAGATGACTCAGAGCTGAAGAGCCTGCTGGGTTCAATGTAGCGTGGACGGCTGTGTCAGTGGAGACTCATCCTCTCCGTCAGGGACCGGAGGAGGAAGAAACGACCACCAAACATGTGAAACGATGATTTTTAGCTGCAGGGAACGTTTATTATCTTATGAGACTCATCGTTTGGCAGAAGATATCTAACTTTCTGCCGCAGCTTCCGTCTGTTGCTCATGAGGCAGAGCCTGTGTCCTAACCATGTTTTCAACACGTGCACGAAGGAAACATGCATTTCATCGTGTAACTGTGAGGAACCACGACAAACAACCTGTTTACTGAAAATGCAGCGTATTGACTAAAATCCTGTTAACACTGATGCAGATGACAGAGGATTGTCTCCTTTTAGCCTCTTTTAGCTCCTTGTTTTGTCTTTGCAGCATGTTTCCTGACTGTTTGAGTCTCAGGCACAGCTAGTGAAGCATTTAGCAGCTGAAGATACAGATATTTCCTCAGGAGGTGGTGGAGACCAAACGCGGAGCTAAAAGAGATTCATCAGATGACACAAACACGACGACGCATGAAGGAATTTAGTGGCATCTATAACTTTAAGCCTTAATATAACCTGAACAGGTGAGTTGTATATAAATTCACCCTCAGTACAGTTGTCATGAACGGGGAAATTAGCTACAGAGACCAAAACTGTTTTTTGTACCAGGCTGTAAACATGTTTATTTCTGCTGTGAAGTTGGACATTTGAACATGGGGACTTATGGAGACTGACTCACTTCTGGAGCCAGCCTCAAGTGGACGTTTGAGGAACTGCAGTTTTTGACACTTCCTGTGTTGCCGCTTGTATTTACCATACTAACATTTTAGTTTAGCGTGTTAGCATGCTAACATTTTATGTTGCCGTTATGCAGGATTAAGAGCGTGGACGCTTTGATTGACAGGTGGGTGTCTGGTTTCAGTAACCAGGTGTCACTCAGCCCACCTCAGGTCTGCAGATGATCCACGTCTTTGCTGCAGAAAAGGCTGGACAGCCAACATGGTGGCGGGCAGAGCGACCACACTTAGCATCACATACATACTGAACATATTAGCCGACATTAGCATTTAGCTCAAAGCACAAGTGTAGCCTCAAAGAGCCGCTAGCATGGAGCTAATTTAACAACCTAAATCTGTGGAGACCATCATGAAAATCCAATATGGCCACTTTAAACTCACTATGCAGCAAACATCACTATATATAAACACACACACACACACACACACACACACACACTCCTGTAGGGACATGGAATATTACAGACACCGCACACACACACACACACACAGCTGCAGCTGTCACACTGTGATGGTTTGTGATGGAACACTGTGTTTCATGACCGACATGTACAGCACAGGAGGCTGCTGATGGAGCTGCTGATGGAGCTGCTGCAGAATATTGACAACCAATAATCCGATTAAATTCTGATCAGTGGGTGTTTGTGGATGAGATCAGAATATTTAAATCACAGTGTGATGACATGACAATCTTCATTTAAAGGAGGTGATTACAGGAATGTGCTGTGGAGCACTGACGCACCGGCTCAGGTGAGATCGACGTTTCTGGATTCATATCAGTCAACAGGCCTGCGTGTGTGTGTGTTCATTAAAGCGGTGTTAAACGCTGTTTTCTGTGTGTCTGTGTGTCTTACCTCTGTTGGGAGGGTCTGTGCTCTCTCTCTCTGTTTGCTCTGCACCTGATGGAGGCAGCTCGCTCGGTGTCCGCGCGCTCCCCCTCCAAACACAAACAAACAAAAAATAAAAATAAAACCCTGAATTCTTTTTTAAAATCCTCAACAGCAGCAACAAAGATCCGACCTGATGCACCGACGGTCCGCTCAGTAAACCAGGAGCAGCGGATGCGTCGTCAGGATGAAACTGGCTGGAAAAAAACGCCGCACGCAGCCTCTTTACGCACGGCTCGACGCTGACATCCTGCGTTAATTCAAGGTGGAGCGAAGCGATGTGGGAATGTTTGCAAAGGCGTCTGCTGCCTGTCACCTCCTCCTCCTCCTCCTAAAAATAACCACCGCCGGCTTCTCTGTGAATGAATCTTTCTCCTCAGGCTGTTTGCAGGCAGCTGCTCCGACCTATCAGGCGGCGGCTTTGCGCAGACGCGCAGCGGCACGAGCGGCAGGCGGTGTGCTCGGTATGAGTCATAACTGAAGCAGTGAGGCGCGTGATTGTTTGAGCATCAATAAGAGAGACATCGAGCTGAAACAACACACACACACACACACACACACACACACACACACACACACACAGGTGTGTTTCCTGCTCTCTGCAGCTCATTTCACATTCAAACACACTCACCTGTTTGTCAGCACCATCCTGACATTTTAATGCTGCAGCATCACAACACGTCAGTCAGTGTTTACAGATTATCTGTGATTGATCAGGAGAAAATATCGATTATTTAAAATGTGTGTTTGTGTGCAAAGGTGTAAAAATATCAGACTGCATGACGGTCTGTGGGGACGTCACGGAGACTACGTCCAGGTTTTAGACAGTCTGCGGGGACGTCACGGAGACTACGTCCAGGTTTTAGACAGTCTGCGGGGACGTCACGGAGACCACGTCCAGGTTTTAGACAGTCTGCGGGGACGTCACGGAGACTACGTCCAGGTTTTAGACAGTCTGCGGGGATGTCACGGAGACTACGTCCAGGTTTTAGACAGTCTGCGGAGACGTCACGGAGACCACGTCCAGGTTTTAGACAGTCTACGTCGGACAGGTTTTAGACAGTCTGCGGAGTGGTTTTAGACAGTCTGGGGCGTCACGGAGACCACGTCCAGGTTTTAGACAGTCTGCGGGGCGTCACGGAGACCACGTCCAGGTTTTAGACAGTCTGCGGGGACGTCACGGAGACTACGTCCAGGTTTTAGACAGTCTGCGGGGACGTCACGGAGACTACGTCCAGGTTTTAGACAGTCTGCGGGGACGTCACGGAGACTACGTGCAGGTTACAGAAACCTGCTCAGAGTCTGTAGTCTGGATTTATGACACAGCGAGGGTC